>CM060922.1:498301955-498901955 GCA_030737875.1 Allium sativum
ATGAGCTTCCCATCCACATGACCTCCAAGTCGTCTAAGGGTATCACCATGTTTAACCTGAGTACGAGAAAAACAATGATGGTTATTGTCTAGTCTGCGTTTGCATGTGTCTGTAAGCATGCTAATCAGCAGTAACTAGCTACACAACACACAACACACCACGCATGCACGAGCGCACACACACTCAAAAAGGCAGAAAAGGAGAAGAAAAATGGAAGCTTTCGGAATGGTGATTGTGAATTTACAGCAAGTGGTCGTATGTCAACATAAGTATCCTCCTAAACTAAGACTTAGCTAATAGAGATTCTCGTAAAAGGTCAATATGAAACAAACATGCATGTACCATGACAAAACCACCAAATACAACTAATCCACTGCGATAGCATCCCAGGTTATGTGGAGGCATATAAAATTTCCGTTTTTGACACTGATATGGCAAAAGTGTTTTATGTTAACAGAATGTGCCACAATGCCAAAGTTGAATTCCCAATTTTAGGAAACCCAAAAATATTAAATTACACCAGGTCAGATTTATTCCCTTATCAGGTTATGATTTAAAAGTTTCAAATGCATCAGCAGCCAATAGCAAAACATCAAACTTTTTACATTATACACTTTAATCAGGCAAAAACCTTCAGATCAGTAATATCTAGTGTGAGTACTTTTAGAAATTTTGGTACATCTAGCCCTAACCAGGACTATGTGCAAACAGAGATTGTATTAAATTGTCAACTAACATATCAGTTCGATCTTAATGATAAGTAGATAAAAATTACCCCATTACTTCAACTGGCAATTGAAAATTATTCACAACATTGCTGCGCTGTTTAAATAAATTATTCAGTCCGAATCCACTCGAATAGAAAACTATAAACTGAAACGATTCATACATGCGCAGAAAATCAATAATAATATACAGTAATCAAAATATTAGTTATGCAAAATGAAACAGTTTTGCAGTAATAGTCGAAGATAAACCCCAATCATCCACACAAGTAAAGCCTAATATTTCGCAAAAGGCAAAAAATTTAGACATTGATAACAAAATCCCATTTCACTGATTGTTGCTCAACCGCATAATAGGGGTGGATTGGAGGGATAAACCGGAGAAGCCAGCATAACTGTTAGCGTTGAGCTGCCGTGATATTTTAGGACGAAATGAAACTAGAAAATAACCCTAATTTCAATGCCAAATAGATTGGAACCAATAGCAAAATATGAAATTGTTCAGGCGATATACTCTAATCAGGCCAAAACTAACTCAGTTCTACTAGGCATGAGTTCATCCAGAAATGCCTAGAATGATGTGCAAACATGAGATTGGATAAAATCCTCAACTAACACGTATTATAAATAAATAAATAACTGCATTTTTACTTCAACTGACAATTAACAAATATCCATAACCTTATTATGCTACTTAAATACATTCACTCCGAATTCACTCAACAAAAATACTGTAAACTGGAATAAATACATACATATGCAGCACATCAATTTTAGTATACAGTAAAAACATACTATCATTAATGCAAAATATAACCATTTTGCAGTAGTAATCGCAGGAAACCCCAAATCATCCACACAAGTTAACCCTAATACTTCGAGAAAAGGCTAAACTTCATACCTTGATAACAAAATCCCACTTCACGAACTGTTGCTCCATCTGGAAATTGGGGTAGATCGGAGGGAGAATCGGATAAGGCAGCATAATTACTAGCGTTCAGCTGCTGTGATATTTTATAATTAGCGTTTAGCTGCTGTGATATTAATATTATATCTCGAAGAAAAGTAGCCGAATTTAAAGGATCATGAAATCAAATTTGAAAGTAAAATAAGAATACAAACGATGATGATGAAAGGACGGGCAAGGGTGGTCTGGTTTTATAGACCGCGATGAGTCAGTAGTGCTAAACGGGTTGTGCAACACTATACTGTTAGAATAATACTATTTCAACCGGTTTTTCTTCACGGAGAAATAACGCAAAAATTTTCGTTGCACTGCATAATTACTGTTATGCCCCTTGAATTCTTTGTCTTTTTCCTGCTTCGCACATTCTGAGCGGTTTTAAGGCCGGTTGATGCAGCATCGTCCAACCTGTTAATATATAACCCGTTTACCTACAAAACATTCACGAGCACCTTTTAAATCTGCCTCACATAACGATGGTAATTAGTAGAGTAATTAGTAGATGAATTTTTCTTTTGTTAACAGTAGTGTGTAACCCATGTGTTACAGCCAACAATATTGTTAATAATAATTATATTTTAAGATTGTATGTGTATGCTACTTTTGAAATTTTATTGTGATAATATCAACAACAAACTAAATTGATATTCAATTATCGCTAACTACGTCTCTAGCTATCAATGTCTCAACCAAAGAAAAAAAAAACTAGATTTCTTAGTTATGTGTATGTAAAGAATTTATGTTATGTGAAATATATCTGCTATATATACGAGCGAATAAACAACTTATCGTTATTGTTGTATAGTTTTTGTATGTACATTCAACTCTCATTTGTTTTGTAAAGATGCATAAATGAAGAAATGAATGTTAAATAATTCGAGTTATTTAAATACATTATAATCAACACAACTAATTCAATTATTAAAGAGTTAAGCCTCTTTTTTTTTTTTTAAGTAACTAAGAAAAGCCTTGTACGCATTTATAGCGAAGATGAGCTTTTGTTTATTACTTGGTTTTAGTTTTTAAAAACAGTTTTATCTTTGTAGTCAACTGTGCATTTCATTTAATTATAAGGGTCATACTTGCAACTGTGATAATTGCAAAATGATATCATGTAGCATCAAGGTGAGTTGTATTCGGGATATAATCTATAACGTATTGAAAGACGGAACGTTAAATATATTTTTTATCAACTAATCTATGCATTCACATTTTAATGTTATAAAATATGGATTTGACTTTTAGAATTGTGAAAAATAAAATTAATTTAAGCAATGAATAACAACTTTTTTGGGGATAAATGAATTGGAAACTAAAAGAGAGATTATATTCAGAGGAAATTAGTTTAAAGGAAAAACATTAAAATAACTTTTAAATCGAGGACGCAACCTTTATAATTTAAGCAGAAAGACAATTGTGCCATTTCGTCGTTGCTCATATCACTCTTCTGTCGGTGTTCAAATCCAAACTGGTCTTCCATTGTCGACCTAGATGCTACTGCCAATGTCCCCAAATTCGACAAAACATAATTTGAAACACGATACACTTGTTAACATGTTAAATGATAGATTAATATAGCATTTGTACTTCCTAAAATGTAATAGCATTTGTACTTCCTAAATGCAATATCATAATCTGAATATGTAAAATGATAGTTGAATATAGCATAGTATATTTCAATTAAACAAAGATGATGAAAAAAATATAACGATACTTGAATTTTGCATCAGTATATTTAAAGTGAACTAGCATTAAACATGATGTGCATAATAATATAAGCATTCTTGAAGAGAACTACCATGGATAAAATATCCAAAATGATAATTGTATATAGCATTTTTTTAATGTAACTTTTTTTTTTGCAAGGCAAGCAGGGTTGAGTGGACCCCTACCATGTTTATTGAAACAGACAAAACAAACAATACAAATAAAACCTAGCACAGATGCCAAGTACTAAAACAAATACAGAACAAAAACAAACACACAAAAAGCAAAAACTTACAACAACAAAATGAACCAAGAAGCTAAAAAAGCACTGTCGAACTGATAAATAGATGTGTTCAAATCCCTGCGCAAGTGAAGCTTCAAAATAGTCGATAGATATTCCGCACTCTTCCTCTTTGACTCAAAGGCTCTTAAGTTTCTCTCTTCCCATGACATTCCCACAAGTTTTTTGATGCAGAGAATGAAGAGAACATGCTCTTGCTTTCTCCATCTTGTTGTCATGCGAATGAAATGTCATTGCTCATCCGATAGCGGAGAAACGACATTAATTCCAAAGAGCAGAAGGAGTTTGTTCCATAGCTTAAAAGAGTAACGACATTCAAAAAATAAATGAGCAGATGTTTCCTCACAACTATCACAAAGCATACACACGTTGTTGACACTCACCCCCATCTGACTTAGCTTGTTTTTCGTTAGCAACGCATCGTGGACAACTTTCCATAACATGAAATTTTCTCTTGCCACCGCATTCTTGCTCCAGATTAGCTTTTGCCAGAGGCAACTTGGCGTGGTATTAATCAGAAGTAAATACACATTTTTTATGTTGTGAGCAGCACCGTTCCAACCAATATTGAATGCAGTAGAGTACGACACACATGGAAAATACTTACTGCACACATTTCTAGTATTTGCATTTGAGAAGTATGGCAATTCTATCTTTCCATTCACAATAAAGTTGGAAACAGGTGCATGACGATTAATTCCAGATTGAATTAGCGCATTGTAGCCAACCTCCTTCGACAGAATAACACCTTTTTCCATCCAAGGATCATCCCAGAACGAGACATGGCAGCTGTTGGAAATATTGTACTGTATAAACGACGAAAACCTTACGCGTGAAGCCAACAAGCATCTCCACGCCCAGCTGGAAGAAAGAGGAGCATCCATGATCCATAATTTATGATTTCTAACATTGAATTTCCAGTTCCACTTGACCCATAAGCTCTCCTAACATTCAATAAAGTTATTAAAGTGGGCACTCATAGCCGCATAATTCCATTGCTGAAGTGAATACAAACCTAAACCCCCTTTGCGCTTAGGAAGGAGCATTTTTTGAAATGCACACGGAATCGATTTCCTACCATGGATAGTTCCAGTCCAAAGGAAACGGAGCAGAGCTGATGTGATCATACTCAAAAGTTTTTTCGGAAGAATAAAGGCCCATGCCCAACCAACGAAAATCCAATACTTTGTTCAAGAATGAGTCGGCCAGCTTACGATAGGAATTTATTAGCCTAGCTGTTCAGCGAATCAGTTATTTTATTGTAGAGCTGCATACAGTTCGCTTTCGTAATTCTTGAAGTGCACAAAGGCAAACCGAGGTAAGTTGAACCCTTCAAGAGAGGTTGCATTTGCAGAAGAGAATACAACCTGTTAGCATGGCTCTCATCTATTCCAACAAACATAACTTGAGATTTCTGAACATTTAGTTTAAGACTAGTCATGTTGTGGAAGCTCCTAGCATCAGAAGGATGACATTCAGTGAGTTGTCATCTGGTTTACTGAAAACCATAATGTCATAAGCAAATAAAAGAGTTGATATAGCATTGTTGTAACACCCCGAATTTCAATTAACACTAATGGTTAGTAATTAAAGTATAAATAATCTCATATGTGAGAATCAGGGGAAACGGGCTGCGTCATTGCGTTCGTCTCGGAAAAATACGCGAAATAGAGTCCGAGTTTGCGTAAAACGGATACCGTATGAAAGAGATATGGACGAACGAAGTTAGGCAGAAAAACCCGAAACAGGCCAGAAATGCACTGGCGCACTTGTGAAGTGCGCCAGTACAAAAATACACTGGCGCACTTGGGAAGTGCGCCCATGTCGGGACAGGAAACCTGCACAGTTTCTAGAGAGTTCTGTGGTTGGGTGCACCAGTTTGGGGTTTGGGCTTGGTCTTAGGGCTGGTTTCTGGAAGGTTCCGAAATCTAAGGGTCCTAATCTAATTTAGGGTTAATCTAAGGGCCTAGAACACTCACCTAATCTATAAATACACCATAAACCTACCCTAATCCATACTAAAAATAGAATTGAGGGCTACATGCCGCCAAATTAAATCTTAGAAGGAGCCTCCACTAATTTATGAAGAGGGTTGCAAGCTAATCACTCTCTAATCAACCTCTAATCCATTCTAAGCATCTTAATCTTCTTCATTTGGAGTGCAAATTGGCTAGTAGTGAGTTTCTATCACTCTAATGATCAATTGCTAAACTAAGTAGATGAGATATGATGAGATCATATGGTTTTGTTTGGGGATTAATGGGTTTTAAGTCATATGACATGATGTTAGTTTGCTAATGTATGTGGGTTATGCAAGTTTTGTGCTTTGTGATCATATGTTAATATGCAAGTTACATGTATGATAATATGCAAGTTACATGTATGATAATTATGCAAGTTGTATGTTTCTTCATATGCAAGTTTATGAGTTCATATGCAAGTATGTAACATGTTATGCAAGTTCATATGCAAGTTTATGAGTTCATATGCAAGTTATGTAACATGTTATGCAAGTTCATATGCAAGTTATGTGACATATTATGCAAGTTCATATGCAAGTCATGTATTTGTTAATATGTAAGTTTATGTAACATGTTATGCAAGTTAATATGCAAGTTATGTGACATGTTATACAAGATTATATGCAAGTTATGTGACATGTTATACAAGATTATATGCAAGTTTTGTGACATGTTATGCAAGTTCATATGCAAGTTATGTGTTTGTTAATATGCAAGATGGCACCTTTGAAACATGTTCATATATATGCAAGTTGACACCTTTTATATGTGTTATGTCATGAGAACGAAATTACGTGGGAACGATGGGGTTAATTAAATGCATATGTTAATAAGATTGTGTGAAATTAATATAATTATGCATAACATAAAATAAATGAACATAGTATGGGAATTTGCCTATTAAGTTAGGTGTACCCATACTATGTGTTGGGAATTTGCCTATTAAGTTAGGTGTACCCACACTTTGGAGTTGGGAATTTGCCTATTAAGTTAGGTGTACCCATATTCCTAAAATAAACAGGATAATTAACACAAATTATGGGGGGTGATTAATTAGGAGTAATTAATCGATTAAGACACGAGGTTGGACCCGTTTGTAGTGTAAGACTGCCCGGAGTTTACCGGCTTAACCAGGCATCTACAAATGACGGTCCAATGTGAGGGGTCTTAATCATAAATTAAATACGTAACAAGGGTAAATGACACGAGGTTGGACCCGTTTGTAGTGTAAGACTGCCCGGAGTTTACCGGCTTAACCAGGCATCTACAAATGACGGTCCAATGTGAGGGGTCCTTTACACGGTTACGGTGTTAATCAATTAAGAAACACTTAACCAGATAAGCATGTAGTGGGGCATGGGGGTTAAGTGGGTACCTTGGGTGGTATGTGGAAATTGCTAGTGGTTCCCAATAGAAAATATGATAAAATACTTAACCAAGATGAAACATGTAATTAAACATGATTAAAGGGTTAAGTGGGAAACACTAGTGTGTGGGCCAAGCTTAGGGGGATGGCTTGTGCTGGGGGCCCATTTCAACCAGTAACCCATACATATCTTAGTGGGCTCGACCCATGTCGAGGACGGGACACGCATACTGGGCTTGACTATAAGAGGCCAAAATGGGTTAGCGGTGGCAACGCATGACCAACGGGTTTCATATGCGTGTGTGGACCCGGGCTGGTAAATAAGACGTTGTTGCATCGTGTAGATATAAGCCGTGCACCGTTAGTTTTATCAGGTTGCCACGTTGGGGAATGGTACACCCCACGGTGGGGCCAGCACGGGTATCTACGTTAGGGAGCCGATCGAATGGGGGAGTAGTGTGTACACCTAGTGGATTGTAGGGCCCCGTGGCGTCTACTTAGTCACCTAGGGGTACGCGAGAACTATTAAGTTAATTTTATAAGTCCATGGGTGGGATCAACCTTTAAGTTAGGAATGACTGGTGTGGTGCAGTTTAGTAATTTACCTTTGGAAGGGTAGATGCGTCTTTATCTTTTATCTTAGTTTAGTTGACTGCTTAGTGTAGCCATTCATCCCCATTAGTTACCGTATATCAGTTTATGTCTTCTCTGGTTACTTTAACGATTGTATTGTTAAAGTTATAGGACTCGCTCAGACTTATGTCTGACCCCGTTGTTTTTATCTTTTTTTCCCAACCCTCAGGTCCTACGGTGGATCCTAGCAGTAGTGGAGCTTGATCGGATTGTTGTTCCAGTCTTTAGGAGCTTGGATAGATGTAAAGCTCCAGTTACCCAGTTATCTTTTCTTTTGTCATGGCTATTGTATGAGAGTGGGATTATGTACTTCTTTATTTTGATGGATATTGTACTTGACTTTTGTTGTGGTTTTATGATGTAACCAGACATGTTTTACTTCCGCTGTTATGAGATGATGTTTTAAATTTCAAGTACTATTTATATCTGTCTTGTTGTAATTTTTCTGTTCTATATTCACTAAAATACTCCACCGATGCTATGGCATTCCCTTAGTGAGTGATCATAGCGGGAGTGAGGTGTTACACGTGGTATCAGAGCCAGGTTACCGAAACAGATAAATTTTCGAGAAAAATACTTTTTTTTTAAAAAAATAGTAAAGGTATTATTTTTGGAAAAAGTATTTTCAAAAACATGTCTTTTAAGAGAAAAGTTTTTGAAAAAGAAAAGCATAATCCCCAATAGCCATATCTTTATCTTTCGGAATCTCCTTTTTGAATCTTTCCTCTTTCGTTTCAGCATGGCTGAAGATCTTAACATCCCGGAGGGCTTAGTTATACCACTATGGTATAGGAGGTTACAAGAGGCTAGGGCCGCGGCTGCGGGTCCAGCCAATGCTACTACACCAGAGGCAACCGCTCCTCCTCCTCAGCCTAGAGTGGATAATTTTGCTAAGATTTGCAAGGAGTTCAAGGTTATAGGGGGAAAACCTTTTCTAGGTTCAGAGACTTTCGTAGAGGCTAGAGATTGGCTTAAGGAAGTGGAAGAGTTGCTAGATATCTTTGAAGTGGAAGAGGGAAAGAAAGTCAAGTTGGCGGCTTGGTTAATGAAGGGAGAGGCCTCATTCTGGTGGGAGGTCACTAATGGAGAACGCCCTGTTGACTCTTGGGCAGATTTCAAGCAAAGGTTTGGGGCTAATTTTCTCTCAAGGGCGGAAGAGAATCTGTTTATGGAGAAGTTCTTGAATTTGAAGCAAGGGAATCTCACGGTGAAAGAATATGTCAACAAATTCAATCAATTAGCAAGGTTTGGCATAGAGTTGGTGAATACACCGGAGAAGAAGGCTTTGAGGTTCGTTAGAGGCTTGAACGAACCATTGCAAGGAATAGCTATGACTCACATTCCTATGGGGGCCACCTTTGAGAAGCTTGTCTACATGGCACTTATGCATGAGGATGATAAGAGTTCTAAGGCACCAGAGAAGAAGGGGGATCAGAAGAAACCGCAACAACAACAACAAGGCAAGGGTGGAAAAGGCAATGGTGACAAGGGGAAGAAGAAGAAGAAGTGCTTCAATTGTGGGATCCCAGGCCACCTCAGCAAGGATTGTCGCAAAAAGAAGAAGACCGGTTGCTTTCATTGTGGTGAAGCAAGACATCTTGTGAAGGACTGCCCAAAGAAGGGGCAGAAGACGGGGTCTACCTCAGGAGGTCAGGTGCAAGCTCTTATGGCACCAGCTCAGGCAGGGGGGCAAGTTCAGGCTCTCTTAGTTCCACCGATTCAGCAGAGAGGTAGAACTATTTCCGTTGAAAGTCTGGTTTTTCTGTTTGATCATCCAGTTCGTACTTTGTTTGACTCTGGCGCATCGCATTCTTTTATCTCATCATCGTTAGTTGAGTCACTGCACTTAGACACCAGTCTAGTTGATGATCCCTTGGTTGTTTCAAACCCAATTGGGGGCTCCATATATCTGTCTATGATATGTTTGGGTTTGAAGATTTCTATACTTAGCGTTGAGTTTGGATGTGATGCTTTTGTATTGGGCTTCACAGGCTATGGGTTGATTTTGGGCATGGACTGGTTATCCAGTAATGGTGCCGTTCTTGATTGTGAAAGGAGAGTTGTCAGGCTTATGACCCGCTTGGGTAATACTCTCGAGATCTCTTGTAATCCCATGGAATCTGTTTTGCTAAGTTATCTTGAATCGCTCGATGCTTCGGTCGAGAGTTTGCGTTCTGTCTGAGTGGTCCGGGAATATCCGGATGTGTTTGAAGAGGTGAAGGGTTTGCCTCCGAAGCGGGAGATAGATTTCCGAATTTATTTGGTGGATAATGCCAAACCAGTGTCTTTGCCAGTGCGCCACATGGCTCCTCGTGAGAGAAGAGAACTTCATAAGCAAGTAGGGGAGTTGCTTGAGTAGGGGTTCATAAGGCGAAGTATATCGGAGTGGGGAGCTCCAGTAGTGTTTGCCACGAAGGCGGATGGGTCCCTCAGACTTTGTGTGGATTATAGAGAACTTAATAAGCTCACGAAGAAGAATAGACACCCATTACCGAGGATAGATGATCTCTTTGATCAGTTGGTTGGCGCCTCAGTGTTTTCGCAGATGGACTTAGCTACAGGGTTTCATCAGTTGAGAGTGGCGGAGGACAGTATAGAGAAGACTGCTTTCCGGACTCCGAATGGTTTTTATGAGTGGCTTGTGATGCCATTTGGGTTGACAAACGCCCCTGCATACTTTGTTGATCTGATGAGTAGAGTGTTCAGAGAGTATCTGAATAAGTTTGTAGTGGTCTTTGTGGATGACATCTTGGTCTTTTCCAAGAGTGAAGAAGAGCATGCCTTACATCTCAGAGAAGTGTTGGAGACTCTTCGAGCACATAGTCTTAAAGCTAAATTCTCTAAATGTCATTTTTGGAGAAGAGAAGTGCGATTCTTAGGGCATGTGGTCTCTAAGGAAGGGATAGCTGTGAATCCCGCAAAGATAGTATCTATCCAGGATTGGAAAGTTCCTAGAAATGCTACCGAAGTAAGAAGTTTCTTGGGGTTGGCAGGATATTATAGGAAGTTCATCAAAGACTTCGCGAAGATATCAGCCCCATTAACCCGCTTGACGAAGAAGAATCTGGTTTTCTCATGGGACGTAGATTGTGATGATGCTTTCCGACGGTTAAAGAGAGCTTTGACCACCGCTCCAGTTTTAGTGCTTCCAGATGGGAGTAAGCCGTTTGTTGTTTATACCGATGCTTGTGGGACAGGATTAGGCGCAGTCTTGATGCAGGAGGGAAGGGTAATAGCCTATGGAGGGAGGCAATTGAGAGTGCATGAGAAGAATTACCCTACCCATGATCTAGAGTTGGCCGCGATTGTTTTCGCACTTAAGTCTTGGCGCCATTATCTTCTTGGTGAGAGATTCGAGTTGTTCACTGACCATAAATCATTGAAGTACTTATTCTCTCAGAAGGATTTAAACTTAAGACAGCAAAGGTGGATGGAGTTCTTAGCATCCTATGATTTCGAGATAGCGTATACCCCTGGCAAGGGTAACGTGGTGGCGGACGCCTTGAGTAGAAAAAGGCTATCTTTGAGTCCATTGTTCGTGGAACGGCGAAGCTTGGAGTTTCTTTCTTTGTTCGACTTCAGACCTTCTGTTGACTTTGTACCTGGTTTGTTAGCATCCTTGGAGGTTAGACCTACTCTTTTGGGACGGATTGGCGAGGCTCAGCGAGACGACCCACAGTTGGTTGAGTTGGTAGAGAAGCTTATAAGTGGGGAGTCGTCCAGCCATTTGGGTAGATACACCATAGATGATAGGGGATGGTTGCATAGAGACGGTAGACTTTGTGTACCGCAAGATGAGGGTTTGAAGAAGGCTATTTTGGATGATGCACATCGTTCAAGGATGACTATTCATCCCGGTGGAGACAAAATGTACCAAGACATGAAGAGAGTTTTCTTCTGGGCCGGTATGAAGAAAGATGTGGCCGAGTATGTGGCTAGATGCTTAGTGTGCCAACAAGTTAAAGCGGAGCAAAGGAAACCCGGTGGGTTGCTACACCCATTGGAAGTTCCGCAATGGAAGTGGGATAGTGTCTCGATAGATTTCATCGATGGGTTACCGAGATCGAGGAAGGGCAATACGGGAATTTGGGTTGTGGTAGACAGACTTACCAAGAGTGCCCATTTTATACCCGTGAAGAGTAAGAGGACCGCTCCATGGCTTGCTTCAGTCTATGTTAGAGAGATTGTTAGATTGCATGGCGTACCATCCAGCATTGTGAGTGATCGAGATCCTATCTTCACTAGTGAGTTTTGGAGAAGTTTGCAAGAGGCGGTAGGGACTCAGTTGTGTTTGAGCACCACATATCATCCTCAGACGGACGGTCAGACTGAGAGGGTGAACCGTATCTTAGAAGATCTCTTGAGGCTTTGTATCTTGGATTTTGGAGGTACATGGGAAGAACATCTTCCTTTGGTGGAGTTCGCATACAATAACAGCTTTCAGTCTAGTATTGGCATGGCACCTTTCGAAGCTCTTTATGGAAGGCCTTGTCGATCTCCTACATGTTGGTGGGAATCTACGGATAAGATCTTGCTTGGGCCAGATATGGTTAGAGAGACTTCAGAGAAGATTGATTTGATTTGAAGAAGGATGAAGGCAGCGCAAGATAGACAGAAATCTTATGCGGATCGGAGAAGGACGGATCTTGAGTTTGAGGTTGGGGACATGGTTTTTGTCAAAGTATCTCCGTTGAGAAATGTTGTTCGCTTTGGGTCCGTTGGGAAGTTAGCACCGAGGTTTGTTGGGCCGTTTCCTATTAAGGAAAGGATTGGACGGATGGCATATAGGGTGAAGTTGCCCGACAGACTTAGTGGTGTTCATGATGTATTCCATGTATCACATTTGAGGAAGTGCTTACATGAGACATCAGAGGTGGTAGAGCCGAGCTTGCTTAGAGATGTAGAGGTAGAGCGTGATGCGACGATTCGACGAGCTCCTACTCGCATCCTTGGGTCAGAAACTAGGAAGTTGAGGAACAGAGAAGTTCGGCTAGTTAAAGTGCAATGGGGAGATGACGAAAGCAATGCTACTTGGGAGACGGAAGCGAAGATGCGTTCTTTGTACCCATTTCTTTTTGAGAGTATGTCTTTTAACTTCTCCTTTATCGCTTGTCTAGTACTTATCTTATCTTTAGTATATCCTCTCGCTAGTACCTATGACCTTTAGATAGGGTAAAGCCTATGGTTGAAACATGTGTTTGAAACATGTTATGGTTGATGGATGCATGTGGATGCAATTGTTTGCTAGTGGTTGCTCGTGGATGCATATACACACACATTAGGCACTAGATCGGCTCAGTCACTTCATGTTGCATATCGCATAAATGGATGTGGTAGTTAGATTGATGGATGTATCATGGTTGTTTTATCATGTGGATGATGCATTTTTGTGTATGGTTGTGCACGCATATAGAAATTGTATGTGTCAATAGGGTTTCGCATACATATTGGATGCATGGCACTATCATGGTTTGCATTAAGGAGGTCGACTGAATCAGTAGACCGCCTGATTTTGCATTAGTATACGGACATATACACACACTTTCTGCATATGTTCATACATCATTAGAAGTTTCTAAGGATAATGGTTGCTTGTGGTTGATGGTTAAGTAGATGGTTGTTTGGTTGGTAGGATACGTTCTTCTTGACTTAGAGATTTCGAGGACGAAATCCTTTAAGTAGGGGAGAATGTAACACCCCGACTTTCAATTAACACTAATGGTTAGTAATTAAAGTATAAATAATCTCAGATGTGAGAATCAGGGGAAACGGGCTGCGTCATTGCGTTCGTCTCGGAAAAATACGCGAAATAGAGTCCGAGTTTGCGTAAAACGGGTATCGTATGAAAGAGATATGGACGAACGAAGTTAGGCAGAAAAACCCGAAACAGGCCAGAAATGCACTGGCGCACTTGTGAAGTGCGCCAGTACAAAAATACACTGGCGCACTTGGGAAGTGCACCCATGTCGGGACAGGAAACCTGCACAGTTTCTAGAGAGTTCTGTGGTTGGGTGCACCAGTTTGGGGTTTGGGCTTGGTCTTAGGGCTGGTTTCTGGAAGGTTCCGAAATCTAAGGGTCCTAATCTAATTTAGGGTTAATCTAAGGGCCTAGAACACTCACCTAATCTATAAATACACCCTAAACCTACCCTAATCCATACTAAAAATAGAATTGAGGGCTACATGCCGCCAAATTAAATCTTAGAAGGAGCCTCCACTAATTTATGAAGAGGGTTGCAAGCTAATCACTCTCTAATCAACCTCTAATCCATTCTAAGCATCTTAATCTTCTTCATTTGGAGTGCAAATTGGCTAGTAGTGAGTTTCTATCACTCTAATGATCAATTGCTAAACTAAGTAGATGAGATATGATGAGATCATATGGTTTTGTTTGGGGATTAATGGGTTTTAAGTCATATGACATGATGTTAGTTTGCTAATGTATGTGGGTTATGCAAGTTTTGTGCTTTGTGATCATATGTTAATATGCAAGTTACATGTATGATAATATGCAAGTTACATGTATGATAATATGCAAGTTACATGTATGATAATTATGCAAGTTGTATGTTTCTTCATATGCAAGTTTATGAGTTCATATGCAAGTATGTAACATGTTATGCAAGTTCATATGCAAGTTTATGAGTTCATATGCAAGTTATGTAACATGTTATGCAAGTTCATATGCAAGTTATGTGACATATTATGCAAGTTCATATGCAAGTCATGTATTTGTTAATATGTAAGTTTATGTAACATGTTATGCAAGTTAATATGCAAGTTATGTGACATGTTATACAAGATTATATGCAAGTTATGTGACATGTTATACAAGATTATATGCAAGTTATGTGACATGTTATGCAAGTGCATATGCAAGTTATGTGTTTGTTAATATGCAAGATGGCACCTTTGAAACATGTTCATACATATGCAAGTTGACACCTTTTATATGTGTTATGTCATGAGAACGAAATTACGTGGGAACGATGGGGTTAATTAAATGCATATGTTAATAAGATTGTGTGAAATTAATATAATTATGCATAACATAAAATAAATGAACATAGTATGGGAATTTGCCTATTAAGTTAGGTGTACCCATACTATGTGTTGGGAATTTGCCTATTAAGTTAGGTGTACCCACACTTTGGAGTTGGGAATTTGCCTATTAAGTTAGGTGTACCCATATTCCTAAAATAAACAGGATAATTAACACAAATTATGGGGGGGGTGATTAATTAGGAGTAATTAATCGATTAAGACACGAGGTTGGACCCGTTTGTAGTGTAAGACTGCCCGGAGTTTACCGGCTTAACCAGGCATCTACAAATGACGGTCCAATGTGAGGGGTCTTAATCATAAATTAAATATGTAACAAGGGTAAATGACACGAGGTTGGACCCGTTTGTAGTGTAAGACTGCCCGGAGTTTACCGGCTTAACCAGGCATCTACAAATGACGGTCCAATGTGAGGGGTCCTTTACACGGTTACGGTGTTAATCAATTAAGAAACACTTAACCAGATAAGCATGTAGTGGGGCATGGGGGTTAAGTGGGTACCTTGGGTGGTATGTGGAAATTGCTAGTGGTTCCCAATAGAAAATATGATAAAATACTTAACCAAGATGAAACATGTAATTAAACATGATTAAAGGGTTAAGTGGGAAACACTAGTGTGTGGGCCAAGCTTAGGGGGATGGCTTGTGTTGGGGGCCCATTTCAACCAGTAACCCATACGTATCTTAGTGGGCTCGACCCATGTCGAGGACGGGACACGCATAATGGGCTTGACTATAAGAGGCCAAAATGGGTTAGCGGTGGCAACGCATGACCAACGGGTTTCATATGCGTGTGTGGACCCGGGCTGGTAAATAAGACGTTGTTGCATCGTGTAGATATAAGCCGTGCACCGTTAGTTTTATCAGGTTGCCACGTTGGGGAATGGTACACCCCACGGTGGGGCCAGCACGGGTATCTACGTTAGGGAGCCGATCGAATGGGGAGTAGTGTGTACACCTAGTGGATTGTAGGGCCCCGTGGCGTCTACTTAGTCACCTAGGGGTACGCGAGAACTATTAAGTTAATTTTATAAGTCCATGGATGGGATCAACCTTTAAGTTAGGAATGACTGGTGTGGTGCAGTTTAGTAATTTACCTTTGGAAGGGTAGATGCGTCTTTATCTTTTATCTTAGTTTAGTTGACTGCTTAGTGTAGCCATTCATCCCCATTAGTTACCGTATATCAGTTTATGTCTTCTCTGGTTACTTTAACGATTGTATTGTTAAAGTTATAGGACTCGCTCAGACTTATGTCTGACCCCGTTGTTTTTATCTTTTTTTCCCAACCCTCAGGTCCTACGGTGGATCCTAGCAGTAGTGGAGCTTGATCGGATTGTTGTTCCAGTCTTTAGGAGCTTGGATAGATGTAAAGCTCCAGTTACCCAGTTATCTTTTCTTTTGTCATGGCTATTGTATGAGAGTGGGATTATGTACTTCTTTATTTTGATGGATATTGTACTTGACTTTTATTGTGGTTTTATGATGTAACCAGACATGTTTTACTTCCGCTGTTATGAGATGATGTTTTAAATTTCAAGTACTATTTATATCTGTCTTGTTGTAATTTTTCTGTTCTATATTCACTAAAATACTCCACCGATGCTATGGCATTCCCTTAGTGAGTGATCATAGCGGGAGTGGGGTGTTACAATTGTGTTCGCATTTAGGATGATAGTGGATAACTCCATGATTAATTTTTTTCCTTAAACATCGATGTCAGAATTTCCATAACTATAATAAAAATATAAGGGGAGATAGGACCGCCTTGTCGAATACCTTGTTTACTTTTGAAGTACCCGGAGTTTTTACCGTTGTACACAAGAGACAAAGAAGGCGTTGAAATGCATGTGTACAGCTAAGCAACAAACACTTTCGGAAATTTCATTCTAGCAAGATTGCGCACAATGGAAGTCCAGTGAAGACTATCAAAAGCTTTACTCAGGTCCAGTTTTACCATAGCCGCAGGCGTGGCATTAGCACAAGAGTACCCTTTAATTAACTCATGGGTTAACAAAACATTTTCTAGAATATTTCTTTGAGGGAGGAAAGCGGACTGATTTGGAGAAATGATGGAAGGGAGGAAAGTCGGGAGCCTGTTCGATAAAAATTTTGGAATGCATTTGTAAGTAACATTGCAGTAGGAAATAGGACGAAATGATGACACATACGATGGATGATTGATTTTAGGAATCAACACAAGATTTGTAGCATTAACTTCGGAAAGTAACTTAAATTTATCGAAGAAGTTGCGGATGGATTTGATAAAATCCAAACGAATGATTTCCCACGAGGCAATAAAAAAATTCGCATTAAAACCATCTGGTCCGTCGTTAGATTTTCTATTCACGGAGAACAGAGCATCCTTAATCACAATGTCAGTGACTCTCGCAGTAAGTTGATCCGACTGAGCGGAAGTCAAGAAAGGCTAACAAACTTTATCAATGAGATTTAAGTTTGGAGAAAAGTTACTATAATTTCCAAGAAGGTCTGAGAAATGCTTCAATAAAGCCGCATCAACAGTTTCCGGTGAATCATAGAAGATGCTTGATTCATCAGTAATGTTATATATTTGCTCCTTATTTTGCTTCACTTTGACAGCAGCATGGAAGAACTGAGTGCTTCTGTCACCTTCATATTTACACTTTAGATTAGATTGCTGCTTTTTCATACTTGCCTCAACCTCAAGCACATCATTCAGTTCACCAAACAACCTATTTTCCTCCAGAGCAAACGCAACATCATCCGAGTTGGCAAGCATATTATTTTGTGCTTGGTTCAATAAGATTTTCAGCTGATCAGACATTTTGGATTCGTCAACAAATTTTGCACTTGCCCACAGACGCAAAACAATTTTTGTTTCTTTTAATTTCCTGCACAAAACAAACATTGGATTACCAGAGAAATGAGGAGACCAAGAAGTGATAAGTTTAGAAGAAAACTTAGGATCATGGATCCAAGAGTTAAAAATTTTAAAACTACGATGCTTTCTACGCAATGGCTGTCCAAAGGAGAGGATTATGGGAGAATGGTCAGAAAGTTTAGGATTTGAAAGGTGAGAGACCAAGAAATTAAGGCTTTGAAGTTGCAGAAGGCGTGGTCAATATTGGTAAACGTATGAATGCCACTTCTACTACGATTATTCCACTAATATCGAGCACCAGAGATATTAACAGAGATGATATCTGAATTCACTACTGCAGTATTAAGGGGTTCAATATCTTTCAAGGTTAGAGGGATACCCCCCATGCTTTTCGTCTAAGCTTTGACAGCAATTGAAGTCTCCTAAAGCAATCCAGGGATGTGAGTCTTGGCGGAAAGCAGGAAGAACATTAAGAAGCGACCGTTTAGCGTTACATCCAGTCTCAGCATATATGACGGTTAAGTAGAAGGTTGTGTTATTAGAAAGAGTGGTTACATGGAAGTGCATTAGCTGACTAGTTGCCAATTCCAGGCAAAGGGAGAAAAAGGTAGGATTATGTATGACAAGGATGCAGACGTACTCCGCTTGATCTAGATTATGAGATAGAGTCCAGGAAGGATTTAAGTAGTTGGTAGAGGAGTTAGTAAGAGGTAGGTTTAGCTTAGTTTCTAGGATGGCACATAACTTGATGTCATAAAGATTTATTATGTTACGAACTTGGTCAAGTTTAAGGGAATTATGAGCTCCCCGGATATTCCATGCAGCAATATTCTTACTCATTGATTAAACTCTTTGAGAGAGAATCGGCTAATGTCATGCTTCTCGTACGAGGAGATTGACGAGTAAAGGCAATCGGTTTCGGAGGAATCTTAATGCTCGGAGAATTTGAAGAAACATACGGGATAGAAGCTAATGGTGGAGGAGGCCAGCCAGAAATATTGCCAACAAAGGCATACGGTGGTTTTGGAGGCACATCAATCAAGATAGAGGTGGGGGGGATGGTGACATTCAATCGGACATTTTTGTCAGGAGGTCGATTGCAAGCACTATCAAGACAAGAAGAACTAACGACATCAATAAAAGGGACATGGAGCACCTAGTTGGGCATGGAATCCAAGGCTGCTGCACGAGGTAAGATGGGAAATGCGGATATGCAATGAAGCATTGTGCGAGGAGGTAGCATTGGAAGTGCATAATTTGATAATGTCATTTTCTAGGGAATTAGCGAAAATCAATTCATGGGATGGAGAAATAGAATTAAGGCATTGGTTGGAGTTCACAGGTGGGGGGATTATTAATGAGGTAGGTGGAATAAATGTTGGTAAGAAAGGTGAAGTGGTGTCATGCACATGCAAAAGAGTGTGCATGTCATATCGGTATTCCGATAGGTCTACTTCAGGTATAACAAAATTTTCTTCTTCTAACTCATTGTTCTGACATTCATTTATTTCCCCTGCTTCGTTTTCATCACAAATCCTTTTATTTTCATTTACATCCCCTAGCACGTTAAAACTATTCTTGGTAGCAAGACCTGATGTACTCACAACCATGTTTTCATTCACAGCAGCCCTCAATGGTATAACCATGTTGTTACCAGTCCGACCATTCAAATTTTCAGTGGAATTGTTGACAGAAGTTGGTGCAACTACGTTAGCATTCTCTATTGAACCAACGTTCATAGTTTCTTTAACTTGTCCTCTGGAGTTATTTCTCCCTACCATTGTCCAGACTTGCGATTTTTTCTGCAAGGGAGCAACATACCTAATAACATTATTTGACATATAAACCGGCTCGCTCCTTTCATTTACTTGCACTTCCACTCTATTTACATGCTGCTGATTTTCCTCAGTTATCTTTTCCATTGGAGATGTACCACATTTCACCTTGTGTGCCCAAAGTAGTGGCATAGACAACAGATTTCAGGTAACCAAGGATATTGAACAAGTACGTACTGAATGCTACCATCCGACAATTCTACCGGAAAGTCCTCTGGCAACTCTGATGTCATAGTTATCTCCACCAGACACTTTGCATAGTTAAGTCTTTGCATTTTTTCAGTTAATTCATCCATACAGAGGAATTTTCCAATTCTGGAAGCTGGCCAACTTACACCCGGAAGGGACCATGAATACATAGGAATGTTATACATTTTTATCCAAACGGGTACTGCCTTGATCATGCTGATACTATTTCCAATAGATGGATCCCAACCCTTTAGAATAAACAACTTGTTCCTCATAACTATTGGATCTGTAGCAAGAATTTTCCTTCTGTCCTCCTCAGAAGACAAGTTGAAAAGGAATAAGATGCCATTCGTGAAAACCATCACCCTACCTTTGAGTCTCCATCGATTTTTGAGGGTGTTAATGACAGTCGTGTACGAAAGAGGTTGATCGAGAAAAAACCGACAATGGTCTGATTTTAGTTATCATCCCCAGCTTTGACTATTGCATCACGAGGCACCATCACACTATTGTTGAAGACGAGAGGAATTTCAGGTGGGTTATAGGAACCAACATTTCGAGGCTTGTTGGCAAAGAGGGAGTTGAACATGGGTTTTGATCCTAAAACGAAGGGCAAAGGCTGGTAGGTTGATTGGGAAGGGGGTCTGGTATAGGGGGATAGGCGGAGGATTAAGGACGACGGTATGGGGGGTGGATTGTGAAGAGACAGGAGAAGGTTCAGCGATGTGAGTGGGGATGGCTGTGGTATGGTTTTGGCAGGAAGAGGACGCCATTGGGAAGAGAGCTATCAGTTTTTTTGTTAATTTGTTTATGTTAATGTAACATTTTGATTGCAAAGTACTTGAATTTTGCACAAGTATATTTAAAGTGAATTTGCATGAATATAATATTCAAAATGATATAAATAGAGAACTACCATGAGTAGAATATGCAAAATGATAACTGTACATATCATTTGATTCTTTTAATGTAGCATTTTAAATACAATTCCGACTAACACATTTAAGGTATGCAAAATGATAGTTTAACATAACATTTGAGTTATGAAGTCCACTATCATTCTTAAAATATGAAAAATGATAGGTTAATGTAGCATTTTATTTATAAAGTTCAATAACATGATTACAATATGCAAAATAAGATTTAATGTAACATTTTATTAACAAAGTCGACTAGCATATTTAAAGTATGCTAAATGATAGTTTAACATAGCATATGAGTTACCAAATCCACTATCATGTTTAAAATATGTAAAATGATAGTTTAATATACCAATAGTTATGAAGCCCACTATATTGACTGAGTTGTGTTTAATATAGGATTATATATATATATATATATATATATATATATACACACAAAATGATAGGTAACATAGCATTTAAATTAGAAAGTCCATCATTGTGTTTAAAATATTCAAAATGAAAGTTTAATCTAGCATTTTAGTTATGAAGTTTGATAACAAGATTACAATGGGTAAAATAAAATTTAATATATCATTGTAAGCACAAAGTCCAGTTAGCATGTTTAATGTATACAAAATGATATTTTAACATAACTTTTAAATTAAAAAGTCCACTATTGTGTTTAATATGCTCAAAATGAAAGTTTTAGATAGCATCACTACAACAAAAATACCCTATTACAACGCTCATTTTACAACAGGCATTAATTGCCCGTTGTAATAGAATGATATCACAACGGTCCCTTAAGAACCGTTGTAATAAATACCCATACAATGTCCTTTTTACAACGGGCAATGATTGCCCGTTGTAATAGAATGCTATTACAACGGTCATTTAATTCCCGTTGTAACAGATGCCAATTTTACAACGGGCTAAAAACGCCCCTTGTAATAGGTGCCAATTTTACAAGTGGCTAAAAATGCCCGTTGTAATAAGTGACAATCAACAATTGGTAATCACAGCGTTATCTTAAAACTAATACTTATTATTTATTAATATTTCATAATTAATCTTTAATAATATTATATTAATCTTATGTTACTAATTACTAATTATAATATTTATTACTAATCATTAACTACTAATTGTTATTATTCCAACATACTTAATATTACTTTCTAGTTATTAGTAAGTAATATCGAGTAATTAAATTTTATATACAATAATTTATAATTAACAAGACATATTAATAATTGCTATTAAATTTAATAATTAATATTAAAAATTAATAATATATACATATTAATTATTAACAGTTACTGATTAACATTAAATTATAATTAATAAATATGAAAGTAACATTTAATAATAATTTTTACCAATTAATAACTATGATTAAATAATTAAGAAAAATGAATAAATAACAATATATACTTAATATAAATAATTAGTTATTAATAATTTATTATAATTCATAATTAATAATCCATAATTATGATTAATAACTTGAACTAATTATTTATAACATAATGAATTATGATTAATATTTTTAATAACTAACAAGTAATATTTTAGTTATTTTTTTTCAAAATATACACTTATTCGTATTAAATAAATAATAATTAATACTAAATACTTTTGAAATTTTTGATAGAACTCAATTTTTCAAAACTTTCAAAGATTTATTATTATTTAATAATTTTTCCTCTGTCATTTTAGTCCTTCTAAATTTTAGGAGTAGCCTGTTTGTTTTAAATTTCTATAGAAGTTTTGAACTTGTTCCTAAGGAAAAATTATTTCCACTGACTTTTTTCCAAATAATATATCCTTTGAAAATATTCTATTTAAGATTTTTCATTTTATTGTTTTCTTTAGAATTTCCACTAACTTTAGCTATATTAATATCTACCACTTTCTATGTTGAGGTCTTATTTAACTACAATTTTGGTTATTATTTTTATTATTTCTGTAAAAGGTCTAGTTACAACATGTTTATATGTAAATAAATAATCAAACCGACCGTTAGGGAGGTTTTCAAACTGACCGTTAGGGAGGTTTCTCTACTGTGAGAGAGGCTAAATCAATTTGTCTGTCCCAATGAATATAGCCTCAAAGCTAGCAGCGTTGTCCGACATATAAACATTGACTTCTCGTCTCCCTATTTCTCGTTCATTCTTCTTCCCTGCATAATTTGACTCGCATCTCTTAAACATCTCCTCTTTTTTCTCAACCATTATGAATAATTCAGATTTCACATGTCTCCTTAGATCTCTTGAATTTCATTTACTCAATTTTTACTTGCCTAATTACCTTAATTCTCTGCACTTTTATCTCCTTAGATCTCTCTAATTTCAAATATTCTCTATCATATTATTTTTTGATTTTCAACAAAGATTAATAAAAAAAATAGTTTTTTTTAAACTGTGCAATCTAACTGTTGGTTCCTCACCGTTATGCGGAACCGACCGTTATGGATGTTTGTTTACTGTCACTTGGCCAAAATCAATTTTTCTGAAGCCCAAAGAACATGAAACATGTATATAACACGTCTTCTTAAATCTCTTCATTTTAATTATCTCCACTTTTGTCTCCTTAAATATCTCTAATGTTAAATATTCTTAATCACGTTATTTTCAATTAAGATTAATAAAAAACTATTTTTTTTCTTTTTTAAACTATGTAATCTAACAGTCGGTTTCCCACCGTTATGCGGTTATACTAGTAATATAAATAATAATTAAATAAATAGTAATTAAATAAATAATAATATAAATAAATAATAACTAAATAATTATAGTTAACTAATGATAACTTAAACGTTTTGCTATAAATTTTTGTAATCCGTAAATACTGATAATTTCAAGCGGTGAATATTTGTAATCCGTAAACGTTTGACAAATTATTTAACACGAATCAGTTTTTTTTTTCCGCTTTCAAGCGGTGAAAATTTCAAGTTCCGCCACAAATTGTCTGCCTGTAGAGCGCAGCCTATCAAAATGCTTATCGGACTCTAAATCAACGACATAAAATTAAGTTCTCCACCGCTTCCACATTCTTCAGATAAAATTAATTTTTCCAAAACCCTAACCGAAAAGCGGTTCTTGTTTCAATCTCATCGAACCAAAAAGGCAAAGTCATCTGGAAGATGTAATTGCTCCAATCTCCTCAACTTTGATCTATCAGGTGGTATCGATCCATTTAATTATTAAATTAATTTAGACATTTAAAGGTTTAAAAGGTTTGATATATTTGCATGCAGGAATTAGGCTACAATGAAGATTATCATCAAAACAGAGTTGACGAAGACTGACAGGAAGAGAAGAAATTGATGATGGTATCTGGCTTCTGAAATTATTACCTACAGGCTCTAGTTCTTTCAAGTAAGTAAAATTGTTAAAAGATTTGAGAAAATCACCAATAGATTATTGATTTTTTAATGGGGACGACATTCATTCTTCCACCGCATTTCTTCTCTTCAGTTATTTCAAGTAAGTCAAAACCCCTGAATCCGTGCTTTGCGAAAACTTCTGATCTCAAGTCGCGCTTCATCATTCCAACTCGAGCAATCACAGGTATGAATTATTTTCGAAGCTTGCATGGTATACAGCATTTCAGGTTTTGAATTAGTTCGGTTTTGAAGTTGGGGCAAGTATTTGGAATGTTTGGGGCTTCAGACTGTTAAAGTTCGATATTGGAATGATTTGTATTCGATTAAAGTGGATTTTGACGTTGTGGTTGTATTTGAGGAGTTTGAAATGCATTGTTCCTCTTAAAACTTCAGTTTTGACTTTTTGCCCACAAAGTGTTTGACAAATTGTTTAAGCTAGAAACCCTTTGATTTTTATGTTGTTGTCGTATAACCGTATAAAATTAGTTTGATTGCCATTGTGTTTGAGCCATGTGAAACTCCATTTTGAACTTGTATCTCAATATCTCTGTCTTCTGGCTAGATTGAATGATTGAAATGGAAACACCTTTAGTTGTTATCATGAGACCAGAAGCAGCTATCAGAGAATAAAGTTCCACACCATCTTACCACATTAATTTTTAGGCTAGCCTTTTGAAGTATTATGTTATCAAGCTTCTCTGAGATATTAAAACTTTTGAATACATTATTTTGCTCACATGGGCAAGTACTTAGTTATGCAGTCCATATATTTAGTGTAGATTTCGTTTATTCTTGTCCAATCTTCCAGGTTTATTGATAAATTTGGCACACATGTTATTGTTGGTGTAAAGATGGGAGGGAAGGATGTGATATATATTAAGCAACAACATTCTTCTACTCTTCAACCCACTGAAGTTCAAAAAAGATTGAAGGAAATGGCAGATAAAAGGTTTTTTGACATGAATACTGAAGAAGTATTTGGGAAGGATAAGGTATTGATCATTTAGTAACCTTTCTACATATGTTTATAATGATTAGGAATTTATAGGTGCTCACTTTTGCATATGATGCTTGTTTTTACAGTTCATTGATCACATATTCTTTGTTTGCACTTGAAATTGCTGTCTTTTGTTTATTTAGTTGACTTCACAAACTTTGACTTTTATAACAATCATGTGGATGGTGGGATGAAAGATTTGGACCTCGTGATGCAAATAATATTTTTTTGCCGTTTTCACTAGCAAGCAAGAATTAGTAAACTTTCTGATAAAAAGTTTTGGTAGTTTTGGTTAGACACATAATGATAACAAGTTCGATAAAAAATAGTTTGTATTAACAGAAAAGCATATTAGAAAAACTATATGTGTTTCTTTATACATGTATGTATAGTCTGTATAAAACTGAATGACACCCCTCTTTGTTGCATTAGCTTCCTAACCTCAGCTTTTAGTAATTCATTAGAAATTGTCTACATCCATGCAGCAACCCACCGTTAACATAAAAATATTTTCATTTCCTGAAAAATCCAACGTATTTTTCAGCTGATTATCTAATTTCATCTCACCACAAAAGTAAAAGAAATTTAAACATACTTTCTATATATTTCTATAGTGACACCAGACAAAGTAAACAAGTGCCCAATTTATCGATCCTAGTTCGTCTTCGTTTTTTTTTGGTACAACACAATTGCTAATCTTTTGAACATTAGTTATGGTTAAGTTGCGAGGTTCTGGAGTGTTTGATGGATGAGTTTTAAAGGTGATGAATTACTGCTTGGCTATGTTTTGGATTGTTTGATGTCTAGGAGTATTTATTAGTCTGATTATGAAATTGTCTGCTTTCTTTCTTGATCTATTCCTCAAAGTATTTGATTTCTTAAAGTATTCATTAGTTTGGTTATGAAACTGTTTTCTTTCTTGCTTAACCTATTCCTCAAAGTATTTGACTTGATATTCATGATGACAGATTCATTAGCAGTTTTAGAAGAAACTGCAATTTTAACTACATCCAAATATGAAAAAGAAACGAAAAACTCGTGGGGCACAACATTATGAAGGTGGTTTACAAAGATATATTTTCTTATCGTTTATTACTACTCTGAAGGTATGATATCTAAGCTAGAATACTTGTACATTTATGATGCATATTTACATAATTGAACATACATGCAGGAAAGATGCAAGCCCATGAAATACATGAAATATGCAGGATAATCATTTGAAGTTATATGGTATGCTTTAGTTGATGTTTCTATTATTTGCTGAGATATGCAGGCTCAACAGGGTTTTTATTTTGTTGGTCTTGAAAAGTCAGAATTTTTTCAACTTAAAGTTTCTTGAGTTAATTGGTGAAGAAACTCAAATATAATATATTGACAAATATTGTTTACTGTTTTGACAAATATATGTTTGCTGAAGACATGTTTTAGAACCATGTTTACAGCTTTGACAAATATTGTTTATTGTTTGCTGTTTTGTTTTAGAACCATGTTTCAAAACAAAATATTGTTTACTATTTGGCTTTTTAACTTTTTAGAAGTAAAGCGCTTATTATATAAGCATAAGCTCTTTTGCTTTGAGTTGCCAAACGAGCCCTTATTGCTTTTATTTTATTCTGATAGGTACAACTGGACAAAATCAAGAGCAAGAAGTCAAAGATTTAAAATAGAGTGAAGCATCTTGTTTATTGGCTATCTATGTATTTAACTAAGGTGAATTTGAAGAAGGTTAATTAAGGTATCAGGTATCTCATGTTTTTATTCCTTAGAACATTCACTTATACAAACTTTATTCCAAGTTTTTAATGTATGTTGCCCTGCTCAATGCACATTTTTTAACTTGTTTGTTCTTCTTCATCCAGTTCTTTTAATGCACATTTTTTAACTTGTTTGTTCTTCTTCATCCAGTTCTTTTAATGCACATTTTGGATCAATCACCGAAGACGAAGACATTGAGCATGAGAGGGTGTGAGTGAGTGTAACTAAGTGTATGTAGTGAAATAATATTTTTACAAATGAGTATTTTCATATTTTGTATAGTAATTGTGTAATAGAAATAAATAAAACTATGTAGAGTGTAATAAAATATTTATGTTAGAATAAGAAATTTTAAGTTCAATATTTTAATTTATGCAATATTTTTATATTACTACGATCAGATTTAAAAAAAAACAGACTTTTTACAATGGGCTATGCCTGTTGTAATATAATGTATTACAACGGGCCGAAGCCGTTTGTAATTTATTAGCTATTACAACGGGTTTGTAGCCATTGTCATAGAGTTGTTGCACGTGACAGAGCACATTATTACAACGGTCTTTTACAACAGTCACTGACCGTTGTAATTTAGTAAGGACCTATTACGACGACGCATATTAGGATGGGCTTTTGCCCGTTGTGAAAAGCATATAACAACGGTTTTTGCCCGTTGTAAAAGGACTATTTTGTTGTAGTGCATTTCAGTTATGAAGTTCGATAACAAGAGTACAATGTGCAAAACGATACTTAATATAACATTTTAACCAAAAATCCACTTGCATGTTTTTGTATACAAAATGATAGTTTATTATAACGTATATTCAGGTAATGAAGTCTAATCCTATGTTTAACGTATATAAAATGACAGTTTAATGAATTATTTTACTTATGAACTATAACGTAAAAAATACAGAATGCAAAATATACCTGAATGCCAAACCTAATACGGTACATACAGCTTGTAAAAGACATCTAGTTTCAAAACCTAATTGGGTACTTATGGGATGTAAAAGATGGTAGGATTCAAAATCTAATGAGATACTAATGGGATGTAAAAGAAATTGGGAATCCAAATGTAACGACCCGTATTTTTATTCAATTTAAATTATGGATTTTAAAATATATTTAAAAGGATTTTTAAATGGATAAGTCTGGTTGGATTTCAAAACTTTTAAATATTGGATTATTATATTTTAAAAAATAGTATTTTGAATAAGTAATATAAGGATTAAGCATATTAAGAAACCATATTGGAATTGATTTACAAAAACAACTAATAAATCGTCAAACTTGTAAACTGGTTTTGTTAAGTTAATATAATTAACAAATTTGGTTTAGATTTATTTTGGTTTGAAAATATTGATAAACGAAGGTTAGTGAAATTTTATAATTGATTTAAATGTAAATATATTAAAATTCGATAATATTGTGTTAATAGCCTAAAAATATCCATTTTGCAAACAGTCCCAGAATTCTACGAAACCAGTTTCATTAGATCTGTATTTGTGAAATATAGTAGAATTTCAAATTTCGTATCAATTGGACTTACGTTTGATCGTACGAGTTGAAAACGTGTAGAGATCGTTTAATTAAATTCAAGATTAAACAAATCAAATCACTCTTTTACACAACTTACTAAACTCTCTTCCCCTTTGATACCTCACCCTCTCTCTCCTCCACATGTCAACCCCTTTTTAGTTGCCACCCTCTTAAGTAATAGATTAAGATAAGTAACGATTCATGTCTATTTTCATTTCATTTCATTTTGTTTTATCCCTTCCATTCTTCTTCTCTACACTCAAACTCTGCAAGCTCCTTCCCTTACCTACTCACACCGACCACCAGCAGCCCCCAGCCCAACTGTCCGCCAGCGCAGCCCCATTACCCTATACGTGGGTCCCCCTAGACAAAGCTCCTCCCTTTCAACCTTTAAAGCCTAAAATTTGCACCTTTACTTCACTTTACACTACTCTGGCACCTCCACCTCCTTCCTACCACCACCATCACTTCCTTGGACCCCACACCAGCACGCATGCACCCCCACACAACCCCTCTTCCCTAGGCCGTGGACCCTATGCCCCATATCCGCGTCCAAAACCACTAAAAATCCTACCTTTCTTTCCTTAAATGCAAGTAAAAATATATATGCTAGTATATCTTGAATTTGTGAAGTGTTTGAAGTAGAAAAAAGTCAACTTGGTCACTAAGTGGAAGTTTGAAGTTGTAGCAAAGTGAAAAGTCCTACGGTAAAGTTTGGAGGAATGGAGAAGCTATGGTGAGCACACTTTGCTCACGTTTGGTTTATTATTGTAGTTAGTGCAGTTAATTATGCTATGTTTAATAATTTCTCGTACGTTGAGTAATTTTAGGTTTAATGATGTTAGTGGAAGCTAGAGAAGTTAATTACTTAGTAGTTTAGTAATTAAAGCGAATACAATAATGGTTATGAAGTTAAACCGCAAATAAATGACTGGTTAGTTTGGTTGATAACGTGATTTTTATAAAATGGATGAATAGTGACATCGATTTATATTGATATAACATTTGTCGATATTGATGTGACATTGATTGATAACTTGATGTGATGTGTGTTGACATTAATTTGATATGATTGGATTTTCTAATAATAGCAAATAAACTATTAGCGATGGTTAATAATTTAGTTAAAGTGATTTGAAATAGTAATTAAGTATTAATGACCTTTACGCTTATGTTAATGATGACACTATGTGATAATTGGAAGTTAATGATGGTTAATAATCGTTAATGATGTGTTAAACCCATATAAGTTGAATTATATGGTGATTGATTGAGTTTTATTCCAAATCGGTGAATATTTTATTAATTAGATTGTTAAAATTGAAATTTGATTTCAACACCAAAGATGCATCATAAGCACTTCACCAAATCATAAAATGAAGACAAAGAGTTTTTATAGTGGTTCGATCTAGAATAGATCTACATCCACTTTTGAATCATTTCTCATTATGATATTTCGTTTTACAACATACATGAATTATATATTTACATTCATTTCTCACTTTTCCCTTTTTTCACTCTCTTTATGATCTAAATTACATTTGAATTAGCAAAGGAATTGGAGAGATCTCTTGCTTTGTGATGGTGGATGTATGAATCTTCAATCACTTTAGCAACCGGACGATCTTCATGGATTCCATAGTGATTTAGTGTTAGATCTAGTCTTTAGAGAGGATTAGAAGCGGTTGGAGATCATTTGAATTGAGTTAGAGTGATTTTCCATGGTGCATGAAAGAGAATCGAGGAGCTTCAATTGAATTGGAGAGAACTCTAATGTTGATTGGAATAGATTTGATTCATATGATGTTGGAGAGAAGTTGTTTGATCCTTGGAAGCCATTAATGAAGTTGAGGAGAGCTTCAAATTTGGCGGCACTTCGTGGTAAAAATGAAATTCGATCCCCCCTAAACGATGGAGAAAAGGGGAATTTATAGTTGGTGTTTAGGGGGAGTGGCAATGTTGTAAATACAGGGCGCGGTCCAAATTTGTACAGTTGTACATAGTTGTAATATTTGGTCTAAATGTAACAACCTAAATTGGAAATGCGGACAAAAGCATATTTGCGGCCTAGAATAGTTACGGGCTAAAGCTTACACCTTAACATGATGTTGGTTCGCTCCATACACATTACAGCTGGTGAATCTTCAATGGTATCGTGATTCTTCACGACCTAACAGACCCATATTATTCCCCACGACCCAAATATTTCATCCAAGAAACGGCCTAAAGTCATTGCCTCAAGAGTCCCACGACCTAAAAGAGCTTCACATTCTAAAATGTATACGCGGCTTAAGGAGTTTTACGAACTAAATGAGCTCCACGACCTAAGAGAACTTCACGGCCTAAATGTGCATATATATTACTCCAAAATGCAAGCAGCTGTTACATGCCATGCTTGTCTTTTAGTATTTTAAGGGATCAAATATCATAAAAATGCCACTTCTTTGTTCATTATACTTCATGAATCTTGCCGTCTGGTATACCTTACGTTCTTCTTTATGTCATGAGCAACCTACTTTGGTCATGGCCACGACATAAACATGGTTTGTGAACATACTTAACTTTAACACATGTGCTTGCGATATTGCTAATTATGCATGCACGACCTAAAACTATTACACACGTGAATACAACTGGCTTTCTCACTTTACAGTTGTCACGTGTGATCCACTACAATCTGATTGCATTTTGATACTTCACAATTTGCATGGGAACGACCCTACTCTCTGCCTTGCGATCTAATGTTGTCAGAACGGGCTAAAAAGTAACGTCCTAGGAACCATACTATTGTGTGCCGATCAGTTAAGTTCAATGTTGCTTTGACACGTCAGCGAAGTTTAAACCGATCCAAATATTCCTTTTGTTATTAATGTCCCATAATCCGTATAGTTTCATAGCTAAAAATGTTTCTTGCTTTAGATCTTATCGGCTTAAAGGTGGTGGTCAACGAGCTAAAGGTACTGACGACCTAAAGGTGGCGGCCTAAAAATGATGAGTTGATTTCATCCTTATAATTGGACCGTGAATTTTCTGCTTTGCACATATCTTTCTAATGAAGTTGAACCATGCAAACACATTTATAGGATCAGTATTCATCATTGTTCCATTGTTCTTATATGACAAATGACCTAGATGATCTTTGATGAGCTAAAAGGCCTAACGACCTTATCATTAGGTCGTATACACGATGTAAGTGATCTGGGCGATCCAGGAATGGCGGCATGACCCAAAGAGGTGAACGACCTAAAGTAAGTCATGCTGATGTCTCTCTCTGCCCATTCCAATATATTCGTTAGCGACCTGAGGAGCTTTGCGCTTTGTCCACTCAAGCTGTTTGTAAAAGCTTTCCTGTATTCAGTTTGTAATCTCATGTCACCGCTTGTGAACAATTAAATTCATGATTCTGAATCGCGTTTTGACAACGGGGTTAACGTAGATAATAAAGGAAAAATAAAAATTTGAAATTTTAGTCCAAAATTATTTGGAAAGATAGTTTAAGTAATTACGAATAGTTTTCGTAAAGATGAGTATTTTATTTGAATAAGTTTTCAAGCAATTAAGACACGTTTTAAATTTGAATTTGAAAATGAATAGTAACTTTAAAAAGTGAAGTTCGGTTTGGATATACATAAGATGTTTTAACTATATTTTATAATCCAAACTATCTTATTTATTTTTATTATGTGTTTCAGGAAAGTTTGGATTTCAAAAGATGAAGTTTGAAACATGATATTATTTTAACAATTTTAATAGTATTATAATATTTAAATAATGGAACATTTGAATTTAAAGTTAAATATTGGAAATATAGTTTCCAAAAGTTATAATATAATTAATAAATTATTTTGAAAGCATTTCAATTCGATTTTAATTATAAGTCAAAGTTTGGTCTAAATAGAGGTAATCGCGCAGCGGTAGTTAGCGAATTTCGACCGTTGACTTTAAATTGACGTATTGGGATATATAACTGTCGATTTCTCCAACCCGAAAAGCATTCAGTTCGAAATTAAAAGATTTTTCAAATGCAAAAGAAAGTTTTATAATCCAACAGTTAGATCTTGAAACAAGTTCAAATCAAATTTGAATAAAAATAACGCTAGTGGAGTTCAGGACCCGAAATTGGATTTTGATGATATAAGTTATTTTAAATTATTAAAAATAAAGATAAATTATGATAAATCATAATAAATGGTTCAAAATTAATTGGGATTGGATATACCAAGTGTTGAAGAGATAAAAAACTATTTTCTAAAAATGAGTTGTTTTAGCAGCGCTATTTGCAACGGTTTTTGGAACGGGTTGAAATTAAAGGTTTAATATCACCATTGTTATCCAAAGGGTTTACAAACATATCTACAGGATAGTAATGAGGATTTTAAGATATTTTGGGTTTTGAAAAGTACGTACAAAGTTAAGTTTTCAATTTTAATTAGAACTGAATGAGAATTGATTTGGTGATGATCGAGATGAGTCCCTATGGATGAAGACCTTTACTATTTAAGGAATTTAGAAGGCTATTCCGTTATTATACTTATAATATTAGTTCGATATGAGAATTTATATTGATTATAAGCTGATATGATTTCCATGAAAATTTCATTGAAAATAAAAGAATGATTTTGGGTTTATCGTGAACGATGTCTTAAATAACGTTGTTCTTTAACCCATCCAAAGGAGAAGATGATTTTCCAAATTAAGTTAAAGAGTAATCTTTATTTAATTTGAATATAAAGATTTAATAAAATCATTTCCCCTAGCCAACGATAATGGGAATAAAATTTAAAGATCGTTTAAAAGATAAGCAGGTTTTCTATAACGATAAGATTAAGAAATCATAAGTACGATTTGGGTAAATATGTTTTCCCGTAAAGATAAATGAAATCTTTAATTAGATTTGGATTGAAAGAATGGCATTAATGAAGGTAAAAGAACTTACCAAAATACGAGGGCAATTAGATATGGAGTGTTGCCAGTTTGCTCACGGGATGAATAGGATGGGAATGAGATAATGATTTGAAAATTTATCTTTTCGTGAGGTTCAATAATCCCGATAAAGCATAGAAAGCGTGAGTTGAGTTAAATTTGAGAAATGAAATTTTATAATCACTTGAAATGATTCCAATGAAATATTTAAACACAAGTTTAAAGTATGTAAATCTTTGATAAGATTTAAATGGGTATACCCAATATAAAGAATGATTTGAGTAAAACAATATTCCAAATTGGAATAAGACTCATGATATCTTGTATGTCTATATTGATTTTAAAGATGCGTTAATTATTCGGAATGACCGGGTTTTACCCATTGTGAATAACTATATGACATGAAAGAGCAAATGAAAATGGCGTTGACTATGATTGAAGATTGGAGAGCTTCACATGGGAAGGATTACTCGTTGATGCTTTGGTGTTACCCAATATGAGGTTATAACGTGACAACGATCTGAATGTACTTGTATCTGCCCGGGGTTTTTAACTAACAATGCTAAACAATAAATCATTGATTACATCAATAACTAATTAAATTAATAAAATTTGATTTAATACTTAAAGAAAATGTAATTAATCTTGTAAACTACATGTATATATATGTATTTAATTGTTATAATAATCTCCAACGTGTGTATATGTGTCAAATAAGAATATAACTAAATGTTTATCTTAGTTTCACATTTTTAATTGATTTTAACCTATATAAAAATAAATATATTAAGTAAATTATTTCTATACTTCATGCATAAGGAAGTAGTGACATGAAAGACACAACATTAATGGAAGCCTATGATTTACATACACATATGACATTGGTAGATAAGGTACAAGAACATTTAAGAGTAGCAAAACTTGGCAGCAATGTAAGTATTAAAAACTATTCTTTTTAGCCAAATTTTTGCGTTAGCCCTATGAGCATCTAGGTTTAGCTATAGCTAGAAATAAACAATTCAGTTCTTCACATCAAACTGTGTAAGCAGGAAATATACATTTATAACCATAAGGTACACTATATATTTAATGCTTGTTGCCTCAGCAGCCAAAAATCTTGCAAGTTAGAATGATCTGTAAAGTATCAAGTACAAATTTGTATACCCATTCGCATGCTCATTCCCGAAACAACATCAATATAGCTATTAAAATAGGAGAATTGCATCGCTTCATCAACACAACAAATAGGAGCTAGGCATTTCTTTCTTTCAATCATATACTGAAAACATTCCTACATAAAAGAGTTCCTTTCCCATGCATACATTAAATGCATGTATTAGTTTAAGATTGAAAATCACCTGTAAATAGAAGCACAAATACACATTTCTTCACACAGACATTCGATCAAAATTGAAGAAGAAAAACAGGCCAGGAAACACTTTTACTCAAAGCGTAGCATAGGAAAGAGGTGAGTAAACACTCACTGTTTATTTATTTAAAATCCATGCATTATTATTGATATATATATATATATATATTGCACTTATTATGATTGTATTGTAAAACCTTACTGCTGAACCTATATTTGCTTGATCAAACCCCTGAGACATCTCTTATTAGTTAAACTATGTTTACACTGTTAAAAACATTACTATGTTTGGTTTCAAATGCCCATATCTCTATTTCTAGTGTATATTATAGTTTGATTTCTTCATGGAAAATGTTCATTTAGTTTACTAATTGATATTAAAATTTAAAAATAAGCCCACTTCATATACACTATATATATGTCCAGTTGTAATACATACAACAAAGGAAGTTGAACAAATCTCATATTAAAATTGCTGGGTTAAGTCATTATAAAAAGGATGAACTGGTTGCTTTGTGTGATTTGAAGGTCCTATCTAATAACTCTAAATATTTAGGACTACCTCTGTTCATTGGAAGGATCACTAAAGATAAATGTATGCCCTTATTTGAAAGAATCATTGATAAAATGAAGCAGTGACCATCATGTCAATTATCTCAAGCTGGAAGGCTAACTATTATCCAATCTATTGTTACGCCAATGACTACTTATTGCACTAGGCACTACATTCTTCCTCATCCTCTGGAAGGAAGAAACATTCTGGATGGTGCTGCGTTGGTTGGCGAAGTGATTTCTCATTGTGATAGATTTGACGTCCCTTGTGCTATCCTTAAGCTGGACTTCGCCAAAGCTTTTGACACAGTTGACTGGCGATTTATGGTTGAAGTGCTGAAGACAAGAGGCTTCCCCACCAAGTGGATTGATTGGATTTCCATGATTCTTTCATCAAGTAGATCCAACATTTGTGTTAATGGAGTTGCTGGCTCTACCATCCACTCTATGCGTGGGCTGAGACAGGGCGATCCACTTTCCCCTCTCCTTTTTGACTTGGCGGCAGATGTTTTTTCCAATATTCTGAAGCTGGGTTGTGCAGAGGGGATTATTAGCGGTTTTGGCAGTGACCATGTGGTTGGGGGCATCAATTCTTTGCAATATGCCGATGACACCATCATATTCAGTAAACCTGACTGTAAATTCCTTGCTGCACTTAAATTTATTCTATATGCTTTTGAAAGTTTATCTGGCTTAAAAATTAACTTTCATAAGAGCAGTGTTTACACGTTGGGTTGTAGTGATGATTTACGCAGGTCTTGTGCTGAAATGTTTAATTGCAAGGCTGAAGTTTTTCCTTTGAATTATCTGGGTATGTGCATTCGCCCCAAGAAATTAATGAAGAAAGACTGGCAGCACTTGATCAAAAATGTGGACACTAGACTGGCGAGGTGGAAAGGCAACTCATTATCCCGAGCTGGTCGTCTTGTGCTTGTCAATTCTGTCCTGTCATCGATTCCATTGTACTGGATGTCCTTCTATCACTTTCCAGGTTGGGTGGTGGAAAAGATTGACGCAATTCGTCGTAACTTTTTCTGGACTGGTTCTAAAGAGACGAAGAAGCTAAGCTGTTTGATATCGTGGAACCAAGTATGCAAATCTAAAGAGCAAGGGGGCCTTGATGTTATAAACTTAAAGACAATGAATTCGGCTCTTCTTTGTAAGTGGTTGTGGTTTATGATTTCTGACAAGCACGCTTTATGGAAGGAGTGGATCATTAGTACATATTACAATGGTAATTTTGGATGGAACACTGATTTTTCAAGATGCTCGGCGTTTTGGCGCAATGTCATGGTTCATGCACAGTGGATGAAGTTGGGTACTAAGATTGTGGTGAAGAATGGGCACAACACATCATTTTGGTTGGATAGTTGGCTAATTAATGTCCCTTTGAGTGTGGAGTTTCCAGAGCTTTTTGGTATTGCTTGTAACAAAAACTTCACCGTTAGAGAGATGTATGATAATGATTCAGCGGGTTTCAAATGGAGATTGAATTTCTCAAGACTTGTGGCTGGTAATGCATTGATTCAGCTATGCAGTTTGTTCGAGTTGCTTGAAGCGGTGAGTTTGAATAATGAGCGGGATGATTTTATTTGGATGTTGGAGGGGGAAAGGAAGTTGTTTAGTGTTCGTAGCATTTATAAGTTGTTTAATTTTGCTGGGGTTAGGAGGTTGGGGTTCGAGCTTATGTGGCGATTCAAAATCCCTGATAAAGTCAAAATTCATATGTGGGTCGTGATACATGGTAGATTGAATACGGTTAACAGAATTCATCAGAGAGGAGTGCATGTTCTGGATGGTTGTGTTTTTTGTGGTCATGACGACGAGGACTACCACCATCTATTTTTGGCTTGTGACTTTGCTTTTTATATTTGGACAAAATGTTTGGTTGCGCTTTACCTTGACTTGCACTGGAGTGATTTCATTGCAGACCAATTTGTTTTTTGGCACACAATTTACCCGACCTTGCTTGCCTCTCATGATAGTCTTCTTTTTGCTTTGTTGAACTTTGCTTACACTTGGTTGCTTTGGCATGAACGCAACTCCAGAAAATTTAACCGCAAATTGAAAGCCCCTAACAGTATTATTTACTCTATTCTTAATTTTGTCTGTGACTGGGCAGGCATGGAGCGCAAAAGACACGTTGAGAGCATTGCAGACCGAGTTCGTAAGAGGGGGCGGATCACTGGTCCACATGATTGACGATGATGCTTACTGTTTCACTAGCCTTTTGCTGTTTTTCTATTATGTTTAATGCTATGTAATGTTAACTATGATGTATGGCTCCTTTTTGTATGGTCGTATGTAGTGATGGCCTGTTTTGCTGTTTTGGTTGTACATATATTGTAAATATACGCACGGTTACTTGATGAATGTTATATATTTTAGGCGTGAATCATGTTGATTCACTACCTTTTACTTCAAAAAAAAAATCTTATTAACATGGTGGTCATTGCAATGAATAAATTTTTATGGCATGGTGATCCTTTTGTTAAGAAGATTATTCCTATTGCTTTTTTAAAATTATGTGAAGATAGAAGGAATGGTGGTTTATGAATAATTAACCTCTTTTAATGGAATAAAGCTGCTATGTCTATGTACATTGATAAGCTTTTCTCTGATGATATATGCTTATGGACCAAGTATGTGAAGAATAATCTAATTGGTAAGAAAAACTTCTGGACTATGCCTATTCCAAGTTCCTATAGTTGGAGTTGGCGGAAATACTGAAACTTAGAGGTCTTTTCTTACCTTTTGTTCAATGTAATGCTGGTCGTTTACATGGATTATCTTTTTGGCACTCTCCTTGGGCAGGTAATGGGTTGATATTAAATGAAACTGTGGATTATAATTTGAAGAGACAGTGGTATTTCAGATTCTTCTATAGTTGATGATATGATTCATGATGGTGAATTACTATTGCCTCATAGTAGCTCAACTGTGTTAAGAAGGTTATGAACTGAGATATCTTCCAATTTCAAGTCTGCTAATGAAAATATTACATGGATGGGAAGGAAACACTCTATCAGCCTTGTTTATGATCTATTAAGTGGGGAAAAGCCTTTCTTTCCTTGGTATAAAAGAATATGGAGCTTGATGAGTAATCAAAGCAGAACTTCTTGCTGTGGAAAATTATGTCCAATGTTATAAAACAAAAGACAAGTTGTACAAGATGGGGATTATACCTGATGATATCTGTGTTTTTTGTAGGGTAGTTTCTGAGTGTAACACACATTTTTTTTTTGAATTCTCCTTTGTATTTCAGTTATGGTGGCGAGTGCTTGCTTTTTGGAAGTTTCATAGGCCTGCTAACATTAGTAAAGATGAATGGTTTATTCTGTTCAAGGCATCTAGGTGGAAGACGAGCAGGAGTATGTTACTGTTAAAGAATTTAAAGATTTTCGTGTTTGAAGTTTGGGCTGAAAGAAATAGAAGAATGTTTACTTCTTCAGTGTTAAATGCAGATGAACTTTTCTCTGTGATTCACAATGCAATTCTAAGGAAAACTGGATAATTTTTGTTGTTGATGCAATGGAGATACAATGGAGATACTGTTTGCTTAATGATTGTTAGTTGCTTAGTGATTGTTTGGTTGATGTAATTCTAAGGGAAACTTAATGATTCTTCAGTGGTGCTGCTTTGATTCTCTGAAGTGATTTAGTTGATGCAATGGAGAAACCGAGTTTGTGTAGTTTTGTTAACAGCATTGAGCTTTTTTTTGTATAATGTTGTATATCTCGTTGTTTTTTCCTCAATGTTGTTGGTTTGTATAGTTGTGTTGAACTTGTGTAATCTTGTAAATAGAACATAGTGAATAAAGTTTTAATTGCCTTTCCAAACAGATATTTTCAGCCAACTTACTTTTAAATTTCAGGCACATAAGCATATTTGTGGTACAAAAATATGATTTTTGAAACAAATATTAGGATTTTTAATGTTGGGGGGAGCGAGATATGAGGGTTTGGCCTGAAATGGTGATCATGGCCATTTTCGACGATCCAGGTGATCATTGATGCTAAGATTTTGTCTGAATGAGCGGTATGATCTAGGCAAGCAGAAAAAATCTAAAAATATATTTCTAATGAACGTATTTCGAGTTCTAGTTAGACATAGGGTTTTGGGGTCAGTTTTTACGGTGGAGTTTGGTGACGAAATGCGGTGACGTGTGTTGATCGAGTGTGGTGCTTCTTGGGGGAAAGGTCAGGCATGGGGTCGACATCACGTGGCCAAAATATGGAGATGATCGATGGTCGGTGTGGAGCTATAGGCCATTGTTTGATCGGAAGTTGGCTGAGTGATTTTTGACAGTTCGGTGGAAGATGATTTTTTTCGATCTTGATGATCGGAGGGTGGTCGAGTAGCTTAAGATACTCCAGTGCAGCTCGTGCGTGTGTGGAATCAATGAGGATGTTTGGGTATGGACTAAAACGCGTGTGCATGTGCACAGTAAAGTTTTGGATACATTTGAGGGAAGAAAAAGGGTCGACAATAGGTAAGAACGGTAAGGAGAAAGAAGAGAGAGAGAGAGTTAGATGAACGTTGATAGCATAGATGATAAGTAATGATCAATCGTTGAGTGGATCGACAGTAACTATATTAAAGAAGAAGTGGGGAAGAAATTTTGGAATAAAAAAGAGTAGCATGTAAGAAAAATAATTTGAAGAAGAGGGTATGTGGGCCTTTAAGACGTGGGCTTGTGTTGGGCCATGTAGGATCTTAAAGAAATAAAATTTAGATAAGAAGTTAGGAAAAAAAACTGTGGGCTGGAGTTTTTAAATAGGCCGTCAAAAGAAGAAAATAATGTATAAGCGAATGGATTAGAGAGTGGGCTACAAAAATTAGGCTAAAAAGATTAAATAGAAAATGAAATAAGAGGATATAGGAAATAAAATAAAAGGGGAGATTTATCTTGTTTAAATTTGAACCATTGTTTCAATAAAACGTAATAACTTAAACAATCATTTTTGTTAAATAAAAATAATAGATAGATATACCTTTATAAGCATATATCTGTAGTAAGCTAGTAAGAAGAAATAATGTAACAAATGAAAAGTAAAATATATATACACTCACACTTATATATATGAAAATCAGAGTTGTATTAGTGAAATTTAAATTATTCATTTTAATAAATTAAATAAATAAAAGGAAGAATTTATCAAATCTTTTCAAGACTAAGTAATTGATAAAATTTTGATGTGTTGAATCACAATCAATGATCTACCTAGACTAAGGGAAGGTGGTTGACCATCAATAAAATTCAAATGTTGTGAATAAACAGTGAAGTATTATTTAATCGACTTAAGTCGATTACCAATTCAATATCAAGAAATGATTTCAAAAATCAAATTAACGACAAATAAAGATGAATAAGGAAAATCCATTTTTTATAATAATCGAATCCATTTAAATATCACTTGTCCCTAAAAGAAATTAACGTTGATCATTTCGAAGGGTCTGGAATCTATATTCCACTTCGATTAGATTTTTATGTTGCAAGTCGAAGATTATCAACAATAATAAAGATGGAGTTATGCAAGGATTGTTCTGTATATCCTAGGGTCCCAGGACAACTTGTATGGACGAATGTCTGACAAAGTATTCCTAATTGATCACGTACGTTGATCTCTTCAAACATATTTATGTGGTGGCATAGGAATTCGTTTCTCTTGCTCTATATATTTTTAGGGAAGTCTATTAGTGATTGGTGGGTTTTGACGATGTGGAATTCAAAGAAAATAAAGAATGATTTGTCAAAGGTAAGTTTAGCCTCAAGCTTCATAACCAGAAAATGAGAAAAATCGGGCAGGCAGCATGGCTATGTGGAGTCGCTCCCATTATGGTGTTTTATCACATATCTAGAGAAATTACTTTTGCTTTTGTAAACAACCATTGGTGATAAGACATTTGGTACATTCAAGCGAAATGAGTGACCGGTCATATGTAGCCGGGTTACAAGATGTTTTTGTTGAACCTAGTGTATTCTTCTCTAGAGATACACTATGGGAAGGTGGTTCCATACCTTGTCATAGTTTGAAATCCATTATCCATAAGCGCCAAGCGGTTTTTTGTATACTATGTAGTAGAATGTGAGATGCAAGCATTCTGGTAGATTCTAAATTATTTGTGAAAACCCTAGACATTATCATAATATCTTATTTAAATATGCAAACTGTTTTGGTTCTCATAAGGTAAAAACCCGTTCTGTACTGTAACACCTCACGTCCATTAATGTCACTCACAAAGGGATTGCATTAAGTTTCGTGGAGCGTTATAAGTAAACAGAACAGAATATTACAAGACAGACACATAAAATAGTACTTGAAAATTTTATAACTTTATTGCAGTAGAAACAGAAATAAGTTTGGTTACATCTTCTCACCCATCACACCAAAACCAAGTACATAATATCAGTCTTGTACAAAAGTCATTAGAGTACATAATTTTTAATACCATAATCCCCAATCCAAAATGCCATATGAAAGAGAAACAAAGCTAAGCATTACTTTCAGCACTTCAAGCAGGAAAGTTTGAATCAAGCTTCAACGTGCCTACCCTGAGAACCTGGGAGGGAAGGGAGGAAAGAAAAGAGGTGAAACAAAAAGGGCCAGACATAAAGTTTGGCGAGTCCAGGGACTTTAACAATATAATTAATAAAGCAACATGATAAGAACATAAACTGGATAAAAGAGATAACTGTAACATAAGAAGATATGACAAGGTAACAAGATGATTAAGATATAACTTTGACTGCGCTTCTAACAACTATAAGGTATTCTCTGCATAGCACCAATACAAGTTTCATACTAAGATGATCCCTCTTATCTAACTAGAATGATGATAGTTTCGTGTACTTCTGGTTGCCATCATAGGTAATCAACGTGCACCTATCACCACTAGATGTATCCACTCTCCTCCTTGTTCGATTATGTACCCCTAGCCGCTATCATAGGTAACCAATATGCACCTATCACCACTAGATGTACTCTCCCTATTCAATTATGTACCTCTAGCTGCTATCATAGACAACCAATATGCACCTATCACCACTAGATATACTCTCTCTATTCAATTATGTACCTCTAGCTGCTGTCATAGGTAACCGATATGCTCCTATCACCACTAGATGTACCCACTACCCTTCCCATTCGATCGGCTATCTAACCTCGTAGATACCTGTGTCGGTTCCACAATAGGGTGTATTACTCCTTAAGGTGGCAACCCCGATACTACTGAAATGCACAGCTTATACCTACACAATGCAACAACGTCTTACCTACCAGCCCAGACCCACGCACGCACATGAATCCGTTGGACTTGCACTGCCATCTCTAGCTCTTTATTGACCTCTTATAATCAACCCCAGTAAGAGTGTCCCTATCTTCGACCTAGTTCGAGCTCATATAGATACTGAAATGGGTTACTAGTTGAAAAAGGTTCACACACCTGACACAAGCTTCCCTCCTAAGCTTGGTCCCCACTAGGAATTACCACTTAACCCCTTTTTATCCCCATGTCTTATCACATGTCTCATCTTGGTTAAGTGCTTTTATTATGTTTCACATGCTACCCATGTCACCCACTTAACCCTTTATTATTCCCATGTCTTACCACATATCTTATCTTGGTTAAGTGTTTTTAATTATGTTTCACATGCTACCCATGTCACCCACTTAACCCTTTATTATTCTCATGTCTTACCATATGTCTTATCTTGATTAAGTGTTTTTAATTATGTTTCACATGCTACCCATGTCACCCACTTAACCCTTTATAATTCTCATGTCTTACCACATGTCTTATCTTGGTTAAGTGTTTATTAATTAATTGTTATCGTAATCTTGTAAGACCTCTCACATTAGATTACCGTTTGCGATTGCTGGATATGCCGGGCGGTTCTGGGCAGGCTTACACAGCAATTCGAATCTAGCCTCGTGTCTTTGCATTATTACGCATCTAATTTCTGCCTTTGACCTCTCACATTAGATTACCAAATTGCGATTGCTGGATATGTCGGGCGGTTCTGGGCAGGCTTATACCGCAATTCGAATCTAACCTTGTCTCTTAGGCGTTAATTATCACTTTCTTGATTCAAGTCCCAATTTTAAATCTTGGATTATAGTGATTTCCAATTACCCATAAATTCCAATCCAATTTATGCTTATAATTCTAATTCAATTTATACCTATAATCCCATGTATACAAGTTATACCAAATTATACCCAAATCAATTTGTGTTCATTGTTATTAACAATTTATGCCAAGTTTCATGTATACAAGTTATAATCAATTATGCCCAACCCAATTTATGTCAAACATCATGTATACAAGTTATAGTTATAATCAATTATACCCAATAATTCATGCCAAATCTCATGTATACAAGTTATACTCAATTATGCTCAACAATTTATGCCAAATCTCATGTATACAAGTTATACTTGATTATGCCCAAACCAATTTCCATATTCATCAATAATTTATGCCAAATCTCATTTTATTGCATATTTCTCAAACTTTTCCCAATTGATCCAACGCTATTCGTACGTAAATCTCAATGCAATATGTTAGGCTCAAAGTTAGCTTAATCTCATAAAGAAAAAGGAAAAGAAGAAGGGAAGAGAATCAAAACTGGCATAAACATATAAATGAGCATGTGAAATGAATAACGACAAAGTAGATCAGATAGGCATATATGATAATAGCGATTGGGTATGAATCTAATGGATAAAAAATTACAGAACTTGATATGATTCATCTTATTTACAGACATATACATCAGATCCAATTTACAATCCTATCACAATTACTTTTTAATTCAATTATATGTGGAAGTAACATAGACTCACAGTGATAGGATTCTTAGAAGTGAGAATTAATCATTGTTGTAGCAATTCTCATCTTGAATAATCTTCTAATTTGATTATTGAAGAAGAACTATCTCTAAATCTCTACTTTGATTTTGGTTGGAGAAGAAAGGCTAGGTTAATTTAGATTGGAGCAGCATAGAGGTGCCATGAATTAGTGTAATGAAATTAGGGTTAGGTTTAGGTGCTTATTTATAGGTGTATAGGGTGAACTAGGACCTTTAGATTAGATCAAGAGCCATCAGAACCATTCAAAACAGAAAAACACGTCATCTGGAAGCTGTCCAGAAATTTTCGTTCGGATCCGAAAAGGGGTTGACACCCCCCTAGTGGTGTCGACACCCCCCCCCATGTCGACACCCCCCCATGGGGTTCAAAACCACTGGGCGGGATTTTTCCCGCTCTCTCTTTTTCTGGGTTTTGAATTTTAAATTATTTATTTTAATTCTGCTTATTTTTAAATCTTCCGAGCCTCATAACTTTTTCATATGGTGTCCGATTTACGCAAACTCGGACTCTATCCCAAGTAGAATTCCGACACGAACGCAATGGCGCAACCCATTTTACTTAATTCTTCTTCTAAAAATTAAGTGTTCTTAAATTTGTTAACTTAATGTTTTAAAATTACGGGGTGTTACATTCTCCCATACTTAAAGGATTTCGTCCTCGAAATCTCCAAGTTAAGAAGAATGTATATCCTACCATCCAACATCCATCTACTCAACCATCAATCACAGACATCCATTGTCTTTAAAAGATTTCTAATGCTTTTCATGAACATATGCATAGTGTGTGTATATGTCTTTACCCTAATGCAAAATCAGGTGGTTTACTGATTCAGTCAACCTCCTTAATGCAATCATGATAGTGCCATGTGTCCATTATGTATGCAAAAGAATCCTATTGATACATATTATTTCTATATGCATGCACAATCATTCATCCAAATGCAACATCCATATGATAACACATCTAATTTCCATCCATAAAATAGAAGTATGCACACGCATCCATATGCAATATGAGAGTGACTGAGTCGATCTTAGTGCCTAAAGTGTGTGTATATGCGTCCACGAGCAACCACTTGCAAACACTTGCATCCACTTGCAACCATCAATCATAACATGTCTCAAACACATGTTTACATCCATTGGCTTCTACCTAAGGATCGAAGATATAATCAAGAGGATGTACTAAACGACATAAACAAATATGAACAAAGCTGGTAGGAAAGGAGAAGTTAAGAACATATCCTCAAAAAGGAAAGAGTACTATGCACGTATGTTGTCTCCCGTCTCCCAAATCGCATCTCCTTGATCATCTCCCCGTTGAACTTTGACCAACTTGACCTCTCGGTTGCATAGCTTTTTGGCCTCCGATCCAAGAATGCATATAGGATCACGTCTAACCGCTGCCTCTCGCTCTACTTCCACCTTCTTAAGCATGTCCGGTTCTACTACTTCTGTGGTATCATGCAAACACTTCCGCAAATGCGACACATAAAAAAAAGAACATCATGTACTCCACTAAGTCTCTCAGGCAACTTTACTCTATAGGCCATCTGTCCAATCCTTTCTGTTATGAGAAAAGGGCCCTACAAATCTTGGTGCTAATTGCCCTATAAATCCAAAGCGAACTACGTTCCTCAATGGTGACACTTTAATGAAAACCCTGTCTCCAACCTTAACTCAAGATCGGTCCTCCTCTTATCGGCGTACTATTTCTATCGGTCATGTGCCGTCCTTCTCCGAGGTCACTCTAATCAGCTCGAGTCCAAGCAAAATCTTATCCGTAGACTCCCAACAACAAGTTGGTGATCGGCACGGTCGTCCATAAAAACACTCAAAAGGTGTCATGCCAATACTAGCTTAAGAACTGTTGTTATAAGCGAACTTCACAAATGGAAGGTGCTCTTCTTATGTCCCTCCAAAGTTTAGGATACATGCCCTCAAAAGATCTTCAAGGATTCTATTCACCCTTTCTGTCTGTTCATCCGTCTGAGGGCGATAAGCGATGCTCAAACATAACTGCGTACCTATCGCCTCTTGCATATCACCCTTTCCTCTTGCATCGAAAACTGCTCCAAACCCTGGCCCATAAGCATCAGTATATACAGTGAACGGTTTGCTCCCATTTGGCAAAGTCAAAACTGGGGCTTGATATCTTCGCAAAGTCTTTAATGAACTTCCTATAATAGTCCGCCTAACCAAGAAAGCTTCCATTATATTCCTAGGAATCTACCACCTTCGCGGGCTCCATTGCTATCCCTTCCTTAGAACCTCACTTCTTTCTTCCAAAAGTGACATTTGGAGACCTTTGAGTTGATGTGCTCGAAGGGTCTCTAAGACTTCCTAAGATGTAGGGCATGTTCTTCCTCGCTTCTAGAGAAGATCAGGATATCATCTACAAGTACTACTACAAACTTGTTTAGAAACTCCCTAAACACCCTACTCATCAAGTCTACTAAATAGGCGGGTGCATTCGTCAAACAAAAAGGCATGACGAGCCACTCAAAGAAATCATCTGGAGTTCTAAATGCAGTCTTATCTATACTATCCTCAACTACCCTCAACTGATGAAAACATGCAACTAAGTCCAACTGCGAGAAAACTGAAGCACCAACCAACTGATCGAACAAATCACCTATTTTTTGAAATCGGTGCCTATCCTTTTTCATGAGCTTATTCAACCCCATATAGTACACGCACAATCTAAGCAAACCATCATCCTTTGTAGCGTAAACAACCGGAGCACCCCATTCTGAAATACTTCTTCTTATGAACCCTTTCTCAAGCAGCTCCCCTACTTGTTTACTGAGTTCCTTCCTCTCTCTCGGTGCCATGTGGCGCACTGGCAATGCAACTGGCTTTGCATTATCTACTAAGTATATTCGAAAGTCTATCTCGCGTCTCGGGGGTAAATCCCAAACCTCATCAAAGACGTCATCATGCTTACAGACTACTCGAACAGATTGCAAATCATCGATGGATGCGTCAAGTGATTCTATGTAGCTAAGCATCACTGAACCCCTAGGGTCATAAGAGATATCAAGGGTCCTTCCACACCGATTCAACAACCTAACTATCCTCCTTTCACAGTCTAGGATGGCACCAGACCTGGCTAGCCAATCCATCCCTAGAATCAGACCATAGCCCATGAAACCAAGTACGTAGGCGTTGCATTCAAACCCAATGCCCAAGATAGACACTCTCAAATCCCGACAAATCATAGATAAAGGAGCTGAACCACCAATAGGATTTGAGACTACAACGGGATCCATAATTAAACAAGTGTTAAGTTGCAGAGTTTTAACTAACGAAGCAAATATAAACGAATGCGAAGCGCCAGATTCAAACAAAGTTCGAACAGGATGATCAAAAAGAAAAATCAAACTTTCGACAGAAATGTTTCTACCTCTCCCCTGTCCTGGTGCATGAGAGCATGAACCTGCCCTCCAGAAGTAGATCCTGTCCTTTGTCCTTGCCCTTGCCTCCTTGGGCAGTCTTTAATCAGATGTCCTGCCTCACTGCAATGAAAACAACCATTCTTTTTCTTCTTCCTACAGTCCTTAATTACATGCCCGTTATACCACAATAAAGACACTTCCTCTTGTCATAGGGTTTAATATTCTTTCCACCCTTCTTAGGTTCTACTTTCTTGTTATGTGATTCTTCCACTTTCACCTCTTTCTTTTCTCCTTTCACTTCTTTGTGCATCAACGCTACATCCATGAGTTTCTCATCGTTGGGTTGTGCTCCTTAGCCCAAACCCCCTCATTTTCATTTTCATTCTCATTCTCATCCTTGTGAAACACGTTAGCAAGTCTCTCTCTAAAGATGCCTCCATCACGCGGAAAACCCTACAAAGCTTGAAAGAAAATTAGCCGCAGGTGAAACTACTACGGTTATAAATGAAAATTAGGCACTTCTTTGCCCTTCAACAGACGTCGTAGTCTCATCATGCCTACGGAACCATGCCACAATGAGGTCACCTCCCAGAAAGCCAGGAGCCCCGGAGAATCAGAAAAGAAGGAAACAAGGATTCAGACAGGAAAATCAAAAGATAGTGCATATGGCTTTGGGGAATATGTCTTTCAAAACAAACTTTTATTTTGAAAATACTTCTTTTAAAATAGTTTTAAAAATCTTTTATCTGATCCGGTAACCTTTATCTCTAATACCACGTGTAACACCCCACGTCCGTTAATGTCACTCACAAAAGGAATACATTAACTTTCGTGGGGTGTTATAAGTAAACATAGCAGAATATTACAAGACAGATACATAAAATAGTACTTGAAAAATTTATAACTTTATTGCAGCGGGAACATAAATAAGTTTGGTTACATCTTCTCACCCATCACACCAAAACCAAGTACATAATATCAGTCTTATACAAAAGTCATCAGAGTACATAATTTTTAAAACCATAATCGCCAATCCAAAATGCCATATGAAAGAGAAACAAAGCTAAGCATTACTTTCAGCACTTCAAACAGGAAAGTCCGAATCAAGCTTCAACGTGCCCACCCCGAGAATCTTGGGGGAAGGGGGAAGGAAAGAAAAGAGGCAAAACAAAAAGGGTCAGACATAAAGTCTGGCGAGTCCAGTGACTTTAACAGTATAACTAATAAAGCAACATGATAAGAACATAAACTGGATATAAGAGATGACTGTAACATAAGCAGATATGACAAGGTAACAAGATGATTAAGATATAACTTTGACTGCGCTTCTAACCACTATATGAAATTCTCTGCACCACACCAATACTAGTTTCATACTAAAAGATGATCCCTCTTATCTAACTAGAATGATGATAGTTTCATGTACTTCTAGCTGCCATCATAGGTAATCAACGTGCACCTATCACCACTAGATGTATCTATATCCTCCTTGTTCGATTATGTACCCCTAGCTGCTATCATAGGTAACCAAAATGCACCTATCACCACTAGATGTACTCTCCCTGTCCAATTATGTACCTCTAGCTGCTATCATAGGCAACCAATATGCACCTATCACCACTAGATGTACTCTCCCTATTCAATTATGTACCTCTAGCTGCTATCATAGGTAACAAATATGCACCTATCACCACTAGATGTACCCACTACCCTTCCCATTCGATCGGCTCCCCAACCTCGTAGATACCTGTGCTGGTCCCACAATAGGGTGTATCACTCCCTAGGGTGGCAACCCCGATATTACAGAAATGCACAGCTTATACCTACACGATGCAACAACGTCTTATCTACCAGCCTGGACCCACGCACGCACATGACTCCGTTGGACTTGCACCGCCATCGCTAACTCTTTATTGACCTCTTACAATCAACCCTAGTAAGAGTGTCCCTATCCTCGACCTAGTTCGAGCTCATATAGATACTGAAATGAGTTACTGGTTGAAAAGGGTCCACGAACTTGACACAAGCTTCCCTCCTAAGCTTGGTCACCACTAGGAATTCCCACTTAACCCCTTTTTATCCCCATGTCTTATCACATGTCTCATCTTGGTTAAGTGATTTTATTATGTTTCACATGTCACCCACTCAACCTTTTATTATTCCCATGTCTTACCACATGTCTTATCCTGGTTAAATGTTTTTAATTATGTTTCACATGCTACCCATGTCACCCACTAAATCCTTTATTATTCCCATGTCTTACCACATGTCATATCCTGATTAAGTGTTTTTAATTATGTTGCAGATGCTACCCATGTCACCCACTTAACCCTTTATTATTACCATGTCATACTACATGTCTTATCTTGGTTAAGTGTTCATTAATTCATTGTAACCGTAATCTTGCAAGACTTCCCACATTAGATTACCGTTTGCGGTTGTTGGATATGCCGGGCGGTTCCGGGCAGGCTTATACTGCAATCCGAATCTAACCTCGTGTCTTTGCATTATTACACATCTAATTTCTTCCTTTTATCTCTCACATTAGATTACCAAATTGCGGTTGCTGGATATGCGGGGCGGTTCCGGGTAGGCTTATACCACAATTCGAATCTAACCTCTTGTCTTAGGCGTTCATTATCACTTTCTTGATTCAAGTCCCAATTTCAAATCTTGGATTATAGTTATTTCCAATTACCCATAAATTCCAATCTAATTTATGCTTATGATTCTAATCCAATTTATACCTATAATCCCATGTATACAAGTTATACCAAATTATGCCGAAATCAATTTCCGTTCATTGTTATTAACAATTTATGCTAAGTCTCATGTATACAAGTTATAATCAATTATGCCTAACTCAATTTATGCCAAACCTCATGTATACAAGTTATAATCAATTATGCCTAACAATTTATGCCAAATCTCATGTATACAAGTTATACTCCATTATGCTCAACAACTTACGCCAAATCTCATGTATACAAGTTATACTTGATTATGCCCAAACCAATTTCTATATTCATCAACAATTTATGCCAAATCCCATTTTATTGCATATTTCCCAAAATTTTCCCAATCATTCCAATGTTATTCGTTCATAAATCTCAACGCAATATGCTAGGCTCGAAATTACCCTAATCTCATAAAGAAAAAGGAAAAGAAGGGAAGAGAATCAAAACTGGCATAAACATATAAATGAGCATGTGAAATGAATAACGACAAAGTAGATCAGATAGGCATATGATAATAGCAATTGGGTATGAATCTAAAGGATAACAAATTACAGAACTTGATATGATTCATCTTATTTACAGGCATATACATTAGATCCAATTTACAATCCTATCACAATTTCTTTTTAATTCAATTATATGTGAAAGTAACATAGACTCACCGTGACAGGATTCTTAGAAGAGAGAATTAATCATTGTTGGAGCAATTATGATCTTGAATAATCTTCTAATTTGATTATTGAAGAAGAACTATCTCTAAATCTCTACTTTGATTTTGGTTGGAGAAGAAAGGCTAGATTAATTTAGATTAGAGCAGCATGGAGGCTCCATGAATTAGTGTAATGAAATTAGGGTTAGGTTTAGGTGCTTATTTATAGGTGTATAGGGTGAACTAGGACCTTTAGATTAGATTAGGAGCCATCAGAACCATTCAAAACAGAAAAACACATCATATGGAAGCTGTCCAGAAATTTTCGTCCGGATCTGACCAGTGTCGACATACCCCCATGGGTGTCGACACCCATGTCGACACCCCCCATGGGGGTCAACATCCCTGGGCAGGATTTTTCCCGCTCTCTCTTTTTCTGGGTTTTGAATTTTGAATTATTTATTTTAATTCTGCTTATCTTTTAAATCTTCCGAGCCTTATAATTTTTTCATACGTTGTCTGATTTATGCAAACTCGGACTCTATCCCAAGTAGAATTCCGAGAAGAACATAATAACGCAACCCATTTTACTTAATTCTTCTTCTAAAAATTAAGTGTTCTTAAATTTTTTAATTTTAATGTTTTAAAATTACGGGGTGTTACACGTACTTACGGCATGGTCTTATGAGATACTTTTCATTTCTTAACTTGTTTAAAATCGTTTACTCACACCAGTCCCGGACTGACCCAAAGTTTATTTTTCTATGTATTCCCTAAACTTTTTGGTACCCATAACACTTGTTATGAGTAGACAAGTAAACCGGGTTTTTGGTTAAACTTTTGGAATAGCTGGAAGGGAAGGTTCTGCATGCTGGTCCTTCTAATATATCAATGTATAGTTATGAAGCCTGCAAGTTGGTTTATTAATGATGTTTATGTATAATTAAGAAGTCTATAATTTGTGATGACATTTATCCATATGTATGATGTACTCTGATATACTATGCTTCTAATATGTAATATTATGTGGTATTATATTTTTTTCAAGTTCCGTTGTGAGATTCTGATGTTTTCTTTTGTTTATCTTCTATCTATCTTTTATTCTTAAATAATGACACGACTTCCGAGTTGTTCAAAAGTCAGTTCTTAAATAATGACATGACACGACTTCTTTAGTTTATCTTCTATCTATCTTTTATTCTTAAATAATGACACGACTTCCGTTGTGAGATTCTGATGTTTTCTTTAGTTGGTATCAGAGCTTAGGTTACTGAATACCTAGCCTTTGGGTGAGTATTGAGAGAGCGTATTTGTAATTTGATATTATTATATATAATATATATGTACTAAGAGGAATCAACTTGAGTTATCTACTTAGGTCAATTTTATCTTCCAATCAGGTATTGATTATCAACCTATCATATTCAGGTAATCAAGTATGAGTAGCCATGGATGAAGAGGCCAAGCTAGTGGAACCATCACTACTAATGGTCATACCACCACCCAGAATCCAGTAGAAACTGTAGAAGAAGTTGCGCCAGTTTAACCAAGGTCAAATTTTGCAACTTTCTATAAGGAGTATAACACTCTAGGAGGGAAAGTTTTCAAAAGAACCGAATCTTTCATTGAAGTTCAAGCATGGCTGAGATCCTGTGAGAGGATTTTTAAAGGACTGAAATTGAACGATGAGCAGAAACGTCTCTTAGCTTCATGGCAACTACAAGGAGCTGCAACAATCTAGTGGGATGCACAGACTGCGAATGTTCCTGAAGACGACTTTACTTGGGAAAAATTCAAAGAGGGATTCGAAGCACAATTTCTTCCTGTAGCAAGCAAGATTAGAATGTATCGGGCAAGGAAGCATGTCGATAGCTGAATAAGAGAATAAGTTTAACGAAATTTCCTGCTTTGGACCAGAATTGATCAAAACTCCACTTAAGAAAAACGAGATGTTTCTAACCGGCTTGAAGGATAGTTTGTAAGTTAAGATAATCGGGCATCTGAAGATTCCATTTATTGACTTAGTGGACATGGCAATTCGGTATGAAGCACTTGATACGAAGAAGTCAGTAGCAAAGGCACAAATGGGAGAACCCAGTGGAGGAAATCCCCTAAAAAGGAAACTTAGTCCGAATTGGAAGGGAAAAGGGAAGATGGAGGAGAAGTCTAAAGAGCGTTACAAGGATGTGGAATGCCACAACTGCAAGAAAAAGGGACACATCGCTAGGTTTTGAATGAAGCTAGCTGGGATAAATCCACAGCAACCTCAATAACAACCTAAATAGCAACAACAATAGCAGGGACCTAGAAACGCCATAGTCATGAAGGCTCTATTCTATAACTGCCATCAGCCAGGACACATGATAAAGGATTGCCCACTTATGAAGAAGGCACAACAACCAAAGGTATATGCTATAAAGGACGAACCATCGACCTCTAAAGATGTGAAAGGGAAAGGAGTTCTAGAAGGTACCTTAACCTTAAATGGAATTTATGTTCATGTTTTATTCGATACCGGTGCTTCACAATGTTTCATTTCATATGGAACCGTAGAAAAATTTCATCTTACCCCCAAAGTTTCCCTAAATCCCATTTGCGTATCTAATCCCATTGGCGGTAAGGCGGAATTGAAAATGTATTGCAATAACGTAGCCATCTCGTACCTTTCACATTTTTTCCTTTTTGATTTCTATGTTTTGGATTTTAAAGGTTTTAATCTTATACTCGATTTTGATTGGTTGAGTAAATTCCAAGCTAAGATAAAATGCGACAAAGAAACTATAACTCTAATAACCAGTATAGGAAGGAAAGCTAGGATATCGTGTGGGAAACCCAGTATTCAAACTTGTAGTTTCTTGTATGCTCTGGAAGGACCACAAGAAAATATGGAGATGTTGGAAATAGTCAGAGATTTCTCTGACATAGTTGAGGAAGTTAAAAGTTTACCTCCACATTGCAAGATAGAGTTCCGAATCGATCTAATTCCAGAAGCAAGACCGTTAGTTCAATCTAAAAGATGAATGACACCGAAAGATGTCATTGAACTTAAGAAGCAGACTCGAGATTTATTGGCTAAAGGATTGATCAAACCAAGTTTCTCAAGCTGGGGTCAGCAGTAGTTTTGTTGGTTAAGTCTGATGGGTCACTAAGATTGTATGTTGACTATAGAGAGTTAAATAAGGTGACTATTGGAAATAAGTATCCTTTACCCCAAACTGACGACATTTTTGACCAATTACATGGAGTTACAGTACTTTCCCAAATGGATTTAACAACAGGTTTCCACTAGTTAAGAATTGCCGAGGATAGTATTCCTTAACTACTTTCAGTGGCCTGGATTTCTTTTATGAATGCTTATTTATGCCATTTGGACTGATTAATGCACCTACATATTTTGTTGACCTGATGAATCGTGTCCGTAGGAAGATTCTGGACAAGTTTGTTCTAGTTTATATTGATGATATTCTAATTTATTCAAAGACAGAAGAAGAACACATCATCTTAGAGTGGTAATGGAATCTCTAAGGAAGTATGTATTGAAGGCGAAGATTTCCAAATGTCATTTCTAGCAATCCAAAATTAGATTCTTGGGGCATATTGTGAATGGAGATGGTATCTCTGTGGATCCAATCAAGATAGAAGCAGCCACAAATGCCGACAGAAGTCCGTAGTTTTCTAGGATTGGTGGGATCCTATAGAAGTTTCATCCAAAATTATTCTAAGATATCCTCTCATCTAACTAAGTTGACTAAGAAAGGTGAGAAATTTGTTTGGACTTCGAAATGTGAAGGGGCTTTCAAGGAATTAAAGGAGAAGTTGACAGAAGCACCAATTCAAGCTGTTTCCAATGGAAAGAGTGGATTCGCAGTATATACTTATGCTTACAGAATTGGACTTAGTGCAGCCTTAATGCAAAATGGACGTATAATTGCGTATGTTAGTAGGCAATTGAAACTCCATGAGAAGAATTACGCTACACACGATTTAGAATTATTGGCAGTTGTCTTTGCATTGAAGCTATGGAGACATTACTTTTAAGGAGAGAATTTCGAGCTTTTCATCGACCATAAACCGTTGAAGTATCTATTCACTCAAAAAGATCTAAATCTAAGGCAACAAAGGTGGTTAAAGTTCCTTGCACCATATAACCTGGATATTATCTATACGCCAGGAAAAGCTAATGTTGTAGCTGACGCTCTGAGCAGAAATGTAATCTTATCTCTTTTAGAAGTTACTCCGACACTCCAAGAAAGAATAATGGGAAATCAAAGAAGAGATGCTAATCTAGTTAGCTTCTAGAGACACTACAACAAATATACCATATTACAACGGTGCAAAAACGTTGTAAAAAGTTTTTACAACAGTGGAGCCACTGTCGTGTATTAAGAAGTTGTATTATACTTATATCTTTTACAACTTTTTTGCACAATTGCAACACCGTTGTGAAATAGGGTATTTAACAACTTTTACTCACCGTTGTAATAAACTTAATTACAACTTTTATTCCCTGTTGTTGTATATTCTGTTATAACATCAGAGCATAGGTATAACAACTTTTACCACCGTTGTAATTAACTTTATTACAACTTTTTTTGCTGTTGTAACTCATATACACCTTACTAATATAAAGAATTCATATATATTAATAATAATATGATTCATATTTCAATGCAACAAATATAATTATACGGAATCACTCATATATTTTAATTAACATAATATTCGATCAACATACACATAGTACATCATCAACTAAGCCCATCACAAAAAACATAACCGTTTCAAAATACATACATCGATCTAATACAAAAGATACATAAGCATGCCCTACAAAAGCACTCTAGCTAAAAAAAACGTAATTTTTATTCCAAGCCACAGTTGATCCAACAGCTTCTCCAATGGTAGTCATTTCGGAATTCGGCTTCCACAAGAAAGCCTCTGAAACGTATGAACCCTATAAAGTTGAATTATGCATACAAATAAATATCTTGGTATTTTTATTCAACAAGAATCAAAGCAAAAAAATATCGAAAGTGTATGTAGACAAATGTGGCCGTATGAGAGAAGATATGAATCTGTATTGCTAAGGCATGGCATCCTATATATCTAGCTAAGATTTTTTTTTCTCCTGTTGAAAAATACAAAAGGAGAAGACGAAAAAGAAGGGGTCCAATTAATATTTTGATGGGAATGCAGGATAGCAAAATAAAAAATTAGAGTTGACAGAGCAACAATGTACATAGATAAAATTATGAATATAGTGCTAAATTCTGAATATTCAAAATGGCTGGAGCCTCTCAATGCATCAAATTCACACAAAATATAGGGAGGGATTTGAGAAAATAACTGTTTAAGAAACAGCTTCAACCTAAACCCTATATCAATGGAATCTTGCTATGCAATTATATATTAACTACTATGCATCTAACAGTCGGTTCTTTGTGTCCCTTGCAGTAGAAAATGTATCTATACCTGAAAAACAATACAATGGACTGCCTCGTTTGAATGAGACACCCCAGGAGATTGCATGGGCAATCAATAGGGTCAGACATAAAACGTCTGGTATGAGTGTATTTTATAAATAATGTATCGTATAAAACAGTGGTTTGAACTTTATATCAGTTGATGCTCAACGTACAATCCTTTTCTATGGTTTACAGTCCTACTCAGGACATTCTAGAAACATACCAAACTGTCTAACAAATATAGACCACTGTTTATGTGTTCACCAAACAAAGCACTGTTATATATATTATACTGTCTTAACAATCAAATAAGCAGGTTATATGATCACCGTACAAACATATCTTATGTTAATCTGTTCAACAAATGTATAACAGGTAGTCGTGTGTGCATTAACTAAGCCCCAATATATTAAGCTGCCCATCCAACATTATAGCAGGTTAAGGGTTCATTATATAATATGCATATTCATTAAATTGACTAAACAAATACTAGCAGGTCACATATTCATTACCCAATATGTATGTGTATTAAGTAGCCTAAACAAATATAGCAGACTGTACTTCAATCAATGGGCATATATATACTACACTACTTAGATAAAAGTGTATCAAGTATTTAAGCTAACAGGGACATGCAATTATCATACTTGGTAACCTATTTTCTGCTGACTCCAAAGTATAACAGCAAAACTCAATAAGTCCAAAAACATGCACAACAAATTTAGCATGCACATATGTGGTATGTATATACACATAGTAGGTTAGGTTTACATCCAACAAAACTCATCCATTTTAAATTGTCTAAACAGCATCATAGCAGCTAATAAATATTTTACTGTTGTTCTTTAATCTCTTTTATACACCAGCCTTAGCAGATATACACATATAATTTATATATGTATATATGTCAAGGTCATTTAATCAAACTCAACCTAACAGTTTATTTCCATTATATATATTTATATATACACACATCTTAATGTATGTATACATAAATTCATATCCATTCAAATTTCAGAACAATGGGGCAAACAATCCAATATGTATAGATACACACCTTTCCATGCATATATACATATATATCCATTTTCATTTTTCATCTGGCATTTAGAATATATATACATATATATATATATACACATGCGCTTGCATGTATATACACATATGTATCTATTCAGTTTTTATTATGGCATATATTACTGGTATATATATATACATACATAACTATGCATGTATACATACCCATCCAAGCATGCCTTTCTATCATAATTTACAGCTTTCATTTCTGAGAATATATCACCCATTCAACATGAACATATGATACAGATAAACACTCAATATACTTCTCTGATTAATCTGTATGTACCAAACCCGTATTATACTTGTCAGATTTTTCTTTCCATAACTTATCAAATGATATATGATGATTCTATGATTCAAATTTACTAGCAGGTAATTAAAGCAAGTTTCTATATAAACCTGTAGTCAGTTCAGTATACGGGGTAAATCATACAGTGGAAACCAAGCATCGAAACACATGACAAACAATGTTTTATCTAATGCCAAAACATCACAAGCATGACATTCAAACACAAAATCATAGTTGCATATAAACATATCAACAATCAACGGGTGTATATTATTACACTAAACCTTCATAGGGATTCACGAACATGCTGGCTGCCTATAAGGGTCTTAGTGCCATGGTAAGGGGGGATACACTCACCTAGGTTTTCAATGTCGATTTCGTGCTTCCAGATCTTGATTTCTCCCTGTGGTTCCTCGGTTTTGGGCTTCGATCTCCTTGGGTCTGCTGCCGCTTCCCTCTGAAGTTCGTCTCCTTTATGAGTCCATTGCCATTTCCGATGCAAGATGCCTTATTTGGATTTTTCCCTAATTTAGTTTTCTAGGGTTCGGCCATTATTTGGTTTTCTATTTATCTCGTTTTTGGCTGAATGGAGAAAACATTTATGGGTCGGCGTTCTTTTATTTACTGGGTATATTACGGCTAGGGTTATTATCACAGGCTAATTCCAATTTTGCCCCCTTGGTTATATTAACCCATAGTAATTCTTAAGCCCATTTTCCACAACACTTAAAAAAATTTCATGTCATATTTTAGCTCAATAGTAAACATGAATTTTTACTTGCAAATTGAACACACAAATAAACATATGTGTGTATATCAATTTATAACCATCCATTTATATATTTTTATTAATAAAAGAGGATTATTTTAAGGCTATAAAATTTTGGGTTCTCACATAGGGTTTCTAAAAAATTAGTATGTAGGCAGCGAACGAAAAGTAGAAGCGGGAATTGAAAATTAAGGTTGCGGGAATTTGATTTGTGATAAGACGGGAGGTGGGAAGTTTAAACAATTTCCTATAAGACCAGGTTGTGGGATTGTTTAACGTCACGCTTGAAAAAAGAGGGAACTAAAAAAATATTATCATAAGTTATTAGTTATTATTTATTAATTATAAATAATTTATGAATAATCATTTGTATAGTAAATTATAAATGACTAATGATGTAGTTTATCATTTTTATAACTACAAGTTATAAAGTATTATTTATTATTTATTAAATAATCAATGTTAATTATTAGCATTTAATTGTGAATTATTTATAAATTATATATTACTAATTAAATATTAAGTTTTCAAAATTTATTTATTTATTATCGAAAATCAATTGATTATTAATTACTAATTATTTATTTTAATTGATTCACAATTGATTATTAATTACTAATTAGTTATTATTTAACTTTTACTTATTTCTACTTAGTTATAATCGAGTAGTAATTATTAAAAGCTTATAATGTATATGTTACTGATTATTAATTAATAAGCAATTAACATTAACTATTAAAAATAAATCACTACTTATTAATTATTAATTATTTAATAATAATTAATAAATATTATTGATTCCTAAATTTATTATTAATTATAAATTATTATTAAATATTAATACAATTAGTTATTAAATATATATATTATAAACATGAAGTTCGTAATAGGCATCTATTACAGCCAATAAAATGAAAAGTTGTTAAAAATGTGTTTATTACAACTTTAGGAAATTAACAGTTGTAAAAAACATTTATCAGAAATTAATTAGTATATATTAGTTATTACAACAGACAAAAAAGAAAACTTGCGATATATATGTTTATTACAACAGTGATTTTTTCACAGTTGTAAAAAAACATTTATTACAATAGTGCGTTTTGCACAGTTGTAAAAAAGCGTTTATTACAACTGTGCTTTTCGCACAGTTGTAAAATTAAAGTTGTAATATGATGTTTTTGTTGTAGTGAGATACATTGAGGTTCTGCCGCGACTGAAATATACGGATTGCAAGGACTTCTCACTGCTGATCCTTAGGGTGATTGCTATATAGGATTGATGTGCAGGTAAATATGTACATTTATATTCATCCGTTTATTCTCGTTTTAGTTAAATAAATAACATACTGGGCTATTTTTACATGTTTTAACCAAAAACCCAAAACCCTTATATTATCATGCATTCATCTTCATATTGGGGTAAAACGATAAATTGTGCATGTTCTAATTTGTGATATCATTTAATTGTTCCATGTAGTTGTCTTTTGTAGGAATTTAGGAGCAAAAATGAAGTATGCACATGAAGATATGAAAAAGCATGCACATACACAAGAGGAGGGAAAGAAATAATTTATCATATGGAAAGTAGCGGACCCTGCCTCTCAACTAACGCACTTACTCTTAAGGCTTCATATTAAAGGATACCGCACTAATTGAATGAGATAAAAAAGGTTTCATGCATTTCATATGATTTATTAGTGGCTAAAGACAAAATTAGAAACTCCATGAAGAGTACATTTTGAGTATTTGCCAAGAGGAGTGGTTGGGGTTTTAGGGTTTTAGATCATATATATATATATATATATATATATATATATATATATATACACACACACCCCCATGTTTCTTGTAAATGGATCCTCTCTTTTAGTTAGTTTACTTTGGAAGATCAAAGCTCACTTTTCTTTCCAAGGCTACTTAGCCATTTTTATGTAATTTCTTTCATTTGTGCAATGTTAGTCAATTAGTTCTCTTTTATTTACATGCTTTTTACTTCTCATTGTAGTGTAGATCTCTTTTATTTTATGCAAGTAGAATAGATTTTCCTTTATTTTTCTCTCTTTTTTCCTTTTTTTCATGTTGCAAGCTACAGTTGTTAATATGATAACAAATGTTAGAAACTAAGCCTCTTCAATTTAGGGGTAATGAAGCTCTCTAATCATGTAGCTTCAGCATATTTTGATCATTCATGTTCTCTTTAAGTCTTTAATAGAACCACGATTGTTTATGCTAGTTTGTGTTTCATGATTGAATTTGATAGTCTAAGTTGCTCATAGTAAATTGACTATGCTTAAACACATTAGTCACAAATTGCATTCTCATCTATATATGATTATGATAATACAATGAAATTATTATCAAAATTTGATGGCCTATATTTCTAATCCATAGTTAATAGGCCATGCTCAAAATAGATTTTATTTTCGACATTGTTATCATTTTTTATAGAAGTTAGTAAGTGGTATAAGAGGTGTATTATAGTTTGATGGTTAATATTGAGCTAATAAATAGTTCAAATTGGCCATACTTATGATAAACACATCAATTAAACTAACTAATGACCAAATTAAAGAGATAATGGTTTCATATATTGTTGAATTATGTGATCTAGAGAGCGGAATCATCCCTAAATGGATATTTAATTCTCATATTTTTATCTATCTCCTTTTGTTAATTTGTTAAACTAGTTGTAGTTGTAGCTATCTTCTCTCTCAACATCGATTTAATTTGATTAAGTAGAAAATAAATTTAATTCTTTCCCCATGGATCGATCTGTATTCACCACGTGCTACAAGTGTACGCTGTGCGCTTGCATTTTAATACACTTCGCGATAGATTTCTAATTGATTGAATATTCGTTATCGAACAAGTTTTTGGCGCCGTTGCCGGAAAAAGAATTTAATTTTGATTTTATTCTTCGAATTAATTTTCATGTTTGTTTTTCTTTAAAAAGAAATTGTTTCATATTGTAGTGTGTGAGTGGGTTGTGTTCGTTTTTGTGTGTTTTGTTTAAATTTTGTGTGTGTGTTTATTTCATTGTGTTCATATTGCTTTAGTTCCTTCTTTTTTTCTCTCTAAAAAAAATACTCATTCTGCATTTTGTTGTTCTGTTATGTTTTTATTTGATTTTGTGCTTGGTTTTACATTCTGTTAGTTTTGCATTTTAAAAAAACCATTTCATAGTTCTTATTTTGGTTCATTTCTCATTTGCATCATTTGATACTATTTTTCTAGTTTTGTGCACTTTGATCTATACAACTGCACTTGTGAACTTCAAGTCATTTTACAACACTTCTTCTGTTTTATTTAGTCTCTGTGTCTTCATCTTGGTTTGGTGCACATTTAAAAAAAATAATTTTTCGTTGGTACAACTCAACTGTTTACACATTTTGCATTTGCAATCCTGTTTTACATTTCTGTTTTTAACATTACAGTTCACTATTTATGTTCTTCTGTTTCCAATTTTTTGTTTCATCACTACACCATATATGCAAATTAGGTTGTGTTCCAGATTATATCTAATGCAATTAAGCACGACTATAAGCCATATCAAAAAATGGCATGTTAAATTATTATATACGGCCATAAGCCGTATCTAATTGAAAATTTTATAGGGCCATGTAGCCGTATCTAAAGTGCAAATAGATATGGCTATAAACCGTATCTCGCGTGTAATGACATAAGGCTCTAAGCCATATCTAAATGATTACTGGATACTAATATAAACCATATCTAAATAATCTATAGATACAAATATAAGCCGTATCTAATTTACACTCTATAGTGCTTTCCCATCAATTTGATACGGTTTTTGACCGTATCTATGGTGTAATTCAGACACGGTCTTAGATCGTATCTAATTGTGTGTATATATATATATATATGCATGTATGTATGTATATAAATAAAAACTGCAGCACATATTTTTTATAATATAATTTATACAAAGCATAATACAGTTGTACACAAAGCATAACAAGATTTTTCATAACACATGTCATAACACAATTTATACAAAGTCTTACAATAAATGGAAATTGTCACAGATTATTCGTCAAATTACAAAGTCTGATAAAACTGAGCTAGTCATTGAAAGTAATAAACTTAAAGAAAAAACCGACCCTGATAAAACTGCGGGAGGGGAAGATTGAGCGTGAAGATCATGCTGATGAAGTCCACGTTGCTGTAAATCAAAGCAGTGATGAGCATAAGCTAGATGTTGATATACATAATGTACAAAATTTATATGTTTCAAAGCAGTGATGAGCATAAGCTAACTGTTGATGTGTGCACGAATCATGTGCACTATTTGTGCATATTCATGAAAATACCAAACCACTCATTACACAAAATTCAAGTACAAAACAGCAATGGCGACAAATAGGTCAAATTAGGCGACAAAGATACAAAGCTAGCAACATGTACATGGGTAAACAGGCATATGGAAGGTCACTAGGTCAGGGGTGGTGTAAATATATAGCAAGTTTAAGGGAATGCAGCAAGGCCAACATGATCAAGGCAAAAATGATTTCAGGCCACAACACTAAACAATTCCATATGTAACATGAATTAGCAGTAAAACAAACCTTAAACAAGCATAGACAACAGTGCAATATGCACGATATGTTAGTTCAGTTCAGTTCACACCAAACAAACCCTCATGCCGAACCCACACTAAATAAACACTGAAAAAAGAGGAATCAAATTTTATCACAAATTTTCTATGGTATGATATGTTAGTTAAGTTTAGGTCTTTCTCACAAATACTAAACAAAGTATGAAATTTTCTCACAAATTACATTGCAAACATAAGTCGGTTCACTAAATTGACCCTTACTATAAAATGGAATAATTCAACTGATCCTTACCATATACTTTCTGAGTAGCATGGGGTGAACTGGGATCATCTGTTTTTTTAATATTGTTATTTATCTCAAGTATGGAATTTTATCAAGAGATCAATCATTTTGTAGAACTCTGAAAATAATATTCGGAGTATTTTCATATTGACAAAAATGGAACACAAAGCCACGTATATCTTTTGAACACTCTGATGTCCAATTGATATGTCATGAAACTAATACGAATGGCAGTTCAGGACAATAAGGATAGTTCAAATATCGTGTACGCATGTAACTAATACAAATGGCTTTGGATATAAAGCAAACATAATTTATGTGTAAAATTCTAATGTAAATTATATATACCTGCTCCAACGTCTAAAGATATCGAATTAGGATCTTAGGATGACACACAAACCCACCCACTTCAACTTCATCAAAGTTCCCCACAAATTGATCATTTATTTTGTTAGTTTTCTTATTTGGTAGCAGTATACTGTCCAAAACCAATTTTTCATGTGTATATGATAATCTTTCCCATGGCATCTGGGCGATGTAAATTCTCGACATACAATACCTGGTGCAATAAAGTTGTCTATATCAGAGTTGAGAATTTTATTAAAACAACTAAACTGGAGTGAAAAAATATGAAGAAAACAATAATGTCACAGTGATCACTTAAACGGTTACACATGCCAATTACTTAGCCAAATTAGCCTCTAACACATTCATTCAGTCCGAAAAGAAAGCACTAACAATATATCACCTTTATGTGGAAGAAATTAAGCTATTAGTTGCATTGTACTATGATACTTGTAAGGCTGAAATTTGTTCATGCTCCTTTCTCATTAGAAACAATGATGTGAAGTATAATTATCATATATGTTTATCAATCCAAGCTATATATGTTGAATCTCTTTTGTTTTGTTATTCATTGTTTACTTATGCTCATTGAATACATGCTATTAACATGAGCTTTTTGAAAATATATTCTTTTACTGCAAAAAAATTCCTCCTAATCCCAGTGAATAACTGCCAGGTTTTTACATGTGAAAACATGGCTTATTACTCGTAGTATAGCGTATGTATAAATGAATTAAGCAATCGGTCACATCAAAATTTAAGTGGCACTAGTTTATGAGTGGTTTATTGCTAAATTGTGTTGTGCTACTTGTAGGAGCAGAATTTGTTAATCGTTGTGACGTGTAATTAGTGAGGTGCTAAACCATGATGTATAATAACTTCATCTATGCCCGTTGTATATATGATATTGGCATGACCCTTTAGAATTATTTATTGTTCTTCACTTTATAATTATTAGCAATAAGCTCAAAGAAAATGCAACCATGAACCATGCTGCATATCCAAAAATACATGCAAACGAGTTCTATGCAACTAGATGCAAAGGAACTCTTTTTAATTTATATTTTAACTAGAGCCGGAACTGCAACATCCATCCATAAATGCTTAAGCTAACTATACATTATGCATTAGATTGAAATTTGAAGGGAAGTTTGATTTCTTACTGCTAATAAATATCTGTTGCTACCATGTCCAGATTAGAATTGAGAATTTCACATCTTCTATTGTTCGCCACATTGGTCGTATCCTGGATCTGGGCAGTATCACCTTTTGAAGCACAGAGTTGTGTGTTGCATCCTACATCACAAGAGTAAACAATGTGCGAATTCCTTATTCAGACAAATTTCCCACCATGATGATTAGAAGCTCCATTGGCCCAGACAAATTTCCCACTTTACCCTCTAAATTTCCCACTGTATCCTCCAAATTTCCCACCATACCCTACAGGCTTTCCGCCCTCATTTTCAACATATCATTGTCTTCATGAACATGTTTGAATCATTTCTATGCAATAGCATAAGCCTTAACATGCATCTTTGGTATGGTGGTCCCAACAGCGCTGCTCCTACCCCTTGTGTCCTTACCCAACACTTGTGATAAGATATCTTCATCCACTGTCAAATTTTCTTCATCACTATCAGTGATCTTTTCCTTCATTTTGGCAATTTGATCTTGAGATATGATAATACTTATTTGTAAAAGGATGAAAATATTACTAATTCAGGTGTTATTGCAATCAATACATAATGCACATTTCAACTTATGTTAAGGAATATACATATGGTTTTTCATACTTATAAGTTCAGAGTTAAAAATATTGGGAGCATAATAAATTGATTAATTAATTAGTCAATTAAACATAGGTTATTAATATGTAGGTTTGCCATTTTGTATGTGAATAACCATAAGTGGGGCTAATTGTATTATTTATTGATACTTTATATAATTTATAAAAAATGATACCCAGATGTTACGAAACCGATACTAACATTTTCCTTTTTAAAATGCATATTGAAACTGAGCTACAGCCTCAAGTTTTCTTACTACTTAAGTGACTTGTAACTTATACGAGAACATATATATTATTTGTGTGCAAGTAGCTATCAACCAGACAAATCCATGAAGAGGAGGATTTTCACATGAAAGTAAAAATCATACGATATATTTACATGTAGTCACAACAATATACATTCACATTCCTGTGGCTATATGACATAAAATGCGCACCTCTTGTAAGTGTAATCAAACTTATTTCATGCAAATTGTATATGCCTGGAATTGAATCAAACAAGAAGAAATCAACGCAGGATATAAATAATCATTTCAACTTTCAGAAATAAACATTTGTAGCAGTTCATATCCAAAATAACCATATAAGCTTCAGTTACTTAAGCAGCAACAAGTTATAATCAACAACAAAAGCAAAAACTTACGAAGTACACAGACGCGACATCTGATATGCTACCATCTTTTTTCGTGTGTATCTTCTCCCATACTTGATGACGACTGATATTTGCAGATGGACTTGTAACGATCTGCAATATATTCCAATTCGTGTATATTTTCTCCCTTAATTGTGATTTTTTACTATTTTTGAAAGAAAATGAAGATAAATTACAATTTCGTGTTCTATTCTAGCATGACTTTTACGTCCTGCATGATGAGCATAACTGAGACTGGATCTATTTTTTTTGCCTACCTCCCTTCTTCTGCTTGTTTCAGGCTTGCTTCATTCTTTCTGAACTCATCCCAATCTTCTTGAGCAATTGTAGGTGGACAATTTTTCAAGCGTTCTTCGTCATTATCAAAAGTGTCATGAAAACTTGCTCTCAAGTTTTTCTTGTATCTCCTAAAAGCCTCGACCATTCTTTTTAAAAAGATTTCCTTTGAAAGCATCTCAAGCGCATACATATTCTGAAAAAATTAAGAGTTAGCCTGTAAAAATAAACTGTTGTTGTAACATATATGAGTGAATATGCTATTGTCATATTCTATTTAGTCCCACATCATGGGAACAAGTCTAACATTAGCTCCAAAGCCTATATATAAAGAAGCCAATGTAATAGAAATGTTACACACTTGAAGCAATAGAAATAAAAGTCTTTCCCTTATCTTTCTGTTCTCTCTAATGGCTTCTTGTTTATTATATGTTCTATTTTATTTTATAACACGTTATCAGCACGAAGCTCTAACCGATCTAATTATAGATCTCAAAACAGTAGGTTATTTTTCTGACCTGATTGATTTGATTTTTCAAATCTCTATTTTTGTTTGATCTCATCTCATTCTAGATTTAAATCTATTGTGTTATATTCTAGATTTTTTGCTTAATCTTATAATTTTAGAACTCATATAGATCTACACTTTGAGATCTGATTCTTATTTTGTTAATCATATTTCAGATCTCGCTCTATTATATATCTGATTTTTTTATGTAATCATACTGTTGATCTCAAAATTGTACTCAATTTATATACATTTGAGATCCCTACATGATTTAAAAATGAGATGTTGATTATAGTGATTTATCCTTTTGGATTCAACAATTTTTATTCTTCTCTATTCAAATAAATTCATTGAATTTAATTTGATTTTGTTACATAATTCATATTTCCAGAAGAAATGTTGTATTGTTTCTTAGAGAAACAAATATAAATATAATACGTATCTGGAAGATCGTATTAAGTTCAAATCTAATATTGATATACCAAAAGTGAATTATGAAAAATAAACAAATGAAAAGTCATAAATTATATTAATTTTTTGGAATTTGAAATAATATGAACCTGAAGTTTATATGTTGAAGAAGAAAAAAATTAAAGCTCGAAGCTTTCTTAAATGTTGTGACATGAAAAGATTATACTTCCAGAAGAAGTTAAAAGAGACACACACATCATAATATATGATAATAACATTGGATTCAACAGAAAATCTCTAAATGGGTTTCATCTAACTGACATCTTTCATATGCAGTTTATATTAACTAAATATCCTAAAGATGTAGTATGCATATTAATCTCTTGAAGAGATGTTTTAGAGATTTAATTTTATATATCAAATCCAACATCCTAGAAGAGATGTTAGAATTTTTTTTGTTGCATTGCAATTAAATAAATAAAAGATATGTTCCCTGAAGCAATATCATACACTCCAGAAGTAGTGATTTCTTTTCTCTCTTGAATCCTAGTTTTATTTAATGCACCTAATTTTGTTACTGCACTTAAGGTTTGATATGTAATTTTATATATTGATATGACATTTCAATAGTTTGTATATATTTATCTCTGGAGGAGATAAGTTCATCCCAGAAGCGGTATAACAAAATATCTTTAGAGGATATTTGTATATTTGGAAATCGTAAAATATCTCTAGAAGAGATCTGGTTATTTGAAAATAATAAAATATCTCCAGAAGAGATTTCTACAATTAAAGGTGATAAAAGATTTGTAGAAAAAATAATTCATAAATTTTTCCTAAATGGTGTTTATGGAACATCCCAGAAGCGATATTATATTTGATATGTCTATAAAAGAATTTTCATTGAAATATTTTCAAATATCAAAGATGATAATGCAAATTTAATGACTAAGAAAATATGCATCTCGAAGATCAAAAGCTAAGATTTAAATATTAATCTTAATTTAGTACACCTGAAGTGTATGTAGAAGCAATTTTTGTTATAAAAATGGAAAATTTGAAACCTGCAGTTTCTATAATGGTAAGAGATAATTTTGACATAAAAAGAAAGATCTAAAAGATTTTTATATGGATTGTATAATTTGAACCTAAAACATGTAATTTTTATGTTGTGAATTTTATGTATAGATCTGCAAGTTTATGGAATTATTCATATTAAAAAATGTAAAATATTGGTTCTATAATTATGCACTTTTACTCAATTCTCGATTGGACATTATGCATATATATGGTATTTTAGAAAATATGATTATTGGGAATGCAGTACAACTATAAGTTGTTTATTTTGGTCTTGTCATTGATCAATACTGTAGCTAGATCAAAATTTTATTATGTTGATTTAAGTAAAATTTATTTATTTGATTCATGTATTTAGACCGTATAATGGTTATTTTCGTTATTTTTATAATAAATGCATTAAATGTATCGTTATGGTAATATATATATATATATATATATATATTGTATTACCATATTATTATAAATGTATTAAAAGCATTGGCTATTATAAGTTAAATGATGTATGTTTGTGTTTGGAATAAGAATAGACATATGTATTATTAGTCAATGTATTTGGCAACTAATATCTAATGTAATGGAAAAATTTGTATAACTCAGAACTCAGACCTGAAGTCTTGGATTATAAAAATAGAAACTTTTTGATGAAGTTTAAAGTTTGAGACCTTGACAATTAGCAAGAATGTAAAAGCTTCTAAATTAAAAGTATATTAAAAGATTGAGAAAGTTCTCATAAATTAATAAACTAGATATAATATGTATGTTTATATATATGCATAGGAACTTGAAGTTCCTTAATCAATGAACTCAAAAAACTTCATAATTTAAAAGCTTGAAGCTTTATTAAAACTGTGTAAAATAATAACATTAATAAAATTGATATCCAAAGATTTCACAATTTTCAAAATGAGTTTTATCTTGCTTATATATTTATATTTACATATTATGTTGAAGAATAAATTTTAACAACTTTAAGTTGTTTACATATTTTATTTGAACCAGAAGTTTAATACAGTGGAACCAAAAGTTTAATACAGTTGGACCAGAAGTTCAGTACAGTTTAACAAACTTGAAATTGTTTATATATTATTTGAACCAGAAGTTCAATATGGATTAACAACTCGAAGTTGTTCATATATTTCATTTGAACTAGAAGTTCAATACAGTTCCAAATCAGATATTTTGGATATTATGAAACGATCTTCAGGATTCATGTTGACATTGCTTGATAAGCAAAAATTAATGATTGAAACATTATAAACAATTTGTTCTAAAATCAATAACTTGAATGAGAGAGAATATGTAAATCAAATACATATGTAATACGTGGACACACGTATATACACATACATGCCAATATTTAATTAACAACCTGAAGTTGTCATGAGCTCATATTATAAATTATGCATATATTAATTTATATTTCAGAAAGTCGATTGACATCAATATTGAATGACCTGAAGTCATATGCATATTCAAATGATAGGAAATTCCTCCAAGTCATTAGATCACTGAAAGGGAATAAGCAATATAATATGAATGCATCTTATCAACTAATAAGAGCATTATCCTCCTACGATTGAAATACATCTAATGTATTTGCTAGCTATGATGCTATAATGGATCAAAAATGAATCCAAAGTAGGTTTATTATTTAAAGTGATAATGTTTGTCAACATTAAGGGGGAAGATAAGGGAATCATCGATGTTAAATATTTGCTAACATATAGAATTATGTAAAGTATTAAGTAACTTGCATAAATTATCAATTATGTCCCTAATAGACTTTCTCCAATATTCATTTAAATCCCCGAAGAATCAAAAGGTGTAAATCACAGCTGAAAATGTGGTATAAAAATCAGTTCAAAATATCTTTGGAGTAAGTCATAAAGATGCAAAATAAAGGAGGTGAGTGTTCCTGAAGAAACACATAAAGGTGCTTTGAAAGAAACCCATGACATGATTGTCAAAATAACCACAGAAGTGGTTTAGGTACCTAAAGCATGATAATTTTTTGAGATCTCAATAAATCAAGTGTAGAACTGACAAGAAATAATCATTGATGATAAATTAATAAATAATCAAGCGCTATTTATAAATGGATTAAAAATCCCATATTAGAGAGAAACATGATTGGCCATCATGAAATTCTCCTAAACAAGATATGTAGACCTGTAGTCCATAAGATATGAACCTATAGTTCATAAGATAAAAATAGAAATATATATAATGACAAAAGCATATGGAAGTTACTGCAACACCATAGAGTGTCAAGTGCCATGAACATTGTATTTTCAGATATAATTGAATTGATTAAAGTGGTGAAAGTGTTTAAAACACTTACAATACCCTGAAGGTATAAACAATGAAAGTATACAGATTCCGGAAGAATTTAAATTACGTTGTTAGTGATAAATAATGCAAAGAGAAAGAAATGTATATTATAAAATTCTTTTAAGTATTGTTGTGATGCAAATCTTGATATAATTCATGATGAGTTGATCACTTCCTGATTTCAAGAATTGTTGTAATGAAACTCTTAATATCCATTGAAGCGCTATTTATAATATATAAGTTCCTGAAGAACATAAATAACATTTGTTATTATAAAGAATACCAAGAACATGGATGATAGAATACAAAATTCTTCTAAGTATTATTGTAATGAAAATCTTGATATACTTCAAGGTGAGTAGATTACTTCCTGCTTAGTGTTGTTGTAATGAAAATCTTGATATACTTCATTCTTATAAGTATTATTGTAATGAAAATCTTGATATACTTCAAGATGAGTAGATTACTTCCTGCTTAGTAATGAAAGTTTCTTATTCATCAAATATGTATTGCAATATGCAAGTCCAATTGAAACAGAAAATTATAAGCACTTGAAGTGTATTCATAAATGAGTATTAGTAACATAATAATCACAAAAGGAAGGCGTTTTAAATAAGAAAACATGCCTGAAGCATGGAAATGCACATGCAGTTCTAAAAGGAAAACTTCATTAAGAAGTATTTGTAAGCAATTTGAGTTATTGAAAGAAGAATACGAATTCAGAGGAAATTATTAAATCAGGGGGAACATCCATAAGTATGATATAATGCACTCTTTTTCCTTAACTAAGTTTTCCCTACTGGGTTTTCTTAGTAAGGTTTTAATGAGGCACGGGTCATGATCCAGAAGTATCAACCCAAAAGTAACATACAAAAATAAGTTATAATGTACTCTTTTTCCTTATTTAAAATTTTTCCCATTGAGTTTTTCTTACTAAGGTTTTAACGAGTCATTACATTGATCCAGAAGTATCATACTACTTTTGACGTAGTGAATATGACATTTTATATTGTACTCTTTTTCCTTCACTAAGATTTCTCCCATTGGATTTTTTGTAGTAAGGTTTTGACGAGACAAAATTTTGATCCAGAAGTGTCAAACATCTTTTGGTGCAGTAAACTATTATTTATAAAGAAGACAAGCCAGTTTGCATGGCTCAGATTCAAGTGAATTATATCAAGGGTGATAGGATGGAGCACATTTCTTTTAAATTTCTCTTCACATATGAATGAAAGGATAACAAGAAAGAGGAGAAACATTTTCAGTTCAAGAAAAGAGGGTAGATCTGTTCTTAAAGGCAATTTCCAAATCAACATTCCAAAAGATGATGTACAAAATTGGCATGCATCAACTACATCAATAGACTAATTGAATAATGAGTTATAAATAAGGAGGAACATATAAAAATATGCTATAATGTATTCTTTTCCTTCACTAATATTTTTCCCTGGATTTTTGTTAGTAAGGTTTTTAATGAGGCATTATCTTGATCCTGAAGTATCAACCCTTACGGTAACATTGTAAAACATGTTACTTAAAGGTGAAATAAATTTGCACTCTTTTCCTTATTTATGATTTTTCCCATAGGGTTTTTCATAAAAAGGTTTTTAATGAGGCATTTTGATCTTGAAGCATCAGACTCTTTTAAGGAATATCATTTTAATATGATATTCATAATGTCAGATGTTGTACCCGTTCAAGGTTTTTCCCATTGGGTTTTCCTAATAGAGTTTTTAAGGCAACAGAAAATAATTGCATCTAGTGAAGGATATATGTAAGCAAGATAATTATAAGGGGGAGCAATCATCATATATGTTTTAAAAGGGACAACTCAAGTTAGCAGGGCATTCAAGATTTTGAAGACTCATATTCAAGGGGGAGTATTGTAACATATATGAGTGAATATGCTCTTGTCATATTCTATTTAGTCCCACATCATGGGAATAAGTCTAACATCAGCTCCAAAGCCTATATATAAAGGAGCAAATGTAATATAAATGGTACACACTTGAAGCTAGGCGTGGCAATTAGACCCGACCCGATGGACCTAGACCCGACTCGTCGGGTCTCGGTTCTAGGCGGGTTTGGTTTTGTCAGGTCTAAACTATACATTTCAAAAATCTGGACCCGACCCGAGCTTCGGTTCGGGTCGGGTCGGGTCGAAGCTCGGGTCGGGTCGGTTTGGGTCCTGTTGAATAATAACACTAAAAATACATATATTTCAATACTTTTTGGTCGGGTCTTTCAGTTCGGGTCTATGCGGGTCGGGTTTGATCGGGTCTTGATGGTATTTTTCATCACCTAGACCTAACCCGAGACCCATCGGGTTCAGTTCGGGTCTTTTCATGTCGGGTTTTCGGTTCTCAGTTCTAATTGCCAGCCCTACTCGAAGCAATAGGAATAAAAGTCTTTCCCCTAATTTTTGTTCTCCCAAATGGCTTCTTTTTTGTTATATGTTCTGTTTTATTTTATAACAACCGTAGAATTTATGTGCTATTTTTCACAAATTAAATGCTATTCTGAGATTTTTTTTCTTCTGATTCTTTGGCTGGAAATACTTTCTTATGGTTATGCACTATGTAAGCATGTAAATCACGAAAGAAAGAGTGAACCAGATGCTTCTTTAAAAGAAAGCGCTTTGCCTTACCTGAGCAGAAGCCCTGGCCAAATAATCCTCTTCTCTATCTGTGGCAAATCAAGAATCACAAGCAACAGTCATGGCAAGTTAGTATTGAACACACAAAAGTTCGTAGTACGAAGCATTGGTTTCAATATGCCATGAATACTCACTTGCATGAACAATTCACCAACTACAGTATTGCATTTACTAATGAGTGTTGTTGTTTATCACAGTGAACATTTTAAAAAATCACAAGTTATTATTTAAATATCAAATTCTAAATCACTTTACTTCGAAAACATGAACAACAGTGTCCGTATATAGTTTTCTACCATATGGTCAAGTGATACATATATTATATCATATGAAAGTAAAAAATCATATGATTAGAACACTTGAATCGCTTCCAATGCAAGAATAAATGGCTCATCATTCACGTTGTCTTTTTTCTTTAATTTTCCTAAATTAACCATGATCAAGTTTTGAAGCAGGATCTATTTTGCAACCATTGATCTTATCCTCGACCTTTACTCAGTCACAATAAAAACTGTTTGTTTGAAGTCAGCGTAATCCAACTCAAGTATCTGCTGAACGACTCCATAATACGTTGTTTCTGCTTCCTTATAATTTTAATCTTTCCCACTCGCTCTGAATTTTGTAATTGCTCTCATGGATTCACCGGTATCATGTGTTACCATATGGTCTTCGTACATTTTCGTGGAAAATAAAAATCCATTCACTTGGTACCTCGTATAACTAAGCGCCATGAACTTCGGCTCGTGTACTAGCCACCAAAGAGTTGGGTCAACATCGTTGCACTTCAACAACAACATAAAACACAATAAATAGCTAAAGCATTGTGACGGCAAGGGATTTCGCTCGGTCCGAACCAGTCGCTAAACCGATCCAGGCCGTTCGAAACGCCCTATCGTTTGAGAACAGGACAAAACAGAACGCATACAGAAGAACATTTCACTATATATAACAACAGTGCATCAGATTACAAGAATATACAGAGTATAAAAGAATATTACACAGAAATATCAGAGATTTAAATTACATTTAAATACATAGCAGCGGAAAATAATACAATGCACGACTAGAAGAGATATACGGATACAAAGCTTTCCGGATATCATTCCAGCTGTAAACCAGGATCCTGTGAATATAAATCTGCAAAACCAAAACTACTAGTTGCCCGTGTCAAAATAAGGGCACCCAGAGTTTAGGTTAAAACAATAAACTCCAGGTCAGTCATGTGACTGGTGTAAGAACTAAAACAGTTATTAATCTTTATTTTAAATCATTAGGTAAATCAAGGGACCACGCCGTATAACACGGAACGGGTTTCCTCCCAAGAATACCAGTGCATAAAACAAACAGCGCAATGCTAAATAAAGAAAAATGAAGCTGTTATAAGACCCAGGTCCTATCACACAATGCAACGCAAGCCGGGGGATAGGGTTTTTACCTTATAACAGCCAAAGAATGCTTGATACGTTTAAAACAAATCATTTGATACTATTATAAGTGCATAGTGTATAAAACAACTTCAAATCATAAGTATCAATCATAGGCGACATGAGCGTCCCATGCCACTATGTCGCCATATATAGGTTTACAAATAAAACCGCAAAGTCACGTATTTGGAAATTGGATTTCCGTCTATGAACCGAGGCAAAAGATAGTCCTCAACCGATTCGAGACGCTCTAGCCCGCCCCTCAGGATCAGAGCTCGAGTGACCCTTGGATCCTCAGGGCCAGTCCACCGATGTGGATTAAACTTAAACCCTGAACATGCGCTTCCCCGCCCTATGGGGCGTAAACGAGCCAACTAAATGACTCCATCGGTTCCAGAACGACCGATCAATCCGAGGCGCCTCGCAACAGCAACAACCACATAAGTCAAACTCGTCAGGGCGTGTAAAACCACTGACGCCACTTCTAGCTAGAAAGAAACGCATGCCCTCCCTGACGTCCTCTCCCGTTTTTGGTTCATACCGGGTGTGAAACACGCGAGGTAAACGTTACACAAAGCTACGCCACAAAGGCCTTGCTTTGATCATCACCACAAGACTTTGCTTTTCAACAGAAGCCTCGATCAATTGCCACTTAGGCATGCCACACAGGCAATTCACTCCATGCGTTTGATATCCATCAATATATAACCCCTGAGTTCGTACGTCTCAGAGAAGGGCGTTAAGCAAGAGAATAAATTCTCCGCCGCCAAACAGATATATATTTAATAGAGATCAATCACAAGGACTAAAATCCAATGTCAGACACACAGTCCATTTACAAGTCCGTTCTGGGTCTGAACGAAACCGGAGGCACCTAGTACCCCGCATATCCATCGATCTCCAAGTACGTCTGGACGATCACTAACTGTTTCCATCTTCTTGGGTGTACAGCCCAATCAAGATCATCAGTAATTACCCAAACGACGTGAAGACTTCCGGTCTTCGACCATCGTCTTCATCTTCGACTTATCGTCGTATCAGTTGTTCAGAATGGGATAAACCCGGTCTTCCCGAATAACTCGCGTATATTTTAAATAAGTGTTACACAAACACAACATACGCCTCATTCCAATCCATCAGTCACTAACCGTAAATTAATCAAGAGAATAATTCCCCAAATATTAACCCCGAAGGCCGAAACCAACATATGATCAATATCCAGAAAACCATTCTGCTTAGCTAACCGACAGTTAGTTTCTAAATTTCACATTCATAGGGAAAGGTTCCCATTAATTTTATCAAAGATAAATTTCTTGAATTTATTCTTTAATCAACTTTTGAATATCAATTCAAACTAGTCGGGATTAGCGAACCTTACCGAAGTAATCATTTGTTTTAATCTCCCAATCCCAACCTATTAATCCCATGAAGTAAAACTGGTAATACTTCATATCTAACACCACAGTGTTATCGGTAAATTCAATTACCATTTCACGTTCAAATCTAATTAAAGATTTAACTATCGCCTGGAGTAAAACTGGTGATACTCCATTCTCGATTTTCCAATCTAATTAAAGATTCATTAAAACTCCACTTAGTTTTAATCGTTAACTGGGTTAAAGAATCAGTGTCATTTAAAACACGGTTCACGGTAAACCCAAAATCACAATCATTAATTATCGGGTTAAAGAACGAGTGTTATTTAAAACACTGTTCACGATAAACCCAAAAATCAATATTGATTCAATTCCAATTAAATGTTATTTAATTGGTACACTTCATTATATCTAAATAAAAAGATTTAATCTTTTCTCAACTGGGTTCAAGAACAGTGTTAGTGAAGACACCATTCACGACAAACCCAAATCACATTTGATATTCAATACAAGGCCCTGAATAGAAAATATCCCGGCTTATATTCAATATCAAATTCTACGACCAACAAATATCGTATTGGAAATAACGATATATATATCTATCTTTCAAATTTCCATAACAACATCTGTATAGTCACGAAATCCAACATCGAAATATTCCGAAGACAATTTCGATTCAAATCCATTCCAATGCAATCATTGGAAATTTTGGTTATTTTTAAAACCCTTTCCGAATTCAATTTATTTATTTAAAAATAAATAGAATTATAATTCTAGTTCAAAACTAGTTCATTTCGATAAAAATCTATTTTTATCCTTTCAAATATGGAGTTTTTCATCCCAATTCTTTCTAAATCATTTCTTATGATTTTACACAAATTATTACTATTTTTAATAATTTTATCAAGGCCCGTACAGTCGATTTCCATCAACGGCCATCGAACTGCACTTACAGCGACCTTTTTCGAATTTGATTTGGACGTATCTCCAAATCCAACTGTTAGATTTCAAATTTCTAACATTCATTAGAAAGCTCTTTTCGATACGAACCCAACGGTTCCGGTTTTAGGAGAATCCGACGGTCGGATCTCCCGCAATGTCCGTTTGAAATAAATGGTCGAAATTCACGAACTACCGCGGCGCGGCGCGTTCTATTCAGGCCATTATATTATATATATAATATATATAATATATATTTCGTCGATTTCTATTTAAAACGAATTATATAAATAGTTTTGAATTCGTTTCAAAAACAATTCCAACTTCCTTTTCAATTCAAATCAAAATTGAATTCTTCTTTATAAATTCGTTTTAAAATTCATTTCTATTCAATTCAAATTTCAATTCAATTTGAATTCATTTCAATTCGTTTTCAATTCAATTCATTTCGAAATCGTTTTCAATTCAATTTGAATTCGTTTTCAATTCATTTCATTTCGAAATCGTTTTCAATTCAATTCATTTCGAAATCGTTTTCAATTCAATTTGAATTCGTTTTCAATTCATTTCATTTCGAAATCGTTTTCAATTCAATTCATTTCGAAATCGTTTTCAATTCAATTCATTTCGAAATCGTTTTCAATTCAATTCATTTCGAAATCGTTTTCAATTCAATTCATTTCGAAATCGTTTTCAATTCAATTCATTTCGAAATCGTCGATTTCGAAATCACTTTTCATTATTCATTTTAAAATGAATAAAATCGATATAAATATCGTTCACGTCAAAATGGCGTCAATCTAATCAACACGGCTTCATAAATTTCTATTCTCAAATTTTCTTTATTTTTCAAATTGGAATGAGGCCCAATCAATTACCATATAAAATTAATTATATGGATTTCCATACAACACATGTATATAATAGCATTGAAAAATAATCAACCATCAACCAAAGTGCACTACACTGTATAAGCATCAAATATAGATATTCAACGCTTATAACAGCCTGTCAATCAATCGATCGACATATTTAATCAATCAGGATGAGTGAAATTCATATTTCATCCCAACACCCGTGTGGGGTTTCAAACAAACAAACACAGATTTTATTCGTGCAGTTGGGCGATGTGTAAAATTTATCGATCCAATCAATGTCCTTCAAATAGGTGTACATAAACAAACCGTCTAGTTTGTAAATGAATATTTATTTTATTCACTTTCACTATATTCATATTCACGTTAAAAATTATATTTTTAACAATAAAACATTTTATTCTATCATATGAATTTCTATTATTCATTTACACAATAAAATGATATTTTTATTTTCTAACATATTTTAGAAAATTTCGGCGGCATAACGGCACGATACTAGAAACGGGACGAGGCCTAGCCTTATCCCCGGTCTAGTGAAGGCCCACGCCATTCACACATCAATCAATCCATTCATTTCACCAAACAATTCAATTCATTTCATTATGCAAACCACAAAATTTGGAGTAAGGGTCTAACCTAGCCTTACTCCTTCGCCTTATAACGGTGCACGTCTAATCCTAACCAATTTATCGATTCGATTTTTCACACCACAAACCACATTCAAACCAATATCGCAATCAATCACCAAACAACCAAACAAACAAGTCCATGGTCTGTGGACGATTGTGTCGGGTGCTACTAAACACCGTCTGCATCCTAGTATATATATATAACTAGAAAATAAATTGAAGAGTGAGAAATTCTCACTTATAGCTATCCAGCTCCACGGCCCTTCATTTGCAGAAGTCTTCATCGCTATCGCATCTTTGCCACCTTCGTTGTCCGCTTTCACTACATATGTAAAAATCGAATTTTTATTTCAAAGTTCAATATATAAAAATCGAATTTTTATTTCAAAGTTCAATATATAAAAATCGAATTTTTATTTCAAAGTTCAATATATAAAAATCGAATTTTTATTTCAAAGTTCAATATATAAAAATCGAATTTTTATTTCAAAGTTCAATATATAAAAATCGAATTTTTAGTTCAAAGTTCAATATATAAAAATCGAATTTTTCTTTCAAAGTTCAATATATAAAAATCGAATTTTTAGTTCAAAGTTCAATATATAAAAATCAAATTTTTAGTTCAAAGTTCAATATATAAAAATCGAATTTTTCTTTCGAAGTTCTACATATAAAAATCATATTTTTATATGAATAAAATTCTCGTCTTTATATAAATAAAAATCGTAACTTTTTATAAACTAAAACCATATTTTTATAATGCGATAAAATCCTTTTTCTAAAAATCAGTTTTAACCTTTCTAAAGAAAATCAGTTTTAACCTTTCTTTAAAAACAGTTTTAACCTTTCTAGAAATTCAGTTTTTATACTTTTTAAAATTCAGTTTTTATACTTTTTAAAAATTCAGTTTTTATACTTTTTAAAATTCAGTTTTTATACTTTAAAATAATCAGTTTTTCAAACTTTAAAATAATCAGTTTTTAAAACAAAAATAAAATAATCAGTAGAAAGAAAAAAAAAGGACTTACAGGGGGGGGGGTTCACGTGGCCGAGGAGGAGGGGAAGGAAGAGCTCTGGCGCGGCGTCAGTCCAGGGGAGGGGTGCAGGTGGCGCGGGAGGCCAATGGGGTGGCGGTATGTCGGGTTTTGGGGGACCGAATTAACGAAGATCGAGAGAGGAGCGAGATGGGAAGGGGATGGTGGTGGTGTGGTGGTCGGAGCAGGTGCTGGCGGCGCTTCGATGGGAGGCGCGGTGGGGGGGGGGGCAACGGCGGAAAAAGGGGATCGACTTACTTTTTTTTTTTTTTTTTTCGACAGTTGACTTGTGAATGAGGGAAGGGGGGGGGGTTAGTTTATATAATTTTATTTAATTAATATTTTATTCTTTCAAGAATTGTTGACTTGCCACCCGAACTCAAAACGCGACCCAACGACTGTCGTCCCTAGCTAATTACCCCCTTTCCGAACACAATGGGACATGTCGCGTAGGCTGATTCGACTATTTGAATCAGTTTCCGTTAAATTTGCATTTAAATCATTATATTGAATTTCAAACGTACATTTCAAATTACCGGGGTCACATAACAACTCTATAAATTCCATAAAAATATTTTCTAGCTTCGTATTGACGATACGGTCCTAACAAAACTAGTTTCGTCGAATTCTGAGACCGTATGAAAAATGGCCAATTTCCAGTCGATTAAAATCAACTGAAACTGGTCAAACGCGTTTTCCTTTGCCACGCTCACATATTGATTCGAAAAATTATGAAATTTGAAACCTAGCAATAATTTGACACTACGGATCTAACAAAAGTGGTTTCGTCGAAATCCGAGGTCATTTGCAAAATGTCCATTTTTAAGGGCTTGAATTCCATAGCGACTATTCAGAATTTTCAACTGGACATATCTTTTGATTCCCGCTATGAAATCTTGATTTTTCGGATTCGTTGGAAAGATATTCACTATTAGATTCCATTATTTTTGGTTTCACTAAAATCCGGATTGTTTTTCACCCGGTATGTTCAATTGAATTTTGAAATCGAATTATCGAACTACCGCGCCATTTTCAATTCTATTTATAATTATATATAAATATTTATATTCTAACGACGACGCGTATAATATATACGTTCGAATTATATTCAAAATAAATTTCACGTCGATATTATTTAAAATAATTCATTTTAAATAATCAAAATTCGCTAAAATTGCCAAAATAAAAATTTTAAACTGGCCCAGATTTTGCGGGTTGTTACAATCTCCCCTACTTAAAACTTTTCGTCCCCGAAAAGGAACAAAGTCGAAAGTGGTTTGATTAATCAACTCTACGCTCGATCTGGTTTTCATTCTCCAACCTTTCAGTTTCTGAGAATTTTCAAAATTTCAAAAATTTGGCTAACTCCCTAAATTTTCGAAAAATTTCGCCATAACCTCCCCTGCACCGGGAGCATCGGGGAATTTCAAATAGCTTCCCCGGTCCTTCAGATCTCAAAAAGAAAAAGAAAAAGCCAAGCGGCTAGCCAATAGGCTCACAAAATCATCATCACCCAAACAAAACAGGAAATTATGTAGTAAACATGTACCTATTTGTCGGGCAAACAAATTTTATTCTCTGGCTCTAGCCTCCTTGCTATGACCTGTTCAATGATACACATGTATATGCAAGCAAATGCGACCAATTTTCAATATCATTCAATATTTGATTCAATTAGGCATAATAGCTAAGAATTAGCAAACCAATAAACAAACAACCAAAACATCAATCAATTAGTGAATTAGAGTTTCAAATTCATAACTTTTGATACATATAAAGAAAATCATGTTTTGATGCCAAATCACAACAATGAATTCTAACTATATTAGTTTTGGTTCTCACACCAGTCTAATGGAAATATATAGAAAATCACACCTTCGAAACTCGAACATAAATGTTGATGATGCGATCGCTATCATCAATATCATCTTCGGGCGACTAGAGTGCGATGCTATATCTATCCAATATATTAAAACTTTGAATATACGTTTGCAAGGCGTATATGCAAATTCTTTATATACTAAATTGTCCAAAATCAATATAAAATAATTAATCAAATACGAATAGTTGATTTAAATTTTCAAAACAAAATTGTTTTCACTTTCAAAATTATACTCTTCACACTCGTTCTAGGATACTACTGATCCCATCTCTAACGAGTCATTTTCGTTGGATATTACTAATCCAATATCTGATGAATTCTTTCGTATGGTTCTAATGTGCCTTGTTCTCTGAGCTTTGTAAACCAAAGCTCTGATACCAACTGTGACGGCAAGGGATTTCGCTCGGTCCGAACCAGTCGCTAAACCGATCCAGGCCGTTCGAAACGCCCTATCGTTTGAGAACAGGACAAAACAGAACGCATACAGAAGAACATTTCACTATATATAACAACAGTGCATCAGATTACAAGAATATACAGAGTATAAAAGAATATTACACAGAAATATCAGAGATTTAAATTACATTAAAATACATAGCAGCGGAAAATAATACAATGCACGACTAGAAGAGATATACGGATACAAAGCTTTCCGGATATCATTCCAGCTGTAAACCAGGATCCTGTGAATATAAATCTGCAAAACCAAAACTACTAGCTGCCCGTGTCAAAATAAGGGCACCCAGAGTTTAGGTTAAAACAATAAACTCCAGGTCAGTCATGTGACTGGTGTGAGAACTAAAACAGTTATTAATCTTTATTTTAAATCATTAGGTAAATCAAGGGACCACGCCGTATAACACGGAACGGGTTTCCTCCCAAGAATACCAGTGCATAAAACAAACAGCGCAATGCTAAATAAAGAAAAATGAAGCTGTTATAAGACCCAGGTCCTATCACACAATGCAACGCAAGCCGGGGGATAGGGTTTTTACCTTATAACAGCCAAAGAATGCTTGATACGTTTAAAACAAATCATTTGATACTATTATAAGTGCATAGTGTATAAAACAACTTCAAATCATAAGTATCAATCATAGGCGACATGAGCGTCCCATGCCACTATGTCGCCATATATAGGTTTACAAATAAAACCGCAAAGTCACGTATTTGGAAATTGGATTTCCGTCTATGAACCGAGGCAAAAGATAGTCCTCAACCGATTCGAGACGCTCTAGCCCGCCCCTCAGGATCAGAGCTCGAGTGACCCTTGGATCCTCAGGGCCAGTCCACCGATGTGGATTAAACTTAAACCCTGAACATGCGCTTCCCCGCCCTATGGGGCGTAAACGAGCCAACTAAATGACTCCATCGGTTCGAGAACGACCGATCAATCCGAGGCGCCTCGCAACAGCAACAACCACATAAGTCAAACTCGTCAGGGCGTGTAAAACCACTGACGCCACTTCTAGCTAGAAAGAAACGCATGCCCTCCCTGACGTCCTCTCCCGTTTTTGGTTCATACCGGGTGTGAAACACGCGAGGTAAACGTTACACAAAGCTACGCCACAAAGGCCTTGCTTTGATCATCACCACAAGACTTTGCTTTTCAACAGAAGCCTCGATCAATTGCCACTTAGGCATGCCACATAGGCAATTCACTCCATGCGTTTGATATCCATCAATATATAACCCCTGAGTTCGTACGTCTCAGAGAAGGGCGTTAAGCAAGAGAATAAATTCTCCGCCGCCAAATAGATATATATTTAATAGAGATCAATCACAAGGACTAAAATCCAATGTCAGACACACAGTCCATTTACAAGTCCGTTCTGGGTCTGAACGAAACCGGAGGCACCTAGTACCCCGCATATCCATCGATCTCCAAGTACGTCTGGACAATCACTAACTGTTTCCATCTTCTTGGGTGTACAGCCCAATCAAGATCATCAGTAATTACCCAAACGACGTGAAGACTTCCGGTCTTCGACCATCGTCTTCATCTTCGACTTATCGTCGTATCAGTTATTCAGAATGGGATAAACCCGGTCTTCCCGAATAACTCGCGTATATTTTAAATAAGTGTTACACAAACACAACATACGCCTCATTCCAATCCATCAGTCACTAACCGTAAATTAATCAAGAGAATAATTCCCCAAATATTAACCCCGAAGGCCGAAACCAACATCAGATCAATATCCAGAAAACCATTCTGCTTAGCTAACCGACAGTTAGTTTCTAAATTTCACATTCATAGGGAAAGGTTCCCATTAATTTTATCAAAGATAAATTTCTTGAATTTATTCTTTAATCAACTTTTGAATATCAATTCAAACTAGTCGGGATTAGCGAACCTTACCGAAGTAATCATTTGTTTTAATCTCCCAATCCCAACCTATTAATCCCATGAAGTAAAACTGGTAATACTTCATATCTAACACCACAGTGTTATCGGTAAATTCAATTACCATTTCACGTTCAAATCTAATTAAAGATTTAACTATCGCCTGGAGTAAAACTGGTGATACTCCATTCTCGATTTTCCAATCTAATTAAAGATTCATTAAAACTCCACTTAGTTTTAATCGTTAACTGGGTTAAAGAATCAGTGTCATTTAAAACACGGTTCACGGTAAACCCAAAATCACAATCATTAATTATCGGGTTAAAGAACGAGTGTTATTTAAAACACTGTTCACGATAAACCCAAAAATCAATATCGATTCAATTCCAATTAAATGTTATTTAATTGGTACACTTCATTAAATCTAAATAAAAAGATTTAATCTTTTCTCAACTGGGTTCAAGAACAGTGTTAGTGAAGACACCATTCACGACAAACCCAAATCACATTTGATATTCAATACAAGGCCCTGAATAGAAAATATCCCGGCTTATATTCAATATCAAATTCTACGACCAACAAATATCGTATTGGAAATAACGATATATATATCTATCTTTCAAATTTCCATAACAACATCTGTATAGTCACGAAATCCAACATCGAAATATTCCGAAGACAATTTCGATTCAAATCCATTCCAATGCAATCATTGGAAATTTTGGTTATTTTTAAAACCCTTTCCGAATTCAATTTATTTATTTAAAAATAAATAGAATTATAATTCTAGTTCAAAACTAGTTCATTTCGATAAAAATCTATTTTTATCCTTTCAAATATGGAGTTTTTCATCCCAATTCTTTCTAAATCATTTCTTATGATTTTACACAAATTATTACTATTTTTAATAATTTTATCAAGGCCCGTACAGTCGATTTCCATCAACGGCCATCGAACTGCACTTACAGCGACCTTTTTCGAATTTGATTTGGACGTATCTCCAAATCCAACCGTTAGATTTCAAATTTCTAACATTCATTAGAAAGCTCTTTTCGATACAAACCCAACGGTTCCGGTTTTAGGAGAATCCGACGTCGGATCTCCCGCAATGTCCGTTTGAAATAAATGGTCGAAATTCACGAACTACCGCGGCGCGTTCTATTCAGGCCATTATATTATATATATAATATATATTTCGTCGATTTCTATTTAAAACGAATTATATAAATAGTTTTGAATTCGTTTCAAAAACAATTCCAACTTCCTTTTCAATTCAAATCAAAATTGAATTCTTCTTTATAAATTCGTTTTAAAATTCATTTCTATTCAATTCAAATTTCAATTCAATTTGAATTCATTTCAATTCGTTTTCAATTCAATTCATTTCGAAATCGTTTTCAATTCAATTTGAATTCGTTTTCAATTCATTTCATTTCGAAATCGTTTTCAATTCAATTCATTTCGAAATCGTTTTCAATTCAATTTGAATTCGTTTTCAATTCATTTCATTTCGAAATCGTTTTCAATTCAATTCATTTCGAAATCGTTTTCAATTCAATTCATTTCGAAATCGTTTTCAATTCAATTCATTTCGAAATCGTCGATTTCGAAATCACTTTTCAATATTCATTTTAAAATGAATAAAATCGATATAAATATCGTTCACGTCAAAATGGCGTCAATCTAATCAACACGGCTTCATAAATTTCTATTCTCAAATTTTCTTTATTTTTCAAATTGGAATGAGGCCCAATCAATTACCATATAAAATTAATTATATGGATTTCCATACAACACATGTATATAATAGCATTGAAAAATAATCAACCATCAACCAAAGTGCACTACACTGTATAAGCATCAAATATAGATATTCAACGCTTATAACAGCCTGTCAATCAATCGATCGACATATTTAATCAATCAGGATGAGTGAAATTCATATTTCATCCCAACACCCGTGTGGGGTTTCAAACAAACAAACACAGATTTTATTCGTGCAGTTGGGCGATGTGTAAAATTTATCGATCCAATCAATGTCCTTCAAATAGGTGTACATAAACAAACCGTCTAGTTTGTAAATGAATATTTATTTTATTCACTTTCACTATATTCATATTCACGTTAAAAATTATATTTTTAACGATAAAACATTTTATTCTATCATATGAATTTCTATTATTCATTTACACAATAAAATGATATTTTTATTTTCTAACATATTTTAGAAAATTTCGGCGGCATAACGGCACGATACTAGAAACGGGACGAGGCCTAGCCTTATCCCCGGTCTAGTGAAGGCCCACGCCATTCACACATCAATCAATCCATTCATTTCACCAAACAATTCAATTCATTTCATTATGCAAACCACAAAATTTGGAGTAAGGGTCTAACCTAGCCTTACTCCTTCGCCTTATAACGGCGCACGTCTAATCCTAACCAATTTATCGATTCGATTTTTCACACCACAAACCACATTCAAACCAATATCGCAATCAATCACCAAACAACCAAACAAACAAGTCCATGGTCTGTGGACGATTGTGTCGGGTGCTACTAAACACCGTCTGCATCCTAGTATATATATATAACTAGAAAATAAATTGAAGATTGAGAAATTCTCACTTATAGCTATCCAGCTCCACAGCCCTTCATTTGCAGAAGTCTTCATCGCTATCGCATCTTTGCCACCTTCGTTGTCCGCTTTCACTACATATGTAAAAATCGAATTTTTATTTCAAAGTTCAATATATAAAAATCGAATTTTTATTTCAAAGTTCAATATATAAAAATCGAATTTTTATTTCAAAGTTCAATATATAAAAATCGAATTTTTATTTCAAAGTTCAATATATAAAAATCGAATTTTTATTTCAAAGTTCAATATATAAAAATCGAATTTTTAGTTCAAAGTTCAATATATAAAAATCGAATTTTTCTTTCAAAGTTCAATATATAAAAATCGAATTTTTAGTTCAAAGTTCAATATATAAAAATCGAATTTTTAGTTCAAAGTTCAATATATAAAAATCGAATTTTTCTTTCGAAGTTCTACATATAAAAATCATATTTTTATATGAATAAAATTCTCGTCTTTATATAAATAAAAATCGTAACTTTTTATAAACTAAAACCATATTTTTATAATGCGATAAAATCCTTTTTCGAAAAATCAGTTTTAACCTTTCTAAAGAAAATCAGTTTTAACCTTTCTTTAAAAACAGTTTTAACCTTTCTAGAAATTCAGTTTTTATACTTTTTAAAATTCAGTTTTTATACTTTTTAAAAATTCAGTTTTTATACTTTTTAAAATTCAGTTTTTATACTTTAAAATAATCAGTTTTTCAAACTTTAAAATAATCAGTTTTTAAAACAAAAATAAAATAATCAGTAGAAAGAAAAAAAAGAAGGACTTACAGGGGGGTTCACGTGGCCGAGGAGGAGGGGAAGGAAGAGCTCTGGCGCGGCGTCAGTCCAGGGGAGGGGTGCAGGTGGCGCGGGAGGCCAATGGGGTGGCGGTATGTCGGGTTTTGGGTTGTTGGGGTTTAAGGAAGATCGAGAGAGGAGCGAGATGGGAAGGGGATGGTGGTGGTGTGGTGGTCGGAGCAGGTGCTGGCGGCGCTTCGATGGGAGGCGCGGTGGGGGGGGGGGGCAACGGCGGAAAAAGGGGATCGACTTACTTTTTTTTTTTTTTTTTTCGACAGTTGACTTGTGAATGAGGGAAGGGGGGGGGGGGTTAGTTTATATAATTTTATTTAATTAATATTTTATTCTTTCAAGAATTGTTGACTTGCCACCCGAACTCGAAACGCGACCCAACGACTGTCGTCCCTAGCTAATTACCCCCTTTCCGAACACAATGGGACATGTCGCGTAGGCTGATTCGACTATTTGAATCAGTTTCCGTTAAATTTGCATTTAAATCATTATATTGAATTTCAAACGTACATTTCAAATTACCGGGGTCACATAACAACTCTATAAATTCCATAAAAATATTTTCTAGCTTCGTATTGACGATACGGTCCTAACAAAACTAGTTTCGTCGAATTCTGAGACTGTATGAAAAATGGCCAATTTCCAGTCGATTAAAATCAACTGAAACTGGTCAAACGCGTTTTCCTTTGCCACGCTCACATATTGATTCGAAAAATTATGAAATTTGAAACCTAGCAATAATTTGACACTACGGATCTAACAAAAGTGGTTTCGTCGAAATCCGAGGTCATTTGCAAAATGTCCACTTTTAAGGGCTTGAATTCCATAGCGACTATTCAGAATTTTCAACTGGACATATCTTTTGATTCCCGCTATGAAATCTTGATTTTTCGGATTCGTTGGAAAGATATTCACTATTAGATTCCATTATTTTTGGTTTCACTAAAATCCGGATTGTTTTTCACCCGGTATGTTCAATTGAATTTTGAAATCGAATTATCGAACTACCGCGCCATTTTCAATTCTATTTATAATTGTATATAAATATTTATATTCTAACGACGACGCGTATAATATATACGTTCGAATTATATTCAAAATAAATTTCACGTCGATATTATTTAAAATAATTCATTTTAAATAATCAAAATTCGCTAAAATTGCCAAAATAAAAATTTTAAACTGGCCCAGATTTTGCGGGTTGTTACAAGCATGGTCACGAAGGTGTATTGCGAACTTATAAACACGTGAAATACTTAAGATGATGTAGTACCTCATTATGTAACCATAGAGTAAAATGTTGAACGACTTCGACAGCTATACTTCCGCCTCGTGGTTGAAATCTAGTGCTTTTCGCATAGGAGTTATACCTTCTATATAAAACACATATCGAAATGAATATATAAACTGGATTAAAAAATGGAAATTCGAAATCTACTTCATGAACTTACTTCTTTCGTGGATCTAATCCATCATACTTATTAAGGACCCATCTACGCACTTGTTCAAATTGCACTTGGGTTTAGCGTTATATCTTTACCATTATCTCAAGATATCTCACCAGCAAACTCGTCATCCTCATCTAAAAATGCTTCGCGAGTATGTTTATGATTTCCATAACCACCAACATAACCTTTGCTTTTATAAGGTGTTCCCTATTGATCACCTTTGAGAACAAAATATTAAAGAATAGATTAATATGATGAACAACATTTTGTAGATCCTTATGTTGTGCATAAGTATGTTGAAGCAATACCGGAAGCAAATGTTGCATTATGACGTGGTAATCATGTGACTTCATATTTCTTAGTTCGGAAGGATTGATTCTCACATTGTTGCGGAAGTTAGAGGAGAATTTGTTAGGTACTTTCAAAATTTTCACTACAGTGCAAAATTGTATCTTTTCTTCTTTGTTCAAAGTGAAAGTTGCCTTTGGTTTATTTTCAAATACTTGCGTGCATTGATGCCATCTTTTGACTTATCTTTATGGTCCATAATGGTGCTGATGAGATGCTCTGTGACATTCTTCTCCGTATGCATAACATCAATATTATGTCGAATCATATTTGCTTCCAATATGGTAAATAAAAAAAGATAGACCTCCTATACCATGCAGAAACATTGTCAACTTCTTCAATGGCTGACTTTTTTCATTTTCGACCAATTTCTTCCTTGTGTTTACCAACTTTCATTTTGATATTTGCTACTTTCTTTTCAACTTCAAAACCACTCAATGGCCTTGTAGGACGATGAAGTTCTTGTTCGTTGTTAGAATTTGTCTTATCGTATCGAAACCTGTGTCTGTTAGGAGGATTCATTCGATGTCCCACAAAACACATCTTCTTACTTTCAGGAAGATGATAAGAACAAGTGCTTTGTTCGCAAATGGGACATGCAAAGTAACCGTAAGTTGTACATCCTGATAAAGTCCCAAGATCAGGGTGATCATGGATTGCCCACAGTAGCCTAGTTCTCATTTTAAACTCGGATTTATTTAGTTAAACATATGTAACAACTCCTTCACATAACTGCTTTAAGTTTAACTCGTCTATCAACGGCTGCAAAAAAACATCAATATCCTTCCTCGGTTGTTTTGGCCCAGAAATCAACAGTATTAACATTGAAAACTCCTATTTCATGCACATAGACGGGGGAAGATTATATGGTACTACAATTACTGGCCAACAACTGTAAGGGTTAGATAGAGAAGCGTTTAGACAGAAACCATCTATTGCTATTCCAAGTGTGACATTTCGCGGCTCGACAACGAACGTTTTGTCAAAAGAATCCATGGCTTTCCATTGAGAAGTGTCACATGGATGACGCATTACGTTTGGACCAGACTTGGCACGACTATGCCAAGTCATTGCATTTGCTATCCATGGTACACTATATAGTCTCTTCAATTTAGAAATTAAAGGAAAATGTATTAATGTCTTTCAAGGTACTTTGGTGCCTTTTCTCTCTTCGTTGAATGATGTCATATATCTTGGTTCATTGCAATTTGTACAACAAACTCTATTCGCATCATCTTTCCAGTACAACATGCAATCATTGATGCATGCATCATAAGTTTTGTAATTCATCCCAACTTGCGTAATGAACTTCTCCACGTCGTGGTATTTTGTCGGCAGCGTGTTACCTTCGGAGAGTAACTCCTTTATTAGTTCGAGAAGTGCAGTCACACCATTATCTGAAAAACCATATTGGGTCTTGAAGCTATTCAGTTTTACAATGGCATAGAGATTCGTTATCCCTTTTGAACATGAAGGATACAGTGGCTCAAAAAGTGGTTTATACTTCTTACTTTCATTGGCCTGCCGATTGCCATCATCCGCAGACTGCTCTCCAACGTTAGCATGATCAGATACCGGATTTTCAGGTTGAAAATCATGAAATCTATCTGCATCATTTACTAGATCTTCCATCCTAATATGTTCATCCTCGTTAGTACTTGTAGCATTACTAATTGGTTGTTGTTTTTCCATCTCCACCTTTTTTCCCCATGAAAATACCACATGCTATATGATTGGATAAAACCCCATCTAAGAAAATGAAAATGAATGTCATCTAATTTGAACGTCTTCATATTTTGGCACTGAGTGCAAGGGCATAAATATATCCCTTTCTTACCACCGTTTTCTTCAACAAAACAAATAAACTTCTTCATTCCGTCTATATAGTATGTAGGTTTTTGATCAGATTCATTAATCCACTTGTTGTCTATACTGAATAGCATGTTGCCCTGCTATTCAAAAGTTTCTATAATTTATAAAATGCTGATATAATTCAAAATTTGCTACTACCTATATAATAAAATTAATACCTATATAATCACATCAAATAAATAGGCCCACCCCCTTCACACATGCCTGTATCTTTCTTTAACTGTATGTTTTCATTGGCAAGTTAGTTTTTGTTTCTCCATCTACAACTGGATCTCAAATGGGGCCACCCCCTTCACACATGACTGGATCACAAATGGCATGTTGCCCTCCTATTCAAAAATTGCTGTAACTTATAAAATGCTGATACAATTCAAAATTTGCTATTATATATATAATAAAATTAATATCTATATAATCGCATCAAACAAATGGGCCCACCCCCCTTCACACATGCTCGTGTCTTTCTTTAACTATATGTTTTCATTAGCAAGTTATTTTTTGTTTCTCCATCTACCACTGGATCACAAATGGGCCTACCCCCTTTCACACATACCTTTATCTTTCTCTGTTAAAACATCAAAAGAATTTTCAGGCCTTAGAAAGTTCATTTCCTCCAAGCATGTATACTTTATAAACTGTCACTGGTATTATTTCAGTACACGAATTATTTATTGAAATAAATAAAATTAGTTTCAGTGCATATGTTTAGGTTCGGTACATGAAAAGTAAATAAAACTAGCTAATTCTTATGTATGGCTCAGCACATGAATTAACTAGTTAACCTAAAACTAGTTTTATTTTCTGGAATGAGTATGGCAATTTAACAAACAAAATTCAGCTTCATATTATACATATCAAGTATGACTAATACATGGAAATATATCAAATAAGGTGAACACTAACTATGGTGAAATATGACCAACTGCAAAAACCTTGCTTTGTTCAACATTCAACCTTGCTTTGTAACCGCCCATGGGTAAAAACCAATAAATAGCTCCCGGCCTTGAGCATGTTGAAATAATCGCGAAAATAGTAATGATTAAAAGAAATCAAATCAAATCAAAATTTTATGAGCAATCGAGACACATGATTTACAGACAATGACGAAGAAGCCGATTTGAGTAGACAACTTTCGAATTTGTATACTATTTTGGGAGCAATTTCAGAAATGGAAAGCACGGGATACAATATTCACCGAGGGGACTGAAAGAAAGGGAGAGAGAGTGTGTGAGGGAATTATAATTAAGGAGGGAAGGGTGTGCGTTTTCGGGGAAAAGTTTTACACTAAAAGAGGCACAAATTTGAAACAGTCTATACCCGTATCAAATTTAAATTAGGTTCATAGCCTTATCTAAATATTTAGATACGGCTAAGAACCAAATAAAATTTGATATGGCTATACCCTGTATCAAATTTGGCGAATAGGGGGTGTCAAATTTGTTGTTTTGGCGTAGTGCATCTATTCTTCACTTCATTCAACCACCACACATTCATCCAACTCCAGCAACCCTCATGAAAACATACTCCACCCCTATACAAACTGCCTTAGCATCCACCATCACTCCTATATACTGTCATACACAACCTCAACTCATCATCAGTTCACCATCAACATTCCACATCACAATCATCCGCAAACTTCCATTCCTTTCATCAAAACAATACACCTTGACCATAATATCATCACTTCTTCACAAAAGTTCCTTCTAGTTTCTTTCTTCATCAACACAACTTTCAACCCATAACTACCCAACATTTCATTACCTCTTCTCACCTATAACATCAAAACTCTATTGAACCGCCACATACTCTTACACCAATTTCAAGCCATACACAAATCGCCACGGAGCACAAATTCACTTCACCTTCAAGCATCAACATCACCAACATAATTCACATTTAGCCAAACTTCTCATCACCCACCTCCGCCATAAACCAACTTGTGTTCTCACTCCCCTTACCTTACTTTTTCCAATCCAAATCGACCATATAGCTTGCACATCAAGTTTAAAATTCCGCTGTTGACTTCAATATCAGTTCAAGCCACCTTCCTCCTCAAACTCTGAATCCCAAACTGAAAACCCCCAATCTCCAATCACCCCTGTTACCCCTTCCACAAACTACGAACTTCACGCCTTACCACTTCTGTACACTTCATAAACATCAGTGCCGACCACAGACCACACTCAACTTCACATATCACCTTCACTCCCCAAACAAATCACTTGCCCCGACCTTCCTACCACCTATTCGTCGTCTCCAGTCCCCAATTGCAAATCCCCAAACCACCTGCTTTGAATTCACTACAACAAATTATCGAACCCATCAAATCACCACAACTAAACACCTCTTCAACAGAAAATCCCCAAACCCAAAGCCACCATCTTTATCAGCAGCCAATTACATCACCTGCCGTCCAAAAATTTGCCATAAAATTCATCTGCCGCCATCGCGAAAATCAGAAACTACCCTCCTCAAAAAGCAAACCACATCCCTTTAAATCCAATCAGAATTCGAAGCAGCGTCCGTTTTGATTTCGAAAAAAGGGTAAACATTGATTAGGTATTTTTAGAGTCGGTTGCGTGTTAGTTTGCCTTGACGTGTTGTTTTCAAATTTAAGGAAAGAAAAGCGGTCTGGGCTATTAAACTCTAGTGGGTTAATGGGCTGACTATTTTTTCCCTTTTGAATCATTTTAGATTTTTGTTTTTTTCGTTTTCCTTCCTCTTCTTTGTTAATTCTCTTTATTTTATTTAAAAAAAACATCGTATTCGGTTTCGTTTTTACTTGGCTTTCACTTGTATATGTCCCATTCTCACTTTTCAAGTTGCAAAAGATGAGGAATTGCTTTGCATTGCTCGCTTTCTTAATCTACTGCTTAAAATAAATTTCTAATCAGCACGCTCAAGTATCGTGTTTTAACTCTTTTTATTTTAATCGCGTTGTTGTTTGCTTGCACTCGCATTTAAAAATCAAAAAACAAATAAAAATTCATTCATAGTTGCATCGTTAATTCACGTTTATTTTCTATTTTGCATTCATCTCATTTTAATTTTATTTTCTAAGGACATTATTATATTTTGACCAGTTGGTTTCTTTCCAACGAATTATTTCTCGGTGTCTAGACTATGACAGAGAAATAACTATTTATAAATATTGCAGTGATTCGAAATATTATAGTGGTTGTTCCTTTGAAGGTACTTAAACCTTTAGTTGCATTGCTAGAGTGATTCCTTGTGCACCGATAACTCCTGTCCGTTAACTGGTTGAGAAATCTTTTGTTGAAATTAATCTCACCGTCATTATATAATTCTAGAAAATTTGTAAATTAGATTTGCATTCATTTAGTTGCATTAGATTCATGCACATATAAAAAAACAAAAAAAACCAAGATTTTCAAAAAGAAAAAGATTTTTTCCATTTGAAAATAACTTCGTTTCATTTTGATTTAAAAAAAGCATTCAAAAATTCAAAAAAAAAAAATCAAAAACTAAAAATAAAAAGAATGAATTTCTTTTGTAAATATCTATTTTCTTTTCTCTTTTGAAACAAAAAAATAAAAAAAACCTATTTTCTTGAAAATGTCTCGGTTTCCTTATTCGCTAGAATTTTACAATAGTTGTGAAAATCAATATAATCCATATAATTTCACACCAAATTCATATGGATATTTTTATTACGACTATTGTACAAACAATTCGGATTTTGCACCACAAACTTTCAAATTAACGATCAACCCTTAACTTTCGAAGCAAATATTGAATCTCTACTTGAAATTAGCACATGACAAAATCAAGAATAAACGAATGGTGTGATTTATACTTGTGCAAAAATTCAAGTCAAAATTTTCAGAATAATCAAAATTTGGATTCATTTCCAAATTCAAACGATTATAACCCATGCCAATTCATCTTCCAACTCCAAAATGAATTTCAAATTCAAAACAGAAATGTGAACAACTTTTCAAATGATTTTGGTAATGGGAATAATTTCAATTGTGGTGCAAATTTGTTCTCAACAGTTTCAAATTGAAAATTCTCAAATAAATAATTATAAATTTGATTTTTTTGAGCAAATGAATGAAATTTACGACAATTACACGAATTTATTATTCGAAACCTACATGAAACAACATGAACAAAATAATCAAATCCCAACGTATGACGAATAAAATAAAAATCCATCTTGTACCAAAATCAATAGTTTTCAAATAATGACTTCTGAAATTGAAAATGACAATCTTAATGAAGTTGTTGAAAACATGTTAATTTTTTTGGATTTTTATTCTTTTGAGAGGGTAGAACCAAATCTTAAATTCGATCTTCCTTTTTCTAAAATTAACAAATTTCAATCAACAACTTTGGATTTTGAAAATGATATAAACAATGAAGTTGTGAATAATTCAAAGGAAGGTGAATTAAATGAACACGAATTCTTTGGTCTTTTCGAGGAAAAGTTGTTGAGGTTGTAAAGGAATAGATTTGAATCACCATTTGGATTTTGAAATCAACAATTTTGAACAATTTTTCAATGACAAGTTTGAATTTCAATTTAGTGATAGTAAACATGAACTTCAATCATTTATTCAAACTCCCTAAAAAATCATTGAAAGAAAACAACTCTTCGATATTTAATAAAACAATATACGTTTTTCCAAATCAATGCTAAACTTCGAAATCTTTTATGATTTGGTTTTTTGTGCTTAAGCTGTGTCTCCCATATTTTGAGAGACGAATGAATTGGTCTTCAGATGACCGTTTCATTTACTTCTTATCAATATATTTTCTGACATATGGTAAATAATAAAATTTTCCTTGTAAATATAGGTTATATTTTCATAAATTTCATTTTCCTTTCACTTGGGTTGACTGGGGGGTCATAATCGCAATCAAGCTTGGGGGAGTTTCATATTTATTTTGGTTTCGCATTAAATTTTATTTTCATTTTTCATTCAAAAAAATCAAAAAAGAAAATGCATTTTAATTTACTTATAAATGTGCATGATGAAGTAAACATACAATTTTGGTTGTACAATTAAAATGTTCATAAAATCGCTTCTCTTAATGGATAACGAAAGAAAAGTTTGAATTATGAGAAAATTTAATGTAACTGGTATATAGGTAGATTCGTAGGTAATGAGTATGAAATGTTTTCTAAATTATAATCTGATTAAATTAATGGTTGATTTAGACTACCTTCGATAACATTTTAGATCTTTTAAGTGAAGTTGTGTTAAGATATTCTCGGTTAACTCTCTCTTCCAAAAAAAAAAATTTGAAAAAAAAAACAATCCAAGGGTATGCATATTTGCTTGTAGATCTAGCGGTTGTGTGCAAACCCGCCATGCTCTGTCCTAACTCTCACGTCAGTCCGCAAGGCAGTGCAGGGGTGGTATACCTTGGTCTTATTTTATGAGTTGGACACCTAAGATTACCGACGTCTTTTTGACAAAGTCAGCGTCGGTCTGCACAATCCGCCAAGCTCTATTCCAAATTCTCACGCCAGTCTGCGAGGCAGTGCACAGGTGGTATGCCATGGTCTTTTCAGTTAGGCGTTTGTAAATAATAATGTAAATATTTTTCAAAATAAAACGAGGGTAAGCACTTGAAATCCAAGCACTATTTTCACATAGTGACGACCCAAACTTGTGTTAACTCACTTGTGTCAAATTTAAAAGTGAATTACCCATTTGTAAATATTCTTTTAAAAACTTGCATTCATCTTGTAAATATTTTCGAATCTTGCATTTTGTAAATATTTTTTGCATTTAACATTTGGATTTTGTGGGTAGTATCCACTGAAAACCCTCACGAGACAACACTCTTCCTACTGGGGACACTCACAGGATTAACAGCTTGTTGCATACGCTCAATGCAGTCATGCTCCCTACGAAAATGGATTTATCTTAGTTTTCTTCTTAATTCGAGGATGAACAAAATGATAAGTGTGGGGTATTTGATGTGCACATAAATGTGTACATTTATATTCACACATTTATTCTTGCTTTAGTTAAATAAATAGCATATCGGGCTATTTTTACATGTTTGACCCAAAACCCAAAATCCTTAAATTATCATGCATTCATCTTCATATTCGGGTAAAATGGTAAATTGTGCATGTTCTAATTTGTGATATCATTACTTTCCATGTAGTTGTATCTTATAGGAATTTAGGAGCAAAAACGAAGTAAGCACATGAAGATATGAAGAAAGGCATGCACATACACAAGAGGAGCGAAATTTAATTCATCCTATGGAGAGTGGAGGACCCCACCTCTCAACTAACCCACTTACTCTTAAGGCTTCATATTAAAGGATAATGCACTAACTGAATGAGAAAAAAAGGCTTCATGCATTTCACATGATTGATTAGTAGCTAAAGACAACATTAGAAGCTCCATGAAGAGGATATTTGATTAAGGATTGCCCGCTTATGAAGAAAGCACAACAACCAAAGTTATATGCTATAAAGGACGAACCATCGACCTTTAAAGATGTGAAAGGGAAAGGAGTTCTAAAATGTACCTTACTTTTAAATGGAATTTATGTTCATATTTTATTCGATACCAGTGCTTCACATAGTTTCATTTCATCTAGAACCGTAGAAAAATTTCATCTTACCCCAAAAATTTCCCAAAATCCAATTTGTGTATCTAATCCCATCGGCAGTAAGACGGATTTGAAACTGTTTTGCAATAACATGGCCATCTCGTACCTTTCACATTTCTTCCTTTTCGGTTTCTATGTTTTGGATTTTAAAGGTTTTAATCTTATACTCGGTTTTGATTAATTGAGTAAATTCCAATCTAAGATAAAATGCGACAAAGAAACTGTAAACCTAATTACCAGTATAGGAAGGAAAGCTAGGATATTGTGTGGGAAACCCGATATTCACACTTGTAGTTTCTTGTATGCTCTGGAAGCACCGCAAGAAAATCTGGAGATGTTGGAAACAGTCAAAGATTTCTCTGACATATTTGAAGAAGTTAAAAGTTCACCTCCACATTGCAGGATAGAGTTTCGAATCGATATAATTCCAGGAGCAAGACCATTTGTACAACCTAAAATACGAATGACACCGAAAGAAGTCATTGAACTTGAGAATCAGAGTCAAGATTTATTGGCCAAAGGATTGATCAAACCAAGTTTCTCAAGTTGGGGTTCAGCAGTATTTTTGTGGTTAAGTCTGATGGGTCACTAAGATTATGTGTTGACTATAAAGAGTTAAATAAGGTAACCATTAGAAATAAGTATCATTTACCCCAAAATGACAACATTTTTGACCAATCACATGGAGCTATAGTATTTTCCTAGTTGGATTTAGCAACAGGTTTCCACTAGTTAGGAATTGTCAAGGATAATATTCCTTTAGCTGCTTTCGGAGGCCCGAATTTCTTTTATGAATGGTTAGTTATGCCATTTAGACTGACCAACACACCTGCATATTTTGTTGATCTGATGAATCGTGTCCTTAGGAAGATTCTGAACAAATTTTTCCTAGTTTATGTCGATGATATTCTAATTTATTCGAAGATTGAAGAAGAACACCGATATCATCTCAGAGTAATAGTGGAAACTCTAAGGAAGTATGTATTGAAGGCGAAGTTTTCCAAATGTCATTTCTGGCAATCCGAAGTTAGATTCTTGGGGAATATTGTGAATGGAGATGGTATCTCTGTGGATCCAATCAAGGTTGAAGCAGCCTCGAATGCCGATAGAAGTCCGTAGTTTTTTAGGATTGGCGGGATACTACTGGAGGTTCATCCAAGATTATTCTAAGATATCCTCTCATCTAACTAAGTCGGCTAAGAAAGGTGAGAAATTTATTTTGACTTCGAAATGTGAAGAGGCTTTCAAGGAATTAAAGGAGAAGTTGACCGAAGCACTAGTTCTAGTTGTTTCCAATGGAAAGAGTGGATTCACAGTATATACCGATGCTTGTGGAATTGTACTTGGCGTAGTCTTAATGCAAAATAGACGTGTGATTGCGTATGTTAGAAGGCAATTGAAACTACACAAGAAGAATTACACTACACACAATTTAGAATTATTGGCAGTCGTCTTTGCATTGAAGATGTGGAAACATTACCTGTTAGGAGAGAAGTTCGAGCTTTTCACTGACCATAAACCATTGAAGTATTTGTTCACTCAGAAAGATCTAAATCTAAGGCAATAAAGGTGGTTAGAGTTCCTTGCATCATATAACCTGGATATTATCTATATGCTGGGAAAAGCTAAAGTCGTAGTAGGCGCTCTGAGCAGAAATGTAATCTTATTTCTTCTAGTAGTTACACTGACACTCCAAGAAAGAATAATGGGAAATCAAAGAAGAGATGCTAATCTAGTTAGCTTCCAGAGATATACTGAGGTTCTGTCGCGATTGAAATATACGGATTGTAAGGACTTCTCCCTACTGATCCTTAGGGTGATTCTATATAGGCTTGATGTGCACGTAAATGTGTACATTTATATTCACCCATTTATTCTTGTTTTAGTCAAATAAATAACATATTGGGTTATTTATACATGTTTCAACCAAAAACTCAAAATCCTTAAATTATCGCGCATTAATCTTTATATTGGGGTAAAACGGTAAATTGTGCATGTTCTAATTTGTGATATCATTTACTTGTTCCATGTAGTTGTCTCTTGTAGGAATTTAGAAGCAAAATTGAAGTATGCACATGAAGATATAAAGAAAGGCATGCACATATACAAGAGGAGGGAAAGTAATAATTCATCGTATGGAAAGCGAAGGACCCCACCTCTCAACTAACCCACTTACTCTTAAGGCTCCATATTAAAGGATACTGCACTAATTGAATGAGACAAAAAAATTCATGCACTTTACATGATTGATTAGTGGCTAAAGACAAAATTAGAAGCTCCATGAAGAGTACATTTTGGGTATTTCCCAAGAAGAGTGATTGGGGTTTTAAGGTTTTAGATCATGTATATATATCCCCATGTTTCATGTAAATGGATCATCTCTTTTAGTTAGTTTAGTTTGGAGGATCAAAGCTCTCTTTTCTTTCCATGATTACTTAGCCATTTTTATGTAATTTCTTTCTTTTATGCAATGTTAGTCAATTAGTTCTCCTTTATTTACATTCTTCTTACTTCTTGTTGTAGTATAGATCTCTTTTATTTTATGCAAGCAGAATAGATTTTCCTTTATTTTGCTCTCTTTTTCCTTTGTTTCTCACTACACCATAATGTCAATTTTGCCACATCCCCATGCGAAAAAATCGCCACTGTCTCGAGCCATGGTGATTTTTGCATGGTATTAGACTATGCTAAAATATATTGTTAGTGTTTTTGACAATCGTAATTTTATCATGGCTCAAGACCATTCTAAGTTTCTATTTGTTTTTTAACCTTTTCAGTGTGTCCTTGTTCCCAAAAAAAAAAAAACCCTCCCATTTTATGAAAAAAATACAAGCTTCACTTCTTTCCCTAATATTCTTCCTCCATGCAGTTTTAATCGATCGATTTCCATCGATTTTTATCCATCCCGCAGTATTCTTAAATCTCCATGTCCATGTCCTAATTCTTAATCACAATCTGCTCTTATTCTTGAATCCACATAGTGTTCCACTGATTTTAATTGCTTCTTGACCCCCATATATTCTTATATCTTACAGTATTCCATCGATTTAGCCGCTTCTTAAATTTCGCGGTATCGTCAAATCTTGCAGGATTCCAACGATTTCAATGGCTTCTTAAATCGCTTAGCTATGCCCTAATTCTTTTTTGAATCGATTTGACGCTATGGTTATACATGTAATATTAGTATTAATATTAATAAATTCCGATTACAGTAGTTGACTATTTGTTAATTTATTAAGTATGGTTAGTTTTGGTATTTGCAGTCCTATAACAGAGATTATATGGAGAATAAATATCAAAGCTGTAAAATCTTATGTATATGGTTTCATGATTTTCATCCCCAGTTCCACTGTAGGTTATTTGGTTCAACTTAAGTTGAATTGATCACATTGAATTTAAGTTGACATTAGACAGATAAGGTTGCAATAATATCTTGTGAAGGACTGAATTTTGGTGTTTATGTTGGTGAACATGGGTCGCTAACTTCCTATATCAGATTTTGAATTATTTTCTAATTTTCATTGCTACAATTTCGAACATATATGTTGTTTTAATGATTAATGTTACTAATGTTGGTGAATTATTAGGCAAAATGAGTTAGAACAAAGAATAATTTTCAATTGAGCCCATTTGATTGTGTACAAAATTTAGTTTCACTCAGTAGCTTTGCCTATCTTATCTTTTAGCCAAAATGTTGCATTTATTCTCTGCTATGTCTGCTGACTTCTATACATTTCATGTACAATTATTTTGACTTCTGTACATTAGAGTTTAAAGTTTTAGGGTCCTATTCTAGTTCAAAATTTGTTGAGACCTACTTACGTTAGACATATGCTTAGTAAAAATTTAAATATTTTATGTAATGTATAATTTATTTTTAATCTATAACCAAATTATTGACATATATGATTATGTTGTCACTACTGTTACAGAAAAGTTTTAGTGTCCAATTCTAGTTTTTGGATCCAATTCTTGCAGATAATAAGCTGATAGTATTAAAGATGCACATGTATGAATGGCAGCTATTTCAAAAGTTGATGTATATAGCCATATTATTTTGAATTTTAAGCGATTACATTCTAATATAGATTTTGAAACGTTTGAAATTTTAATTTCTAATATATACACTGCATTTAGAGAAATAAAAGTCATGTTATCTATGTTTATCTATTTTCATTGCTAATATGTATAAGATGAATTTTAGTCGTAATTGAAGATTCATAGGTTTCTTTTCTTTTTAAACATATCCATTTTCCCACCATTTCCCCATAGGCTATTTTGTTTTAGGTAATTCCAAAGTAGTTTTTAAGGTTGTATCGTTTAAGTCCTCTGGCTTTCTAAGACCTATGCCAACTTCCTTCTTTGACTTACACCTAGTTTATAGACCTAGTAAGCTTTTTCCTACCATAGAAAATTGGCACACATGCTTTCTGTTTGTTTGAAAACAATTTCAGGCATCAGGCAGATATGTAGCCAAAAGTTTACTAGTATAAAAATAATTCATAATTTCAATAACAAAGTATTTGCACGTTGGCTAAAGAACCAAGTACAAAGCATCCTATTTTTGTTTCTAATGTTTAACCTTCAACATTGAATCATACTATCTCCTTTTTTGGAAAACAACTATCATATATGTATTAACATGTTTGTTTGTCATGTATCCCTGCTTAGAAGAAAATTTCTCCTTACTAGATTGCTTTGTAAATGACTATGTTCATGTATTCATGTTTTGCACCGCAATGTTGTAATATTTTTACATCCTTATAGGTTTTAAATAATTTTCTGTGGTGATTAAAAAAATAATGCAGCAGATCGGTATTAATTTTTTTAGCGGATAAATTTACAGTTTTTTATTATATGCAAGTGTATATAGGGAGCTTTTGTACCATACAAATTCTATGATAAAACATAGCTAATATGAATTTTTTATATGAGTAGAAACATAACTGGTATAAAACTCTGTCTCGCTGATTTCATAAAAGCAGTCCGAACTAAAATTTTATTTTGATGACATATATCAGTAGAAACTTTCTATTTCTTTAGGCACCCTATCAATATTATTTTATTGCTAAAAAATTAAATATGTGCAGAAAGACCACTCCCTTGATGTTCAGGTATAACCTATCCAAAAGTTGTTATTGGTTATTTAGCCAATGTGAACATATCCTGTTGTTATACACATGCTTTTGAATAACACGCTACTTCACTTAAATCTCACATGTGTAATTATCGATGTGCATCTGATCAGTGTTATTATCATAGACATGATATATCATGAAGTACATGTGGTAAGATAAAAAATTGGATATGAATGTCTTCACTAGAAGTTTAGAATCTGTCTTGTGTCGATGTTTTTATAATTTACAACAAAGAGAATAATCCGTTTCCAAATAAAGTAAATTTGGAGTGTGTTGTTGCATTTTCTTTTTCTTTTTTTGCAGGCTAGAAGTGAACTGAAAGCATTGAAAGGCATGCCCATGCTTTAAGCTTTAATTCATGGAGAACTAGTGCAATGCCAGACTGCAAGCACGATGTAAGGATTGCAGTCTATAATGAGAATTTAGTCACAAGCTCGTGAAAGTAGAGTGAGGGTCTTATTTGAGGATTGTAAGAAAGTATCTCAGTTAAGTAAGAATTCACACTGAAACATATGCAGTTTCAAAATTCATCATATGTAATGAAATTTTGAACAGTGGTGGTTTCTTTCAGAACTACCATGGACATAGGTTGGACAATGTGTATTTGATGTCGAAACATGTATATTATGTTTGTGTTAATGAGACACTAAAGTTGGATTCTTATATTTGTTTATATTACCGTTTTTAATGATTGACAATTATATTTTGACTATTTAAATTTGTTTGATATTTCGATTGGACATGGTTCAAGTCATTCACGTTTATATAATTTATTTTGAATGCAAGGTAATATTCAGTCATGGCCCAAAGCCGCGGCTAAATTATATTAAAAAAATTACGATGTAAAATTGCCATAGCCCAGAGCCATGGCAGAATGATAATTTGCCACGGACCAAACCATGGCTAAATATAAATTTGCCACGGCCACGAACCATAATTTGCCACGGCTCTGGGCCATGGCAAATTTTTTGCCATGCCCTATTTTTCCACGGCTTTAGACCGTGGCAAAACTCATTAGCCACGGCCCAAAGCCGTGGCAAAGTTAGTTTTCAGGTGTAGTGAATTGTTAATACGATCGCAAGTATTAGAAGCTAATCCCCTTCAATTTAGGGGTAATGAAGCTCTCTAATCATGTAGCTTCAACATATTTTGATCATTCATGTTCTCTTTAAGTGCTTAATAGAACCATGACTGTTTATGTTAATTTGTGTTTCATAATTGAATTTGATAGTCTATGTTGCTTATAGCAAATAGACTATTCTTAAACACACTAGTCACAAATTGCATTCTCATCTACAGACGATTATGGCAATAAAGTGAAATTATTATCAAAATTTGATGGCCTATATTTTTAATCCATAGTTATTAGGCCATGCTTAAAATAGATTTTATTTTGAACATTGTTGTCATTTTTCATAGAAGTTAATAAGTGGTTTAAGAGGTGTGATATAGTTTGATGGTTAATATTGAGCTAATTAATAGTTCAAATTGGCCATACTTATGATAAACACATCAATTAAACTAACTAATGACCAAATTAAAGAGAGAATGATTCCATATGTTGAACTATGTGATCTAGCGAGTGGAATCATCCCTAAATTGATATTTAACTCTCATATTTTTATCTGTCTCCTTTGTTAGTTTGTTAGATTAGTTGTAGTTCTAGCTAGCATCTCTCCCGACATTGATTTAATTTGACTGGGTAGAATTTAAATTTAATGGAAATATGATTATGGAAAAGAAGTGATTGTTTAAATTGAAATTTGATGGCCTATATTTCTAAACAATAGTTAATATGCCATGCTTAAAATAGATTTGATTTTCATCTTTTTTTTTCATTTTCATGAGAGTTAAACAAGTTGGTTAGAGTTATGTTGAAGTTTGATGGATTATATTGAGATAATTATTAGCCCAAATACGTTATGCTTAGAATAAACACATCATATAATCACACTTATGACCAAAAAAAGAAAGATCATAATTTCATAATTTGTTGAACTATATAATCTAGAAAGTCGATTTGCTTATAAGTTGATATTTTATTTTTTATTAATCTTAGTTTGTTAGTTTAGTTTAGTTGTAGTTGTAATTAATCAAAATCTCAATTGGTATAATTCGATTGAGTAGAACTTAGAATTATTTCTTTCTCTGTGGATCAACCCATGTTCGCCACGTACAACAAGTGTACGTCATGTGCTTGCGGTTTATTACACTTCGCGATGGATTTCTAGTTGATAAAATATTCCTCATCGAACAAGAATGTGTTATGAGGGTGACTTCGGTTCATCCTGTTCCTGGATGACTTCTATGGACGAATGTCTAACAGAGTATTTCCTGAGGGTCACGTATGTTGATTTTTACAAATATACCAAGTTTGGTTGTAGAGAAGGAAAATTCTCTTAGCTTAACACCCAAAGTATATTTGTGGACATCAATTAGTGATCTGACGGAACTGACGATGTTGCTTTCAAAGATAATGAGATGTTCTCTGAAAAGGTAATTGTGACCTCAAGCCTCATCAACTAGGAAATGACAAAAATCGGGAAAGTAGCACGACTAATTGGGTCATTCCCATTAGGGTACATTTGTCACCATCTAGAGAAAATTCTATTTGTTCTTCTTCATCTTCTGGGAAATACGATGGCTGCGCAGCCGTAGGGTGAAAATATGTTCGATACACTCAAGTTGAATGAATGGCCAGTCATGTGTAGCCAAGATGCAAAATGTTTTAGTTGAACCCCATTGTATTGTTCTAGAGGTATACTTTGGGAAGGTGGTCTCATACCTTGTCATGTTGGAAATCCAAACTCCAATAAGCGCCATGCGGTTTTTGATTATAAACTAATTATGTAGAGTGTGCGATGCAAGTGTTTTTGTAAAGACCCGCAACTTCCCCGTAAAGGAAAGTGTCGGATAGTTCGAGAACAAACCACAACAGAACACATATCAAAGAACACTTCATTGTATATTACAACAACGCATCAGAATACAAGAATATACAGATAAAAAGAATATTACACAGAAATATCAGAGATTTAAATTACATTTAAATACATAGCAGCGGAAAATAATACAAAACACAACTAGAAGAGATATACGGATACAAAGCTTTCCGGATATCATTCCAGCTGTAAACCAGGATCCTGTGAATATAAATCTGCAAAACCAAAACTACTAGCTGCCCGTGTCAAAATAAGGGCACCTAGAGTTTAGGTTAAAACAATAAACTCCAGGTCAGTCATGGGACTGGTGTGAGAACTAAAACAGTTAATCTTTATTTTTAATGTTAGGTAAATCAAGGGACCACGCCGTATAACACGGAACGGGTTTCCTCCCAAGAATACCAGTGCATAAAACAACAGCGCAATGCTAAATAAAGAAAAATGAAGCTATTATAAGACCCAGGTCCTATCACACAATGCAACGCAAGCCAGGGGATAGGGTTTTTACCTTATAATAGCCAAGAATGCTTGATACGTTTAAAACAAATCATTTGATACTATTATAAGTGCATAGTGTATAAAACAACTTCAAATCATAAGTATCAATCATAGGCGGCATGAGCGCCCCATCCCACTATGTCGCCATACTTGGCTCTACAAATAAAACCGCAAAGTCACGTATTTGGAAATTGGATTTCCGTCTATGAACCGAGGCAAAAGATAGTCCTCAACCGATTCGAGACAATCTAGCCCATGTCTCAGGATCAGAACGCATCAACCCTTTAGATCGTCAGGGCCGGTCCACCGATGTGGATTATTATGCCTGAACACTACGTTTCCCCGCCCTTTGGGGCGTAAGCGAGCCAACTAAATGACTCCATCGGTTCGAGAACGACCGATCAATCCGAGGCGCCTCGCAACAGCAACAACCACATAAGTCAAACTCGTCAGGGCGTGTAAAACCACTGACGCCACTTTTTTAGCTAGAAGGAAACGCATGCCCTCCCTGATGTCCTCTCTCGTTTTTGGTTCACAACCGGGGTGCGAAACTCACGAATTCACGTTACACAAAGCTGTGCCACACAGGCTGTGCTTTGATCATCACCACAAGACTTTGCTTTTCAACAGAAGCCTCGATCAATTGCCACTTAGGCATGCCACACAGGCAATTCACTCCATGCGATTGATATCCATCAATATATAACCCCTGAGTTCGTACGTCTCAGAGAAGGGCGTTAAGCAAGAGAATAAATTCTCCGCCGCCAAACAGATATATATTTAATAGAAATCAATCACACAGACTAAAATCCAATGTCAGACACACAGTCCATTTACAAGTCCGTTCTGGGTCTGAACGAAACCGGAGGCACCTAGTACTCCGCATATCCATCGATCTCCAAGTACGTCTGGACGATCACCAACTGTTTCCATCTTCTTGGGTGTACAGCCCAATCAAGATCATCAGTAATTACCCAAACGACGTGAAGACTTCCGGTCTTCGACCATCGTCTTCATCTTCGACTTATCGTCGTATCAGTTATTCAGAATGGGATAAACCCGGTCTTTCCGAATAACTCGCGTATTTTTTAAATAAGTGTTACACAAACACAACATACGCCTCATTCCAATTCATCAGTCATTAACCGTAAATTAATCAAGAGAATAATTCCCCAAATATTAACCCCGAAGGCCGAAACCAACATCAGATCAATATCAAAAAAACCATTCTGCTTGGCTAACCGACAGTTAATTTCTAAATTTCACATTCATAGGGAAAGGTTCCCATTAATTTTATCAAAGATAAATTCTTTGAATTTATTCTTTGTTCTATTTTTGTATCTCAATTCAAACTAGTCGGGATTAGCGAACCTTACCGAAGTAATCATTTATTTTAATTTCCCCATCCCAACCTATTTATCCCATGAAGTAAAACTGGTAATACTTCATATCTAACACCACAGTGTTATCGGTAAATTCAATTACCATTTCACGTTCAAATCTAATTAAAGATTTAACTATCGCCTGGAGCAAAACTGGTGATACTCCATTTCGATTATTTTAATCTAATTAAAGATTCATTAAAACCCCACTTAGTTTTAATCTGTGACTGGGTTAAAGAATCAGTGTCATTTCAAAACACGGTTCGCGATAAACCCAAAAATCATTCCATTAATTATCGGGTTAAAGAACAAGTGTTATTTAAAACACTGTTCACGATAAACCCAAAAATCAATACCAATTCAATTCCAATTAAATATCATTTAATTGGTACACTTCATTAAATCTAAATAAAAAGATTTAATCTTTTCTCAACTGGGTTCAAGAACAGTGTTAGTGAAGACACCATTCACGACAAACCCAAATCACATTTGATATTCAATACAAGGCTCTGAATAGAAAATATATCGGCTTATATTCAATATCAAATTCTACGATTAACAAATGTCATATTGGAAATAACGATATGAATATATATCTTTCAAATTTCCATAACAACATCTGTATAATCACGAATTCCAACATCGAAATATTCCGAAGACAATTTCTATTCAAATCCACTTCAATGCAATTATTGGAAATTCTGGTTATTTTTAAAACCCTTTTCAAATTCAATTTATTTATTTATAAATAAATAGAATTATATTTCTAGTTCAAAACTAGTTCATTTCGATAAAAATCTATTTTTATCTTTTCAAATATGGAGTTTTTCATCCCAAATCTTCACAAATCATTTCTTATGATTTTACACAAATTATTACTATTTTTAATAATTTTATCAAGGCCCGTACAGTCGATTTCCATCAATGGCCATCGAACTGCACTTACAGCGACCTTTTTCGAATTTGATTTGGACATAATTCCAAATCCAACCGTTAGATTTCTAATTTCTAATATTCGTTAGAAAGCTCTTTTCGATACGAACCCAACGGTTCCGGTTTTAGGAGAATCCGACGGTCGGATCTCCCGTAATGTCCGTTTGAAATAAATGGTCGAAATTCACGAACTGCCGCGGCGCGGCGCGTTCTATTCTGGCCATTATATTATATATATAATATATATAATATATATTTCGTCGATTTCTATTTAAAACGAATTATATAATTAGTTTTAAATTTGTTTCAAAACAATTTCAACTTCCGTTTCAATTCAAATCAAAATTGAATTCTTCTTTATAAATTCGTTTTTAAATTCATTTCTATTCAATTCAAATTTCAATTCAATTTGAATTCATTTCAATTCGTTTAAATTCAATTCGAATTCGTTCTATATTCAATTCATTTCGAAATCGTTTTCAATTCAATTCATTTCGAAATCGTTTTCAATTCATTTCATTTCGAAATCGTTTTCAATTCATTTCATTTCGAAATCGTTTTCAATTCATTTCATTTCGAAATCGTTTTCAATTCATTTCATTTCGAAATGAATAAAATCGATATAAATCGTTTACGTCAAAATGGCGTCAATCTAATCAACACGGCTTCATAAATTTCTATATTCAAATATTCTATTTCAAATATTTCTTTTTCAAAATAGTTGTTATTATCAGAATATTTCGTTCAACACATGACCAATCTCAATGGATGAGTACTGTCAACACATGAACCCTTATTTTATATTGATAAAGTTGCAAATTTTATTACTAAAATATTTCGTTCAACACATGACCAATCTCAACGGATGAGTACTGTCAACACATGAACCTTTATTTTATAATATTCTTTAATTTTCAAATTGGAATGAGGCCCAATCAATTACCATATAAAGTTAATTATATGGATTTTCATACAACACATGTATATAATAGCATTGAAAAATGATCAACCATCAACCAAAGTGCACTACACTGTATAAGCATCAAATATAGATATCTAACGCTTATAATAGTCTGTCAATCAATCGATCGACATATTTAATCAATCAGGATGAGTGAACTTCATATTTCATCCCAACACCCGTGTGGGGTTTCAAACAATCAAACAAATATTTTATTTGTGCAGTTGGGCGATGTGTAAAATTTATTGACCCAATCAATGTCCTTCAAATAAGTGTACATAAACAAACCGTCTGGTTTGTAAATGAATATTTATTTATTCACTTTCACTATATTCATATTCACGTTAAAAATTATATTTTTAACGATAAAACATTTTATTCCAACATATGAATTTCTATTATTCATTTACACAATAAAATGATAATTTTATTTTCTAACATATTTTAGAAAATTTCGGCGGCATAACGGCACGATACTAGAAACGGGACGAGGCCTAGCCTTATCCCCGGTCTAGTGAAGGCCCACGCCATTCACACATCAATCATATCAATTTCACTTCACCAAACAATTCAAATCAACCCAAACAATCTAACTAACAACACAGCCAAACAAACAAGTCCATGGTCTGTGGACGATTGTGTCGGGTGCTACTAAGCACCGTCTGCATCCTAGTATATATATAACTAGAAAAAGAAATTGAAAGGTGAGAAATTCTCACCGACTAGCTAAACCAATTCATCACGACTCTTCATATGTAGAACATCTCGCCGTGCTTGCCTTTTGTCACTTTCGTCGTCCGTGTTCGCTACATATATAAAAATCACATTTTTATATTATCCCTTCATGGATAAAAATTATATTTTTATATCGCTCTATACATTGTAAAGATTATATTTTTACTTTGCTAAAATATATATAAAAATCATAACTTTATACTAGCATAAAAATCCTATTTTTATTTTACTACTCATATAATAAAAATCATATTTTTATTATGTTATTCATATAAAAATCCCATTTATTTGGATAAAAATCCCCTTTCCATACGAATAAAACCATAGCTTCATCCGAATAAAAATCCCAACTTTATACGAATAAAAATCCCGTCTTTGTTCGAATAAAAATCTCGTCTTTGTTCGAATAAAAGTCTCGTCTTTGTTCGAACAAAAATCTCGTCTTTTTTTTTTATCAAAGATCATTTCTTTTTCATTTTTAAAAAAAAAATCAAGTCCTCTTCATTCTATTTTTTTCTATCTTTAATCTAACTTTTTATTATAAAAATATAAACTGATCTTCTTTTACTATGATATATATATATATATATATAAAAATTCAGTTTTTCTTTCTTTATTGCTATTTCTATTTTATATTTTCAAGATCAATTCTATTTTATATTTCATTTTTAAAATTTCAGATTTTATAAACTATAATATATATAAAATTTTCAGATGTTTATAACAATACAAATTAAATAAATTAATCACGTTAGAAAAAGAAATGTTACCTCTTCGTTCTGCCTGGACCAAGCAAGAAGACCCCGTCGTTGTTGAAACCCATTCTCACCAAAGCCAAAAGCCACCTGTACGCGCCAAAAAGGAAGGCCGGACGTCAGAGGGTGGCCGGAGGTCTAACGCGGTGGTGGTGAAGGTTGTGGGGGTGGCGGCTACCTCTAGGGTTTGGGTTGGGTGCGGATTTGGTCGGTTTGGGGAGCGGTTTAATCTAAGGAGGAGGGGAGAGCGGCAGAGGCCGATGACTGGAGGGGGGGGGGGAAGGAAGAAGAAGCGGCGGCGTCTGGATGCTCCGGCGATGCGTTGATGAAGGGATCGGGGAAGAGGGTCAACGCGTATTTTTTTTTCTGGTAATCGGTTTTCGATTATGACCGAAGGAAGGGGGCTTTGACCGGTCAAGGGAGGGAAGAGAAAAGGGAGTGTATATATATAATTATATTATTTTAATTCGTTTAATTTCAAAAAGCAACTTTTAATTTCGAACTCGAAACGAAACCCAACGACTGTCGTCCCTAGCTAATCACCCCATTCCGAACACAATGGGATATGTATCGCTAGCTGATTTTATCGTTTCGATCTGGTTCCGTTGGATTTACATTTAAATCACTATATTGAATTTTAAACGTACATTTCAAATTACCGGGGCCACATACTAACTAGAAAAATTCCAGAAAAATATTTTCTAGCTTCGTATTGACGATACGGTCCTAACAAAACTAGTTTCGTCTAATTCTGAGACCGTTTGAAAAATGGCCATTTTCCAGTCGATTAAAATCAACTGAAACTGGTCAAACGCGTTTTCCCTTGCCACGCTCACATATTGATTCGAAAAAATATGAAAATTGGAACCTAGCAATAACTTTACATCCCGGACCCAACAAAACTGGTTTCGTCGAAATCCGAGGTCGTTTGCAAAATGTCCATTTTTAAGGGCCTGAATTCCATAGCGACTATTTAGAATTTTCAACTGGACATATCTTTTGATTCCCGCTATGAAATCTTGATTTTTCGGATTCGTTGGAAAGATAATATCAATTAGATCCTAATGTTTTTGGTTTCACTAAAATCCGGATTGTTTTACACCCGGTACATTCAATTGAAGTTTGAAATCGAATTATCGAACTACCGCGCCATTTTCAATTCTATTTATAATTATTTATAAATATTTATATTCTAACGACGACGCGTATAATATATACGTTCGAATTATATTCAAAATAAATTTCTCATCGATATTATTTAAAATAATTCATTTTAAACAATCAAAATTCGCTAAAATTGCCAAAATAAAAATTTTAAACTGGCCCAGAATTTCCGGGTTATTACAGTTTTGCTAGATGATTATTTATTTGTGATTTGGTAGACACCATTATAATATCACTGGATTTTGATATAAAACATACTTTGGGTTATCGTAAGGTAAAAACTGTCTATGTTTATGTGTGGACTGGTCTTACAATTTTCTTTTTCTTTTAAAAGGATTTTCTAAAGTTAAACAATTTATTTGCATTATGAATTTATTACAGAAAGTATTCCAAACTGATCCGGGTGAATTCTGGTTTGCTTCAATTGTGCTTGAGTCAGACCGAGTATATTATCAGATTAGGTTTCGCTTGGAACTTCAGATGAGAAGATGGAGTCGAGACGTATATTCTGTATTTTCTGGTAATAATATATTCCACTATGTAAGTTGTATTGATATTATGTTGTAATCATATATTTACAATTTTTTTTGAATAAAGTATTGTTGATATATTATATTCTGTCCATTCTGCTGTGAGATTCTGATCTTCCTATTCTTTTATTTTGATATTTCATTCTTTGTTTTCTCACCCTCTATTTCTTACTCTTAACTGCATACTTTTCAGTGCAATTTGAGTTGAACGAGTTGATAAATGTCGGCTTAAGCTCTCCTCATGTCTTGATACACCTTATTATCGTAGGATGAATAGTCAACTTAAAGTGATGACATTCTCTCAGAACCTCATCTCTCTATCTATCTTTGTCAGGAACAACGAGTCTTCCATCCTTGCGAAGCCAACCATCTCGATCGACTTCATGGTCCTTCATTTCCTCAGACTTGACTCTCATTTCCAATCTCTAAATAATCTCAACAAGCTTAGCATCTTGCTTCTGGACTTCGCCAATCGTTTTGATGAGAGTAAGTATAATCGAAAAGGGTTCTAACAATTAATACGAATTCTATTTGAATATATACGATAATAAGAAATTATTATTGATAATTTTTATTGGTTTGAAATCGGTTTATATTTTATTGATTTAAGTTAACATGTGAAATAGTCAATTTTCAAATGACCTTAGATTTTAAAAAAACCAATTTTATTAAATTCGAAATGGTTAATTATTGTAATATTTCAAGTTTCATGTCAATTGAAGTTATTTTTATGATCGTGCACGATATAAACATGTATTGATTTACAATTTGAAATTAAAATAGGCATTTTTCAGACAATGTCAGAATTCGATGAAACCTAGTTCACCGAGTTCAAAATATTGAAATATAACAATATGTCAATTTTCATAGCAATCTGGATTAGGATGTGTTCGTACGAGCTGAAACGTCGAACATTAAATATGCATGAATAAAATAACATTAGAATTCACCTATAAATTTATCTCTTTTAAACCTAATATTTTGTTTACAGCCACCACCCTAAAGGATGAACGACCCTCCTCTTACAAACTTAAACTCCTCCGATCTCCACGACGAAGCCACGATTGGCGATGGAACCTGAAGGGTTTTTGTTCGGTTTGGCAAAGAATACCTCAGCTCGGAGGCGCAGGGCCACCAATGCAACGTGGTTTCCAAGATCGTGTTCGAATTGGCGTATGGTTATGAAGTGATGACTGAGGATGTGGTTGTCAAGACGAGTTCGAACCAGGGGGAAGAAGCGGCTTGGAAGGGAGGTCAGTGCGTTGGTGTTCAATGAGACTCCGATGGTCGGAGAAAGGTGCGACGATCAAGATTTGTTGGCGAGTTCGGGTTGTTATTGAGATATGTGAGAAGATTGATTACGTGATTTTGAAACGTAATTAACTAGGTAATCTTGTGATTATGGTCTAACTAAATAGTTAATTAATCATTAAGAAGTTTTAATATAATCAAACTTATAACATCTGTATATTGTTCGTACGTAAATAGATTTCAACGAAACAAAAAGCATTAGACTCGTAGTAGCAAATACTATGCTTACGAACCAGAATAATGTGATTTGGAGCTCATTGTATTTTTATGTAACTTCAAATGCTAGTATGAAATTATATAAAACGACCTGAAATCGTCGATCGAAAAACAAATAGTGAGTTAACTCTAACGTTTTCTGAAATACTATGATGTGATTAAATTCATATAATCATGTTTAAATTGGAAGTATAAATTGTGTGTTTGGATACTTTGGATGGTTATTTCTCATTTGATGATTATCGATATTTATATTCCCATCATCTTAAATGACTTAGTGAAATTTCATTTCATTTGCATATATATATAATGATATTATGTGCCATGAGCAGGGAAAATAGGTTGGAGGGATCCAACTGGATTCCTCAAATATTTTGGATGTTACTTGATTTCATATTATTCATATATGAACTGTTTAACCTAAGTAACGTTAAATTATGTTTGGATGTTGATTGTTGAATTGAAATTTGACATTTATGTGTTATTAATCAATAAACAGTGTTGATTAAGTGATTGGCACCAAATGACCAAAAATCCATCTTTTTGAGACATTGTTATAAAATTGGAGTTTTATAACTAAATCGATAATTATGATTGGTTTTTAAAAATGTAGTTATAGATATTTTATATAGCAAATTCTTATGTTTTTAATAAGTTTTATAAGCAAGGAAGTCAGAAATTAACCTAAGGGTTAATAATTTGGAATAATTCTTTTCAAGAAACAATTAACTGGAATTGTATTAAATTAATTAAGTTATTGATAAATTTAAGAGAAATGGTTTATTATAATCAGCTAATAAGATAACCGAGGTTTCAAGTTGACTAATCAACTATTTAAATTGAAACTGATTATTAGATTAGTTTGTTTTCAATTAACGGGTGAGCGGAGCTGATATCTGTGCAAAGTCCTTAATGAACTTCCTGTAGTAACCCACCAACCCCAAGTAACTCTTAACCTCCATCGCATTCTTAGGGGCTTTCCAATCTTGAACTGCGACAACCTTAGCGGGGTACACTGCTATTCCATCCTTGGAGACAACATGCCCTAGGAACCTTACTTCCTTTCTCCCGAAATGACACTTAGAAAACTTAGTCTTAAGTTGATGTGATCTAAGAGTGCAGAGAATCTCTTGTAAGTATATGGCATGCTCTTCCCACTCTTCGAGAAAATCAGAATATCATCCACGAGAACCACTACAAAACAATACCAACTTATTCAAGTACTCCCTAAGCACCCGATTCATCAAATCCACAAAGTACGCGGGTGCATTGGTCAGCCACAGCCACTCAAAGGATTTGTCTGGAGTCCTGAAAGTAGTCTTTTCTATACTGTCATCTTCTACCCTCAGTTGATGAAAACACGTGGCTAGATCTAACTGTGAGAAAACCGAACCGCCCCCCAACTGGTCAAAAAAGTCACCTATCCTCAAGAGCAGGTGCCGACTCTTCTTGGTGAGCTTATTTAACTCCCTATAGTCCACGCGTAGATGGAGAGAGCCGTCTGCTTTGGTCGTAAAGACGACTTGAGATCCCCACTCAGAAATGCTCCGTCTTATGACTCCCTTCTCAAACAACTCACCCACTTGCTTGATGAGCTACCTCCTCTCCCTAGGAGCCATGTGGTGCACGGTTAAAGCGACAGGTTTCACATTCTCCACCAAGTAAATCCGGAAATCAATCTCTTGTTTGGGATGTGATCCTCTCAACTCATTGAACATGTTTGGAAAATCTCTGACTATGGATATTGATCTCAGAACGTCAATAAAAGCATCAAGGGAATCTAGGCAAGTGAGCATAACTAACTCCCGTGGGTCACAAGAAATCTTAGGAGTTCTACCGTGGCATGTCAGAAGCCTAACAACACTCCTTTCACAATCTAGGATAGCACCATACATGGCAAGCCAATCGATTCCTAGAATAAGCCCATAACCGATAAAGCCAAGAATACATGCGTCACACTCAAACTCGACGCCCGTAATAGAAATTCTTAAACCCATATCATAGACAGGTGAGTCATACCTCCTATGGGATTTGAGACCACAACATGATCATAAACTATACAAGTATTTAGGTGAAGTCTATCTACCACATAATTGGATATGAATGTAGAAGCACCAAAATCAACCAGAGTCCTAATATGAGTGTTAAAAAGAGAAATCAAACCTTCTACAGTAGCTTTCCTACTTCCATCCGGCCTGCCATCCTGAGCTGCCTATAACGCATGAACTTGTACTCCAGATGATCCTGCCTTCTGACCTTGCTTATCAAAGCACTGCTTGGTGTAATGTCCAACTTGACCGCAACTGAAATAAGCATTCTTATTCTTCCTACAGTCTCTAACAAAGCACCCCATAATTCCACGTCCATGACACTTAACCTCTGTCTTCATTTGCGCCTTATCAGGTTTTCCTCCCTTCTTTGCTATGCCTTTCTTACGCCACCACTTCTTCTCAGGCCTTGGGCTTGTCCTCTTTGGTCTTAACTTCTTTCTTCTCCTCTTTTTCGTCCTCGTGCATCAAAGTCATATCCACAAGTCTCTCAAAAGTTGCTTCCATAGGGATATGTGTCATTGCCAATCCTTGGAGATGTTGATTCAACCCTCTCTCGAATCTTAAAGCCTTATTTGTGAGGAGTGTTTAACAAATCCAAGCCAAATCTTGCCAATTGGTTAAAGCTATTGACATATTCCATCACCGTCATACTTCCTTGCTTCAAACTAAAGAACTTATCCATTTGCATTCCTTCCTCATCTTGCGATAAGAAATTCACCTCAAATCTATTCTTAAACTCATCCTAAGTGGCCACTGCCTTCCCTGCCTGAGTCACCTGCCACCAATACGATGCTTCCTCTTTCAATTGCCAAGCGACTAACTGAATTTTCTCTTATAATCTAGCTCTAACACAAATTGAACACATTCTCCGTTTTCCTAAGTAAACTGCGTGCCTCCACAAAACTCTATGTACCACGAAACGACTTGCCTACCACTGCACAATTTTTTTTACAAATCTTAGAGAAGTTGACTACAGGATTGGGTGGAACTACGACGGCTACAGCCGGGGTGGGACATTTCCTTGCACTTCGGTAGGTGTCGTAGCCACTACGTATCCATGGAACCGTTCAGAATGGGAATGCCCTCGGGGAAATTAGGAGACCCGGACATGCTGAAAAGAGAAGAAACAAAAGATTCAAAAAGAGATCGAAGGAATATTGTAAATGACTTGAGGGGATACTTTTTTTTTTCAAAAATAGGTTTTACTTGAAAATCTTTTTCTTTGAAAACACTTTTTCAAAAACTTTTCTTTGATTTGTAACCTTAGGCTCTGATACCAAATGTGGCACACCACATCTCCTAATGTCACCCATATGAGGATGCATTAGGTTTTGTGAAGCGTAATAGGCATAAAATAATAACAATAGAGACTAAATTCACAAGACAAAATGTAAAATCCAACGGAAAACTTTTCAAACTTTTATTATTCAAACCAAGTGCAATCATTTCAGTTTTCAAATACCATAAAGTCATAACCAATAAAACATTTGTCTTTGAAAACATAAGCCATCAGATTACAAGTACAAAATCATAAAAATCATATCCCTCATAAGCCATAACAATAAACATAGAATAGAAACTGAAACAATACATCGAGTGAGAAATATTCCAAGTCCAAGCTGAATCAAAGAATCATAGTCAACGCTGCAATCTACCACCCTGAGAACCTGGGGGGAAGGAAGAGAAAGAAGGAAAAACAAAATAGGTCAGACATAAAGTCTGGCGAATTCCAGTGATTTTTAGCATAAGCAAGAAGTATCAAGACAAATCAATAATATTGGATATGAAAATACAGTAAAGTATACAAGTGTGAAATAAACAAGATAAGGTAAGATCGAGTAAGCTTTTCATTCATATCCCAAAACAAAATTTCTGTTCCAACTATCAAAATAACAGGATTAGGTTTTATCCTAATTACTAACCACTGATCGACTCTCTAATAGACACGAATAACCTGTGACAGCCAAGGCAGTCGGGGATATCATTCCCAAACCCATCACCTTTAAAAGACATAGCTCTATCTGCCGGTGTCAAAACGTTTTATCTTCCCCTATCGGACCCATGCATGCTCATGACTCCGCCAGAACGCGCTTATACCCACCTCCAAAATTTGAACATCTTACAATCATCCATCAGTAAAGCATGCCCTAGTCCCTACCTAGTGCAGGACTTGTTTGATAATATGAGGGTATTGATTGATATGGATTCCAAGTAAATAGCAAATTAACATAAGGCACCCCTAGACTTGTGCCTCTAAGTAAACTAGGATTTTAAGAGCCCCCTCCCCCAAAATAATAATTAAAAGTAAACATGGAACTTATTAGCTTATTAATCAAACATATTTAACTTAGAAGGTTTAAGTTCATTAATAAGCATTATATAACTTATGTTACATTTCCAGGTTGTAAATATCATTTCTTAAATGTAACAACCCTTCCCCAAATCATACAGGCACCTGCTCATATGTTTATAGATTACGATAACATGTTTTCTTAATTTACATTTGATTCATATATCTTTCCACAACATGTTCTTACTTAATATAAAATTAAGTCCAACCTATATAGATTAACATGTTTATAATTCTTCCTTTATAATTATACTAATTATACAGACAATTGTTCTCATATTCCAATATTCCCAAATCTCCTTTTTATTACATATTATTCCAATTTATCCTAATTTCACTCATTTTAATGGAAAAGGCCTAGGCTTTCGATGGCCTAGGCTCAGCATAAAATTAAAAGGAAAAGGAGAATTATAACCAAACTCAGATATGAACAAACTAATAAAATAGGCAAAATAAGGATGTAAATAAAACAATAAAAGAAAAGGGATAAGAAAGAAAGATGTACATATAAACAAATAATAACTGAAAATGAACATGTAATTGACAGCATTGAAAGCACAATAATATAAGAATAAACTTATAAACATTGTTACTTTACAAATCCAATATGTATTTACTGTCAAAATCCTTTTAAATTTGCAAATCTAAAAATAACGTGAAACTCACAATGATTTGTATTAGATCAGAAAAGGTGTAACGACCCAGAAAATCTGAACCAATTTAAAAATTTTAAATTGGCTAAAATAATGGATTTTAAATATTTAAAATAAATATTTTAAATAATGGCGATGAAAAACTGAGTTTGAATCAACTTTTGAAAACGAATATAATTAATTATAATTATATATAGAATTGAAAATGGCGCGGTAGTTCGATAATTCGATTTCAAACTTCAATTGAATATACCGGGTGCAAAACAATCCGGATTTTAGTGAAACCAAAAACATTAGGATCTAATTGGTAATATCTTTCTAACGAATCCGACCAATCGAAATTTGATAGCGGGAATCAAAAGATATGTCCAGTTGAAAATTCTGAATGGTCGCTATGGAATTCAGGCCCTTAAAAATGGACATTTTGCAAACGAACTCGGATTTCGATGAAACCACTTTTGTTGGGTCCGTGATGTAAAGTTATTGTTAGGTTTCAAATTTCATAATTTTTCGAATCAATATGTGAGCGTGGCAAAGGAAAACGCGTTTGACCAGTTTCAGTTGATTTTAATCGACTGGAAATTGGCCATTTTTCAAACGGTCTCAGAATTCGACGAAACTAGTTTTGTTAGGACCGTATCGTCAGTACGAAGCTAGAAAATATTTTTCGGGAATTTTTCTAGTTAGTATGTGACCCCGGTAATTTGAAATGTGCGTTTAAAATTCAATATAGTGATTTAAATGAAAATTCAAAAGGAAACTGATTGTAACGATCAAATCAGCTTGCGATACATATCCCATTGTGTTCGGAATGGGGGTAAAACGCTATGGGTGACAGGCGGTGGGCCTCGTTTCGAGGTCGTATGTAAAAGTCAACCTTTTTGCAAGAATATAAATAAAAAAATAAAAATAAAATAAAATAATATAATCTTCCCCCCTTTTCTTCTTTCTGCCCCCCCCCCCCCCCCGATTTCATTAATCAGTAAACAAAAAAAAAACAGAAAAGAAGAGGGACGGAGCAGCAGCGACGCACCGCCCTGACGACCGCCGAGCCCCCCCCCCCCCCACCACGCGCCAATCCCGCTCCTTCCCCTTGCGATGCATCGCGCCTTCCCAGTTCGAAACCCTAGAGCGCCTTCCCAGTTCGAGACCTCGAAGCGCCTCCCCCGTTCGAAACCCTAGCGCCGCCCCCTCGAGAAGCCCTCCGACGAACTGCAGAAACCCCCCCCTCTGTAAGTATTTTGTTTTGTTATTTTATTTTTAATGATTTTTCAATTAAAGTTAAACACTGATTTGTTTAAAAATAAAAAAGAATAAAAACAGGTTTTTTAGAAGTAAAAACAGATTTTTTTTAGAAAAATAAAAACAGGTTTTTTAGAAGTAAAAACAGATTTTTTAGAAAAGTAAAAACAGATTTTTTTAGAAAAGTAAAAACAGATTTTTTAGAAAAGTAAAAACTGTTTTTTTTAAGAGAATAAAAACTGATTTGTTTAAATAGTAAAAACCTGATTTTTTAAAAAAAGAAATAAAAACATGATTTTTAAAAGGAATAAAAACTGATTTTCAAAAGCATATAAAAACTGATTTTTGGAAAAGGTTTAAACTTCAAAGAGAAAAAGGTTTGAGCTTTAGAATGGAAAAAAAAGATTTGAACTTTAAATAGAAAATCATATTTTTATATATGGAAAGTCGAAGTAAAAATCAGATTTTTATATATTGAATAGCATAGTAAAAATTCGATTTTTACATATGTAGAGAATACGGGCGAAAGCGACAGAAAGGCGAAGATTTCTCTAAAGGAAGTGTCGTGAAGTTGGATAACTATTGGTGAGATTTCTGATTTAAAAATTATATATATGTTGAAAATGAAAGTGAATTGCTATATATATATATATATATATATATATATATATATATATATATATATATATATATATACGCCCCTCGTCCACAAACCCTGGACGATATTTATTGGTTGAAATTGTTGTGAAAATTGATTGATAGCGAATGATTGTTTGGGATTGTTTGTGATTGATATTGGTTGATTGCGGTTGAAAAATACCCGTTTGTGGTTGAAAAATATTTGGTTGAAACCACATAGGATTAGTTGTGGAAATGAAATAAATATATACATGCCGCCTGCGTGCGAACTAGATGCATGATCCCCATTGTCAAAAACCGCGAGGTTTTAAGGTAGAGCGAGGAGCCGTACTAGGGACGGTCCCGGTGTAACTACCCTGCCGTTGTGCTGCCGAAATTTTGAATAATATTTGTGTGTTTGAATTATTTTCATATGCTTAAACTATATTTATTCATTGTATAGAAAACATTCATGTGTTGAATTGATATTCATTCGTTGATTAGAAATTCATGTGTTGAATGGTATTCATATTTTGAAATAAATTGTTCGATAATAAAAATCACATTTTTATCTATATATAAAAACTATAGAAAACATTCATGTGTTGAATTGATATTCATTCGTTGTTTAGAAATTCATGTGTTGAATGGTATTCATATTTTGAAATAAATTGTTCGATAATAAAAATCACATTTTTATCTATATATAAAAACTATAGAAAACATTCATGTGTTGAATTGATATTCATTCGTTGTTTAGAAATTCATGTGTTGAATGGTATTCATATTTTGAAATAAATTGTTCGATAATAAAAATCACATTTTTATCTATATATAAAAACTATAGAAAACATTCATGTGTTGAATTGATATTCATTCGTTGATTAGAAATTCATGTGTTGAATGGTATTCATATTTTGAAATAAATTGTTCGATAATAAAAATCACATTTTTATCTATATATAAAAACTATAGAAAACATTCATGTGTTGAATTGATATTCATTCGTTGTTTAGAAATTCATGTGTTGAATGGTATTCATATTTTGAAATAAATTGTTCGATAATAAAAATCACATTTTTATCTATATATAAAAACTATAGAAAACATTCATGTGTTGAATTGATATTCATTCGTTGTTTAGAAATTCATGTGTTGAATGGTATTCATATTTTGAAATAAATTGTTCGATAATAAAAATCACATTTTTATCTATATATAAAAACTATAGAAAACATTCATGTGTTGAATTGATATTCATTCGTTGTTTAGAAATTCATGTGTTGAATGGTATTCATATTTTGAAATAAATTGTTCGATAATAAAAATCACATTTTTATCTATATATAAAAACTATAGAAAACATTCATGTGTTGAATTGATATTGATTCGTTGTTTAGAAATTCATGTGTTGAATGGTATTCATATTTTGAAATAAATTGTTCGATAATAAAAATCACATTTTTATCTATATATAAAAACTATAGAAAACATTCATGTGTTGAATTGATATTCATTCGTTGATTAGAAATTCATGTGTTGAATGGTATTCATATTTTGAAATAAATTGTTCGATAATAAAAATCACATTTTTATCTATATATAAAAACTATAGAAAACATTCATGTGTTGAATTGATATTCATTCGTTGTTTAGAAATTCATGTGTTGAATGGTATTCATATTTTGAAATAAATTGTTCGATAATAAAAATCACATTTTTATCTATATATAAAAACTATAGAAAACATTCATGTGTTGAATTGATATTCATTCGTTGTTTAGAAATTCATGTGTTGAATGGTATTCATATTTTGAAATAAATTGTTCGATAATAAAAATCACATTTTTATCTATATATAAAAACTATAGAAAACATTCATGTGTTGAATTGATATTCATTCGTTGTTTAGAAATTCATGTGTTGAATGGTATTCATATTTTGAAATAAATTGTTCGATAATAAAAATCACATTTTTATCTATATATAGAAACTATAGAAAACATTCATGTGTTGAATTGATATTCATTCGTTGTTTAGAAATTCATGTGTTGAATGGTATTCATATTTTGAAATAAATTGTTTGATAATAAAAATCGCCTTTTATCGACTATATGAACTGTGTAAAATAATCTCGTTTTAAAAAGAAAATTTTTTATGATAAAAATCCCATTTTTATCACCAACATGAACTATATAGAAAAATAGTGTTTTAAAATGAATTGTTTTACAATAAAAATCACATTTTTATTGTATGCATAAATCGTTGAAGTGTGAAGTGTTAAAAATAGCCACTTGTTCAAAATAAACATATATGAGTTGAAATATTCATTAATTAGCTAATGAAATGATTTGCACCTATTTATGTAACATTAGAATGAATGGTGTTTTTAAACCAAATAGAAATCAAATATGAAGTCGAATAGAAAATGATAAATGATAACTGTGTATATATGTACATATATATTCATTGAACAGGTTATAGCAAAGGGGCTAGAGAAGAGGAATAAAATTTTGTGCCCGACAAATAGGTACACATTTACTGCTTTGTTTGGGTGATGATTTTATGAGCCTGTTGGCTAGCCGCTTGGCTTTTTCTTTTTCTTTTTGAGATTAGAAGGACCGGGAACGCTATTTGCGATTTCCCGATGCTCCCGGTGCAGGGGAGGTTATGGCGAAATTTTTCCAAAATTTAAGGCGTTAGAAAAATATTTGAAGTTAAAACGATATGGAAATCATTGAATGAACTATATTTATATAAATATATAAATATATATAAAATTAAAACGAAACGAAGCCGTGCAGTTCGTGTTTTGAAACCGTGATTTCAAATGACTAGTGCGGGAAATCCGACCATCGGATTTTCCCGAAATCTCAACCGTCGGGTTCGCCTTGGAAATATCTTTCCAACGGCACCAACCTTGTAAAAATCCAACGGTTGGATTGTCTGGAATGTTTAATTCAAATCTGAAGAAAAACAACGCCAGAAACGATTATATTTGTTTATATATATAAATATAATTATATTTAATCGAATAACGACGCTGCAGTTCGTATTTTGAAATCGAAACTTCAAACGATCGTACTGGGAGATCCGACCGTCGGATTTTCCCGAAACTAGAACCGTTGGATTCGTTTCGAAAAGACCTTTCTAATGATGTAAATTTTGTGAAGATCCAACGGTTAGATTTTCAGATAAGTGTAAATCAAATCTGAAGAAAAACAGCGCCACGGCCGCCGTATGGCCCGAAGCGTCGTTTTGAATAGAATGGCTATTTTAAAATAAATAAAAATAGCGATAAATAATTATAAAATATCATAAACGATATGGAAGGGAAATAAACTGAATTTGCTCGATTTGTGTGGCTTTTGATGGTTGAATGTATTTGGTGTGAAAATTACATTAAAGAACAAAATTGGTGTTGTCGAATAATTTAACCATTAGAATAAATTGATTTGAAATTCTAAATATGCGTGAATTATTTGAAAAGGCCGAGTTAATTCTCATTTCGAATAATTGACCGACGATTGAAATTCGAAGATGAAGACGGTGGTCGAAGACCGGAGATCTTCACCTCGTTTGGATGGTAACCGAGGTCCTGATTGGGAGGCATCCCGAAATATGGATAATGAGTGGTAATCGTTCAGACGTACGTGTTGATCGAAGGGTTTGCGAGGTATTTAGTGCCTCCGGTTTCGTTCAGACCCAGAACGAACTTGTAAATGGACTGTGTGTCCGACATTGGATTTTATTCTGTGTTGATTGATCTCTGTTAAATATACATCTGTTTGGCGACGGAGAATTTATTCTTTTGCTTAACGCCCTTCTCTGAGACGTACGAGCTCAGAGGTTGTATATCGATGGACATCAATCGCATGGCGTGAATTGCCTGTGTGGCATGCTAAGATGCAGTGATCAGGGCTTCTGTTGAAAAGCAAAGTCTTGTGGTGATGATCAAAGCACCGCCTGTATGGCGTAGCTTTGTGTATAACGTGAATTCGCTAGCCTCACACCCCGGTATGAACCTAAAACTGGAGAAGGACCTCAGGGAGGGCATGCGTTTCTTTCTAGCTAGGGTGGTGTCAGTGACCTACCAGCCCTGACAATTATATATTTTTCACCTATGTGGTTGTTGCTGTTGCGAGGCGCCTCGGTTTGATCGGACGATCCGGGTCCGATGGAGTCATTCGTTGGCTCGTTTACGCCCCAAAGGGCGGGGAAACGTATTGTTCAGGCATAATAATCCACATCGGTGGACCATCCCTGACGATCTAAAGGCTTGCCTGCGCGCTTGCCTGTGGCTCGGGCTAGAGAGTCACGAATTCGGTAAGGACTATCTTTTGCCTTGGTTCATGACGGAAATCCAATTTCCAAATACGACATCGTGCGGTTTTGACTGTATATATATATGGCGACATGATATATGGTACCCATGCCGTCTATGATTGATAGTTATGATTTGAAATTGTTTTACAAAACATATAAACACTAGCAATAATATCAAATGCCTTTGTTTTATTCGTATCAAGCATATTTTGACCGTTATAAGGTAAAAACTCTATCCTCCGGTTTGCGTTGCATTGTGTGATGGGAACTGAGTCTTATAACGGCTTCATTTTTATAAAAAGCATAGCGATGTTTAAAAGAAAGATTTGTTTTAAAGCACTGGCAATCCAATGGAGTAAACCCGTTCCACGAAAGTGGCGTGGTCCTGTGATTAGCCAATTATATATGTGTTGAGTGGATTTCTCATACCAGTCCCATGACTGACTCGTAGTTTGTTTCACTTTCAAACTCGGGTGCCCCTTTTTCTACACGGGCAGCCTTGTATTCAGGTTTAGCTGGTTCTTTCTGGATAGCTGGACCTGAAGATGGATTCTATCATTTATTTCTTTTTATGCTGTTCAGCTCCTATTGTACATATTTTGTTTATTTCCGCTGTAGACATTTATGTATAGCTGAACTGTATTTGTACTAAGTAAGATCCTGTATACTGTGTAACTCTGATGATTACTTTTATCCAGTATATTTTGTTGTTCATTATCAGGTGTATTTATTTAATTCTGTTCTGCTATTATCTGTTTCTGTGTTATATTCCAAAGATAACCTTGTTTCCGTGAGAACGGGAAATCGGGTCGTCTCATCGTGGTATCAGAGCTTTGGTTAAGCTTAGTTCTGAAATATAACATTTGAATGAACTCGTCAGAAATAGAACCAGTAGTGTTCTAGGACGGGTGACTCTATACAGATAGGATCAGCAATATCCTAGTATGAGTAAAGCAGAATGAATACACTTCGATAGACACATTTACACTTCAAGTATTTGTCTCTATATTTTAAAATACCTTTTCTGTGACCTGACACTTGATCTGCTATTTGCAGAAGAACTAGAAAATGAGTGCCAGAAACAGAAGAAGTAATACTGACCCGGATATAGAAGCTCTATTTATGAAATATAGGAATCTGGGTGGAAAGCCGTTCTCGGGCGAAGAATCTATTATGAGAACCCAAGCTTGGATTCGTTCGGCTGAGAAAATATTCGAAGCATTAAAGCTTAGGGATGACCAGAAAAGATTGCTGGCCTCCTGGGCTCTCAAAGATGAAGCTTTGTTTTGGTGGGATTCAGTTATTAAAGATAATCCAGAAGGTGATATCACCTGGGATAGATTCAAAGTTATTTTCTTGGAAAGATTTACCCCTCCCGAAGCGACTGAGCGCCTATGTGATGAATTTTCTTATTTGATACAAGGTGATATGACCATTCCCGAATATCATAAGAAATTCAATGAACTTTCTCACTTTGCCCCTCATCTAATTCAAAATCCGAAGGGGAAAAATATGAGATTTATTCATGGACTTCAAAGGAAATACCAGAATAAAGTATTGGGGCATGTGAAGCTTCCTTTCACAGAAATGATTTACATGGCTTATCAGTATGAAGATCTTCATAAGAAAGGAATGTTACACGACGAAGAAGGAGTCTGTTCTAGTGACAAAGAAAAGTCGGAAACTGATATTCCTGAAGCCAGTAAGAAGCCCAGTGCCAAGAGAAAAAGGGCTGAATTTGAGAAGAAACCAGTAACGACAACTGTATGCTCTAATTGCAATAAGCAAGGACATCTCTCGATAAGTTGCCGATCTCTAAAGAAACCAAAAAGGGATGAGTCTAAATCCAAGAATAAGTTTCAAGTGACCCGGGGGTGCAATCTTTGTCATAAGACGGGTCATATAAAGAGAGATTGCTGGATGTTGAAAAAGACCAAAACAGTTCAGGTAAATGAAATGGCAGAAACTTCTGGGCCCGCAGGTGTTCTGGAAAGGCCCGATGTGTTAGAAGGAACGCTAACTGTCAAAGACATCCCAGTTAAAGTACTGTTTGACACGGGCGCGTCAAGAAGCTTCATTGCCAAAGATGCAGCTAAGAAACTGGTTTTGAATTTGAAAAAGCTCAAGGAACCAATGACTGTCCAGAATCCTGTTGGGGGTTCCATTGATCTCAGTTGGATTTGTAGAGTACCGGTTTCTTTTTCTCGTTATCGATTTCCTACCATCGCAGCCGTCATGAATTTTAAAGAGTTTGATCTTATCTTGGGGTTAGACTGGTTGACTAAATATGAAGCTGAAGTTAAATGCGCCGACAGAATCGTAAAGGCAAGGATTAAATCAGGTGATTATATAACCATTCCCTGTGAAGGTCAGAATGCTAATAGAAAGGATTTCTGGGCAGCTTTGGATGTTTCTCCATCCCAAATAGAAAATGTCCCTGAAATCACTGAGAATATTCCTGACCTCATTAAAGATATTCCTGTCGTCAAGAACTATGCGGACGTGTTCGAAGAAGTTGTTCGCTTACCTCCGCAGAGAGAAATAGACTTCAAAATTGCTTTGATTCCCAATGCAAGGCCGGTAGTTCACGCTATTCGAAGAATGTCCTTGAAAGAGAAGGAGGAATTAGACAATCAAACACGACAGCTAGTATGGAAAGGTCTGATCAGGCCTAGTTTCTCTGATTGGGGTGCAGCAGTGGTATTTGTCCCAAAATCTGATGGTACTCTACGGCTATGCGTGGATTATCGAGATCTGAACAAACAGACAATAAAGAACAAATATCCATTGCCGCGAATAGATGATTTGTTGGATCGATTAAATGGAGCACAAGTATTCTCACGAATGGACCTAGCTACAGGCTTCCATCAACTTCGAATTGCCGAAGAGTGTGTTCCAATGACAGCGTTCAGAGGCCCCGACTTATTCTACGAGTGGTTAGTAATGCCGTTCGGCTTATGTAACGCTCCAGCTTATTTCATCGATCTGATGAATAGAGTGTTCAGAGGAGTATTGAATAAATTTGTTCTGGTTTTCATTGACGATATTCTAATCTTCTCTAAATCAAAGGCCGAACATGAAAAGCATCTGGAACAAGTGTTAGAAATTCTCAGACGGAATGTATTAAAAGCCAAGTTTTCCAAATGTATATTCTGGCAAGATGAAGTGAAATTTCTGGGCCATGTCGTATCGAAAGATGGAATCGCTGTGGATCCAAGCAAAATCACAGCTATTCAGAATTGGAAACAGCCCAGTACTCCCACTGAAGTCCGCAGCTTTCTCGGATTGGCTAGCTATTATCGGAAGTTCGTTAAAGACTTTTCGAAGATATCTGGTCACTTAACGAAGCTTACAAAGAAGCATTCTAAATTTAAATGGACTCAAGAGAGTGAGGAGGCTTTTGAAGAGCTAAAGTTAAGATTAACGACAGCTCCAGTGTTAACCATCATCGACGGCAACCAAGATTTAAAAGTATGGACTGATGCTTCTAGAGAAGGCCTTGGCGCAGTGTTAATGCAAAGAGGCCAAGTAATTGCTTATGCTAGCCGTCAACTGAAGCCGCACGAGAAAAACTATGTAACTCATGATCTTGAGTTATTGGCTATCATATTCTCTTTGAAAATCTGGAGACACTATCTTCTGGGCGAGAGATTTGAACTGTTTACAGATCACCAGTCGTTAAAGTATCTGTTCACTCAGAAGGACTTAAATCTGAGACAGCAACGTTGGCTGGATTTTCTTGCAGCATATGACTTCGAAATTATATATACTCCAGGAAAAGTCAATGTCGTGGCCGATGCATTAAGCCGAAAGAATGTAATGATCGCCAGTTTTATCATCACGACTTCATTGCTAGATAAGATATCTGCTCTTCAGGAGGATGATCACTTCATTCAGAAGATCAGAGGGATAATTCAACAAGGCGAACCCTCGAGTTTTCAAGTTGATAATGAGGGGATTCTAAGGCTCAAAGGTCGAATATGCGTTCCTAACATTCCTGAACTTCGAAAGGAAGTACTGGATGAATGCCACAAGTCAAAACTCAGTATCCATCCGGGAGTAAGCAAAATGTATAATGACATCAAACGCACTTTCTGGTGGAAGTCGATGAAAAGGGACATTTCTTTATATGTCAGCCGATGCCCTACTTGCCAGCTAGTCAAAAGCGACCAACAGAAACTGGCTGGATTATTACAACCGCTGGAAGTTCCTGGTTGGAAGTGGGAGCATATTTCTATGGATTTCATAGATGGTCTGCCTAGAACCAGAAAAGGAAATGACAGTATTTGGGTGATCGTAGATCGCTTCACGAAGACCGCCCATTTTATACCTGTCAGATCAAACAGAACTGCTCAGAGTCTGGCGCAGATTTACTTCAGGGAAATAGTTAGACTACATGGAGTGCCGCTCAGTATAGTCAGTGATAGAGATACAATATTCACTAGTAAATTCTGGGAAGCATTTCAAGTCGAGCTAGGAACGAAATTGAACATGAGCACCGCTTATCATCCTCAGACAGACGGTCAGACTGAGAGGGTGAATCGCATTTTAGAAGATCTATTGCGGGCTTGTATTCTAGATTTCGGTGGATCATGGGAAGACCATCTGCATTTGGCTGAATTCTCTTATAACAACAGCTACCAGGCGAGTCTGACAATGTCGCCATTCGAAGCCTTATATGGTAGACCGTGCCGATCTCCTGCTTGTTGGGTCGAGCCTGGAAATAGACTTGTGTTGGGTCCTGATATGATTCGAGAAGCTGCCGACAAAGTTGATTTTATTAAGAAGCGATTACTCGCCGCTCAAAGCCGACAAAAGAGCTATGCTGATAGAAGAAGAAGAGATATATCCTTTGAAGTTGGCGACTATGTATATTTGAAAGTATCGCCGATGAGAGGAGTAATCCGGTTCGGTAAAACTGGAAAGTTAGCGCCCAAATTCATTGGTCCGTTTCCTATTCTGGAACGGATCGGAACTCTCGCTTACAGGGTCAAACTTCCTGATTGGTTGCCTGGAGTGCATGATGTATTTCATATATCTCAACTTCGAAAGCACGTTCATGATCCAGATTTGATCGTGGAAGAAGCAACTCAGCAGGATATTGAAATTACTCCAGAATTAGCTGTGAGGCGAGAGCCGCTAAAGATCATCGGCAAAGAAACCAAAGAGCTGAGAAACAAGAAGGTTCACTTAGTCAAAGTGCAATGGAGTGGAGATCCGCGAGATTGTACTTGGGAAACTGAGGAGAGAATTCAGAAAGCGTATCCCCGATGCCGAGTAGATATCTCTGATTGACTCCGGTGCAAGGTACATTTACCCTACTTTGCACTACCATTCAATTCTCTACTCTATTGTTATTTTCTTTCCATAGATGTGCACTTTTAAATTATATAGTCTGAATGATTTTTAAGGGGCATAGGATTTGATTAGTATATTTTTGAAAGTTAAAAACAATTGGATGGGTTGTTGTGTTGTGTGATTGTAGATTTATCAAACCACTTTCGACTTTGTTCCTTTTCGGGGACGAAAAGTTTTAAGTGGGGGAGATTGTAACGACCCAGAAAATCTGAACCAATTTAAAATTTTTAAATTGGCTAAAATAATGGATTTTAAATATTTAAAATAAATATTTTAAATAATGGCGATGAAAAACTGAGTTTGAATCGACTTTTGAAAACGAATATAATTAATTATAATTATATATAGAATTGAAAATGGCGCGGTAGTTCGATAATTCGATTTCAAACTTCAATTGAATATACCGGGTGCAAAACAATCCGGATTTTAGTGAAACCAAAAACATTAGGATCTAATTGGTAATATCTTTCTAACGAATCCGACCAATCGAAATTTGATAGCGGGAATCAAAAGATATGTCCAGTTGAAAATTCTGAATGGTCGCTATGGAATTCAGGCCCTTAAAAATGGACATTTTGCAAACGAACTCGGATTTCGATGAAACCACTTTTGTTGGGTCCGTGATGTAAAGTTATTGTTAGGTTTCAAATTTCATAATTTTTCGAATCAATATGTGAGCGTGGCAAAGGAAAACGCGTTTGACCAGTTTCAGTTGATTTTAATCGACTGGAAATTGGCCATTTTTCAAACGGTCTCAGAATTCGACGAAACTAGTTTTGTTAGGACCGTATTGTCAGTACGAAGCTAGAAAATATTTTTTGGGAATTTTTCTAGTTAGTATGTGACCCCGGTAATTTGAAATGTGCGTTTAAAATTCAATATAGTGATTTAAATGAAAATTCAAAAGGAAACTGATTGTAACGATCAAATCAGCTTGCGATACATATCCCATTGTGTTCGGAATGGGGGTAAAACGCTATGGGTGACAGGCGGTGGGCCTCGTTTCGAGGTCGTATGTAAAAGTCAACCTTTTTGCAAGAATATAAATAAAAAAATAAAAATAAAATAAAATAATATAATCTTCCCCCCCTTTTCTTCCTTCTGCCCCCCCCCCCCCGATTTCATTAATCAGTAAACAAAAAAAAAACAGAAAAGAAGAGGGACGGAGCAGCAGCGACGCACCGCCCTGACGACCGCCGAGCCCCCCCCACCACGCGCCAATCCCGCTTCTTCCCCTTGCGATGCATCGCGCCTTCCCAGTTCGAAACCTTAGAGCGCCTTCCCAGTTCGAGACCTCGAAGCGCCTCCCCCGTTCGAAACCCTAGCGCCGCCCCCTCGAGAAGCCCTCCGACGAACTGTAGAAACCCCCCCTCTGTAAGTATTTTGTTTTGTTATTTTATTTTTAATGATTTTTCAATTAAAGTTAAACACTGATTTGTTTAAAAATAAAAAAGAATAAAAACAGGTTTTTTAGAAGTAAAAACAGATTTTTTTTAGAAAAATAAAAACAGGTTTTTTAGAAGTAAACACAGATTTTTTAGAAAAGTAAAAACAGATTTTTTTAGAAAAGTAAAAACAGATTTTTTAGAAAAGTAAAAACTGTTTTTTTTAAGAGAATAAAAACTGATTTGTTTAAATAGTAAAAACCTGATTTTTTAAAAAAAGAAATAAAAACCTGATTTTTAAAAGGAATAAAAACTGATTTTCAAAAGCATATAAAAACTGATTTTTGGAAAAGGTTTAAACTTCAAAGAGAAAAAGGTTTGAGCTTTAGAATGGAAAAAAAAGATTTGAACTTTAAATAGAAAATCATATTTTTATATATGGAAAGTCGAAGTAAAAATCAGATTTTTATATATTGAATAGCATAGTAAAAATTCGATTTTTACATATGTAGAGAATACGGGCGAAAGCGACAGAAAGGCGAAGATTTCTCTAAAGGAAGTGTCGTGAAGTTGGATAACTATTGGTGAGATTTCTGATTTAAAAATTATATATATGTTGAAAATGAAAGTGAATTGCTATATATATATATATATATATATATATATATATACGCCCCTCGTCCACAAACCCTGGACGATATTTATTGGTTGAAATTGTTGTGAAAATTGATTGATAGCGAATGATTGTTTGGGATTGTTTGTGATTGATATTGGTTGATTGCGGTTGAAAAATACCCGTTTGTGGTTGAAAAATATTTGGTTGAAACCACATAGGATTAGTTGTGGAAATGAAATAAATATATACATGCCGCCTGCGTGCGAACTAGATGCATGATCCCCATTGTCAAAAACCGCGAGGTTTTAAGGTAGAGCGAGGAGCCGTACTAGGGACGGTCCCGGTGTAACTACCCTGCCGTTATGCTGCCGAAATTTTGAATAATATTTGTGTGTTTGAATTATTTTCATATGCTTAAACTATATTTATTCATTGTATAGAAAACATTCATGTGTTGAATTGATATTCATTCGTTGATTAGAAATTCATGTGTTGAATGGTATTCATATTTTGAAATAAATTGTTCGATAATAAAAATCACATTTTTATCTATATATAAAAACTATAGAAAACATTCATGTGTTGAATTGATATTCATTCGTTGTTTAGAAATTCATGTGTTGAATGGTATTCATATTTTGAAATAAATTGTTCGATAATAAAAATCACATTTTTATCTATATATAAAAACTATAGAAAACATTCATGTGTTGAATTGATATTCATTCGTTGTTTAGAAATTCATGTGTTGAATGGTATTCATATTTTGAAATAAATTGTTCGATAATAAAAATCACATTTTTATCTATATATAAAAACTATAGAAAACATTCATGTGTTGAATTGATATTCATTCGTTGATTAGAAATTCATGTGTTGAATGGTATTCATATTTTGAAATAAATTGTTCGATAATAAAAATCACATTTTTATCTATATATAAAAACTATAGAAAACATTCATGTGTTGAATTGATATTCATTCGTTGTTTAGAAATTCATGTGTTGAATGGTATTCATATTTTGAAATAAATTGTTCGATAATAAAAATCACATTTTTATCTATATATAAAAACTATAGAAAACATTCATGTGTTGAATTGATATTCATTCGTTGTTTAGAAATTCATGTGTTGAATGGTATTCATATTTTGAAATAAATTGTTCGATAATAAAAATCACATTTTTATCTATATATAAAAACTATAGAAAACATTCATGTGTTGAATTGATATTCATTCGTTGTTTAGAAATTCATGTGTTGAATGGTATTCATATTTTGAAATAAATTGTTCGATAATAAAAATCACATTTTTATCTATATATAAAAACTATAGAAAACATTCATGTGTTGAATTGATATTGATTCGTTGTTTAGAAATTCATGTGTTGAATGGTATTCATATTTTGAAATAAATTGTTCGATAATAAAAATCACATTTTTATCTATATATAAAAACTATAGAAAACATTCATGTGTTGAATTGATATTCATTCGTTGATTAGAAATTCATGTGTTGAATGGTATTCATATTTTGAAATAAATTGTTCGATAATAAAAATCACATTTTTATCTATATATAAAAACTATAGAAAACATTCATGTGTTGAATTGATATTCATTCGTTGTTTAGAAATTCATGTGTTGAATGGTATTCATATTTTGAAATAAATTGTTCGATAATAAAAATCACATTTTTATCTATATATAAAAACTATAGAAAACATTCATGTGTTGAATTGATATTCATTCGTTATTTAGAAATTCATGTGTTGAATGGTATTCATATTTTGAAATAAATTGTTCGATAATAAAAATCACATTTTTATCTATATATAAAAACTATAGAAAACATTCATGTGTTGAATTGATATTCATTCGTTGTTTAGAAATTCATGTGTTGAATGGTATTCATATTTTGAAATAAATTGTTCGATAATAAAAATCACATTTTTATCTATATATAGAAACTATAGAAAACATTCATGTGTTGAATTGATATTCATTCGTTGTTTAGAAATTCATGTGTTGAATGGTATTCATATTTTGAAATAAATTGTTTGATAATAAAAATCGCCTTTTATCGACTATATGAACTGTGTAAAATAATCTCGTTTTAAAAAGAAAATTTTTTATGATAAAAATCCCATTTTTATCACCAACATGAACTATATAGAAAAATAGTGTTTTAAAATGAATTGTTTTACAATAAAAATCACATTTTTATTGTATGCATAAATCGTTGAAGTGTGAAGTGTTAAAAATAGCCACTTGTTCAAAATAAACATATATGAGTTGAAATATTCATTAATTAGCTAATGAAATGATTTGCACCTATTTATGTAACATTAGAATGAATGGTGTTTTTAAACCAAATAGAAATCAAATATGAAGTCGAATAGAAAATGATAAATGATAACTGTGTATATATGTACATATATATTCATTGAACAGGTTATAGCAAAGGGGCTAGAGAAGAGGAATAAAATTTTGTGCCCGACAAATAGGTACACATTTACTGCTTTGTTTGGGTGATGATTTTATGAGCCTGTTGGCTAGCCGCTTGGCTTTTTCTTTTTCTTTTTGAGATTAGAAGGACCGGGAACGCTATTTGCGATTTCCCGATGCTCCCGGTGCAGGGGAGGTTATGGCGAAATTTTTCCAAAATTTAAGGCGTTAGAAAAATATTTGAAGTTAAAACGATATGGAAATCATTGAATGAACTATATTTATATAAATATATATAAAATTAAAATGAAACGAAGCCGTGCAGTTCGTGTTTTCAAACCGTGATTTCAAATGACTAGTGCGGGAAATCCGACCATCGGATTTTCCCGAAATCTCAACCGTCGGGTTCGCCTTGGAAATATCTTTCCAACGGCACCAACCTTGTAAAAATCCAACGGTTGGATTGTCTGGAATGTTTAATTCAAATCTGAAGAAAAACAACGCCAGAAACGATTATATTTATTTATATATATAAATATAATTATATTTAATCGAATAACGACGCTGCAGTTCGTATTTTGAAATCGAAACTTCAAACGATCGTACCGGGAGATCCGACCGTCGGATTTTCCCGAAACTAGAACCGTTGGATTCGTTTCGAAAAGACCTTTCTAATGATGTAAATTTTGTGAAGATCCAACGGTTAGATTTTCAGATAAGTGTAAATCAAATCTGAAGAAAAACAGCGCCACGGCCGCCGTATGGCCCGAAGCGTCGTTTTGAATAGAATGGCTATTTTAAAATAAATAAAAATAGCGATAAATAATTATAAAATATCATAAACGATATGGAAGGGAAATAAACTGAATTTGCTCGATTTGTGTGGCTTTTGATGGTTGAATGTATTTGGTGTGAAAATTACATTAAAGAACAAAATTAGTGTTGTCGAATAATTAACCATTAGAATAAATTGATTTGAAATTCTAAATATGCGTGAATTATTTGAAAAGGCCGAGTTAATTCTCATTTCGAATAATTGACCGACGATTGAAATTCGAAGATGAAGACGGTGGTCGAAGACCGGAGATCTTCACCTCGTTTGGATGGTAACCGAGGTCCTGATTGGGAGGCATCCCGAAATATGGATAATGAGTGGTGATCGTTCAGACGTACGTGTTGATCGAAGGGTTTGCGAGGTATTTAGTGCCTCCGGTTTCGTTCAGACCCAGAACGGACTTGTAAATGGACTGTGTGTCCGACATTGGATTTTATTCTGTGTTGATTGATCTCTGTTAAATATACATCTGTTTGGCGACGGAGAATTTATTCTTTTGCTTAACGCCCTTCTCTGAGACGTACGAGCTCAGAGGTTGTATATCGATGGACATCAATCACATGGCGTGAATTGCCTGTGTGGCATGCTAAGATGCAGTGATCAGGGCTTCTGTTGAAAAGCAAAGTCTTGTGGTGATGATCAAAGCACCGCCTGTATGGCGTAGCTTTGTGTATAACGTGAATTCGCGAGCCTCACACCCCGGTATGAACCTAAAACTGGAGAAGGACCTCAGGGAGGGCATGCGTTTCTTTCTAGCTAGGGTGGTGTCAGTGACCTACCAGCCCTGACAATTATATATTTTTCACCTATGTGGTTGTTGCTGTTGCGAGGCGCCTCGGTTTGATCGGACGATCCGGGTCCGATGGAGCCATTCGTTGGCTCGTTTACGCCCCAAAGGGCGGGGAAACGTATTGTTCAGGCATAATAATCCACATCGGTGGACCAGCCCTGACGATCTAAAGGCTTGCCTGCGCGCTTGCCTGTGGCTCGGGCTAGAGAGTCACGAATTCGGTAAGGACTATCTTTTGCCTTGGTTCATGACGGAAATCCAATTTCCAAATACGACATCGTGCGGTTTTGACTGTATATATATATGGCGACATGATATATGGTACCCATGCCGTCTATGATTGATAGTTATGATTTGAAATTGTTTTACAAAACATATAAACACTAGCAATAATATCAAATGCCTTTGTTTTATTCGTATCAAGCATATTTTGACCGTTATAAGGTAAAAACTCTATCCTCCTGTTTGCGTTGCATTATGTGATGGGAACTGAGTCTTATAACGGCTTCATTTTTATAAAAAGCATAGCGATGTTTAAAAGAAAGATTTGTTTTAAAGCACTGGCAATCCAATGGAGTAAACCCGTTCCACGAAAGTGGCGTGGTCCTGTGATTAGCCAATTATATATGTGTTGAGTGGATTTCTCATACCAGTCCCATGACTGACTCGTAGTTTGTTTCACTTTCAAACTCGGGTGCCCCTTTTTCTACACGGGCAGCCTTGTATTCAGGTTTAGCTGGTTCTTTCTGGATAGCTGGAGCTGAAGATGGATTCTATCATTTATTTCTTTTTATGCTGTTCAGCTCCTATTGTACATATTTTGTTTATTTCCGCTGTAGACATTTATGTATAGCTGAACTGTATTTGTACTAAGTAAGATCCTGTATACTGTGTAACTCTGATGATTACTTTTATCCAGTATATTTTGTTGTTCATTATCTGGTGTATTTATTTAATTCTGTTCTGCTATTATCTGTTTCTGTGTTATATTCCAAAGATAACCTTGTTTCCGTGAGAACGGGAAATCGGGTCGTCTCAAAAGGTCTTTAAAATAGTTGAAGACGAATTATCCTTTTAATCTATGTTTTGACAGCACCCCGACATTTTCTTAATTCTATTTCAGAACATAACTTGGAGGCGGAAGAAGATGAAGAAATGTTTTTGCAAGAAAATGGTGAGGTCGCTAGCCTATTTGTAGATACGTTCGGATAATATAAACCGTAGGATATTAGGTTTTAAAATCAATCTTTTAAAGACACATCGTGTTGAGTCAGCATAAGAATAAAACACATAAATCTGTCCAGGTTCAGGCTTCAGCCTAGTCGAAGGTGGGTTGACCCACCTACTACCTGGGTTGACACTAGTGTCGACCCATGGGTCGATAAATTAGTCGACCCATGTAGGTCCAGGTCAACTCATTACCATTGGTTCTATTTGAATTTATTTATTAAATTATTTTAAATTTAGTTCAAACTTCCTTAGCTCATAACTACATCATACTTAGTCTAATTTACGAAAACCAAAAGTTTATCTAATCAAATTTCATAACAGACGCAATAGTAAAATCTATTTTAGCGAATTCAGTATATTTTATTAATTAATATTCATTTTATTATCTTCTTCGCATAATTATGGTGTATTAAATTATGGGGTGTTACAAAGATGGTTCTAAAACAAACTCTACTGTGAAGAAAAGTGTGTAAAGGGAGTGTGACATGTAGGTTACACTAGCACTCAAGAAGCGAAGGCACAAATGTGATGCCTATATGGATAAATTCAAGTCATTATCTCAAATTTGAGAGATTATCTCCAAGTCAGGAGATTTATGACACTTACTTAGAGTAATTGAGTACATTTATGATGATGTATGTTATGTTTTACTTGGGTTATTATCATCTTTAGGATGTCATAAGAGGTGGACATATTTAGAGAGTAATTTACACACCCTACTACTAATGTAGGGTACATTTATGATTATTGTTGTAGAGTAATATATATTTCTATACGCTAACTCTGTGGATGTAGGAACATGTTTGATACGTTTCTCCATACCACTAGTTCTTGTTTTTGCAGTATTTTAAATTCCTATCGCTTACATTACACTATTGTCAGATTTGGAGTTTTATGCTTTACTTTTTATTACTCTGGGTATATTTGAGTAGATTGGAGACATGTTTAGTAAGCCCATGAAGTTTTTTAGATGGGAAGCATTGGTGTATTCTTGTATTACTAAATTTATGTTTTTTGCTATTCCACTGTTCAACAATATGAGGCTTATTTATTTTGAGGGACAAATACTTGGAGTTATTTTAGGATGTATAACTTTATTCTCTGTTGTGTACTGTTTTGGATCTATTACTCTTATAATGTGATTTGCTTCAGTCATTAACTTTCTTGCCTATTTTATATTAATTATGTTTATTATTATATTTTATTCCATTACCGTGAGATATATGACAAGTCCTATTTTGTTTTATTATTTTTCACCCTTGATGATTTCTCTACATCGTCCGAGAATCTTCGCTGTGCACTCTTCTGGTATCTTGGGAGTCAACAGTGTGGGATGGTAGCCACAATAACACATCTTTCACCATTAATTTAGTCCATTATTAATAGTTTCACTTACAAGTAATCAACTATTTATATATACAGAAGTTTACTACTCATATTTATTCACTTCTGGCTTCCTCTACTTTTTATCTCCTCACTTTGGAGTAACACCCATCCCAAAGTCGATATACTAAAGCCTTACTGAACTTTTCCCAGGAATACTAATATAAATTCATAGAGCAAGCCTCAACTACGATTAATATGTGAGTCAAGCATCATGTACACATTTTTTAGGCATATCATCATTAATGCCCGATTAATTACCAGCCCAATTAAGTATCACGAATTTGAGGCCATCCAGTTTTACAAGTCACCAAGATGTGAGTTACGTCGATCATACTTATCCAGTTAGGCCAACATCGACAGCCATCTCTGTGCACTTGTAGAACCAAATTAAAGTTTCATTTGATGCCTTAGTCATTTCAACATGTCAAAACTCAAAGGATGACAACATGTAAAAACAAAACCCTCCTTCTTCTTTCAGTGGTCTAGTCAATAAAGTGTATCCATATTCTAATCTTATCCCCTATAGCATACTTAAATGCTAAGGTTACTGCAGAAGCTTCCCATTCTGTAAATGAATCACACAATACCTGTAATGTCCCGTATTTTTTGTAGTCAAATATTCTAATTATTTTATTATTTTAAATATTATATTTTAAATATTAATGGATTTTAATATTGAAATCATTTATTTAAAATGACGTTTGAACGTTAAGTTCATATATAATTTAAATCGAGCTTGAAATGGCACGGTAGTTCGTAATATTGAGTTTTCAACTTCTATTGAATATACCCGATCTGATATAAGTCGGATTTCTATGAAACAAGAAATGTTTTAATCTTGTTGATTATAATTTTCTAATGAAAGAGAAAAATCTAGATTTCGTATTATAGATTTATAGTTATATCCAAACTAAATTTCCAGAAAGTCGATATGGAATTCATTTATAAACCATAGCGTCGTCTAATATATATAAATAGAAATTTATATATATTGGGTATTGTTTTAACCCGAGTTTGTTAATATGAGGTTTGAAATCTGCAGCTGATTTATTTTGAAGTCGTATATTTTATCCTAGTTGATAAATATGAAATAATAATTTATTATTATTAAAATGAAATTATCTTGGAATTTTATAATATTTAATCGATATTTTATAACCCTTAGAAATAGCCAATTTTCAAATGAACTCCGTTTGCAATGAAACGAATTTTGTTGGACCCTGAATGTCAAAACATAGCATGTTGCAAATTTTGGGGCCAAACGAAGTTAATATGTGAGCATACATAATTTAATTGTAAACCGACAAACAGTTTAAATTATAAAATATCATCATTTTCCAAATGGAGTTGGATTTCGATCAAATGAGTTTTATTCGATTTGTACCAGTAAATTATTGTTAGTTTCAAATTTGGTAGCAATCCGATTAACCATGTGATCGTGGTAGCGTCAATCGCCCTTGTTTTTATTTAATTGTTTAATTTATTTTGGCTAATTTAGATAGGGATAACTTTAAAGGAATAAACGACTGGCCAAACGAACTTCGATTTTAACAAAAAAAAAATCAATGGATCCGTAAAGAAAATGACAAGTAGAATTTCAAATTTTCAAGTTGATTGGATTTATTTTATGACCGTGAGAAAATTAAACGCATGATTTTTCACCTGTGAATTAAAGGGATTTTTACAAATGACCTCAGAATTCGACGAAACCTGTCCCATCAGGTTTACAATATTTTTTATGCTAGGATTAGGAGTTTCGTCTTGGTTGGACATCGTTTGTGAGTGTTTTGATCCGATACTTCGCGTGCAAGTTTCGTGTATAATAAAATATTAGTATTTTTACCCCATTCCTATATATACCTAACGTGTAAAACCTTAAATTGCGTCAAAGACCAAGTTTTGTGGTCAACTCTTTTGATGTCGTCGCTCTAATAAACTGACGGTCTGAAATCACTATCTTCTCCACCAATTTTTCTCTCAATCTGTTAGTTGAATTCGAAAACTTCAAACTAGAAAATCGTCTGGCATGGCAAGACACACGTCTGAACAGCGGTGATGAAAGCTAGACTATCATGGTAGCATGAATTTCAATCGAAGGGTGATGCGGTTCGTAGCTGTTTGCCGGCAATTAGAGGAGACATGTGGAGCAAGGGATGAGGTGAGGGTTGTTGACGTGGAGGCACCGGCGGTGGTACACGCTGATCGACGTCCGATGGACACACGTGGCGGCGACAGCTCAGTTTTGGTGTGAAGCATGTATCAGTTTCGTTGGAGAAGCCTGGAATGAAAAATAAATAAAAAACAATGAAGGGAGTGCAGGCAAATTGACTGGGTAATGGATAAGCGGGCGCGAGGAACAAAACACAAGTGATCAGGTCTATTTTCCAAACGTAATTATTAAATTAATATATTTATTAAGATTAACTAATTTAATTATGAAAGTGTATTAGCTGAAACCATAAATTCTATGCAGGTATGATGATTGGGATGATTGGGTAAAGCTGAACAAACGAAGTACATGGAAGGAAATAAACAAAGGGGTTCAATCACGTTTTAGACGTAATTAGTTTAAACTATAATTAGTTTAATTCAAATAATGATAAAAGAATAATTAGTAATTAAATTAACTTCAATTTTTAATAACTAATTCATATCTTATTAGAATGGGACAAAACAAGGAACTTTGGACACGTCTTGACGAGAACTACATTATGGAACAAAACTGGACAGAATTGGAATCAACTGTAATTTTCAGTTTAATTAAACGATTGTTTGATTTAACTGAAATGAGTTGTTTTATCAACAAATAAAATCAAGGTGAGTTAAACTCACTCAGTTCTTCCCACATAAATTTGATATAAGTCGGGTTTTATAATTTTCCGTTATGGTTGCTATGGTTGACTATTCGTTAAATATATGTTGCATATATTGATTGAACAGATGAAATTAAACGTTGTTTAATTCCAGTGAAAAACTAAATCGTTATTTTAACGATTGGACCCAAATGAGGTAATTTACCTTGTTGGTCATGTTTATAAAAAAAACGTGTTTAATTTAATTAATTGTTTGAATTGTTTTGTTAATATTAAATAAATTGGTTGATGTTAGATAGTCATTATTTATTTTTATAGAGATAATCTGTTAAATTGAATTGAATGGGTTTATTTGAGATAACCTATTTGAATGTAGGGAAGAACAGGTTGGAGAGATCAAACTGGATTCCTCAAGTATATTAGCTATTATTTATTTTTATATTATCATTATATGAACTGTTCTAATTGAATGATTGATTTGGATGTTGATCGTTGACTAGAAATTCAACGTTTGTTTTTGTTTTAACCAACATGCAATATCGTTGAGTAAGTGTAGTATATGGCCTATAAATCAATCATTTTATAAATATCAATTTACCCACAGGTGAATCAACGGAAATGAAGTTATAAAATTTATTTTGATAACTGAAGATAGATTTTTAAATTGTTATTTTGAATAAAAATTTGTTAAAAGAAAATAAATATTTATTATTTACTATTTTAGTTTATAAGTAAGTATTAAATGATTTTATAAAGCGACTACTTATGTTAATAGGATTTATAAGAAAACGAGTAAAAATTAAACTAATAGTTTAGATTTGGATTATTTGTTTCTAAGAAACAATTAAATGGAATTATTTAAATTAATTACATTATTAAATAATTTAAAGGAAGAACTAATTGGAATCGGTTAACAAGATAACTGTGTTTTAAGTTGACTAAGTTAATCGTTTTAACTGGAATTGATTACTAAATCAGTTTGTTTTGAATCAATCTAATGAAATAGTTTAACGAATATTTGTTTTAATTTGAATAAAATTTTAAAAAGGGAACTTACAATTTATTTTAGTTAATTAAGAAGTTAACTAATGCTAATGTAGTTAATGATTGAAGTAAATTATTATTTTAACTAATAATAATTTAGTAGATTACTTTTTAATTGAGATTCATTTATAAAGTAACCGAAGTTGAAAAGAAATCTAATTGAATTGTGAAAGGAGTTTATGAATGGGTTTTATATTAAAACCCGGGTATTTATAACAAAGTTATAAAACGAATTTTTAGCGAGTATGATAGTTTAAATTACGTTTACTTAATATTAGAATTTAGTCAAAAGGAAATGGAGATAAAAAGGGTTTATATTAAACCAGAGTTTTATAAACAAGGTTTATAAAAAGAGATGTTGTAACAACCCATTTCCGTTAAGGTCATTCACAAAGGGGATACCTTAACTTCGGTGGAATGTTATAAGTAAACAGAGCAGAAATTTACAAGATAGATATGTAAAGTAGTACTTGAAAATTTTATAACTTTATTACAGCAGAAACAGAAATAAGTTTGGTTACATCACAATAGCAAAACCCAAGTACAAAAATATCAGTCTTATACAAAATCCTTCAGAATGCATAATTTTAAAGCCATAATACCCAACAGAAAAGCCAAAAATAGGTAGAATCAAAGCTAAGCAGTATTTCAAGCACTTCTAGCACTTCAAGTAGATGGAACCTGAATCAAGCTCCTATGTTTCCACCTTGAGAACCTGGGGGGGAGGGAGAGGGGGGACGGGAGAAAAGAGGCGAAACAAGCTAGGTCAGACATAAGTCTGGTGAGCCTAGTGACTTTCAGCATATAAACAGATAACAGTATCATGACATGTAAATAAAACTGGATGAGAGATAACCATAATAGGAGTAGTAGGTTAACAGAAGAGACAGAATGATATAGGCTAAACTAAGCTTCTTACTTGGTTTTTCAATTCTCTGCACTAATACTAGTATAACAGAATTAGGTGTTGTCCCAATATTTAAACAGAAAACAAAGCGTTCTCTTCAGAAACACGATGTTGGTAATGGGCCTCTACCACCCGAACAGAGACAGATGGTTTCAGAGACAAAATGCTAGTAATAGGCCTTTACCACCCGAATAGAGACAGAGTGTATAGAAACAGAAGCAGAAACGGATCAGAGACGGATACAGAATGTTAGAATTAAGTGTACACTAGTAATGGGACTTTACCACCCCAACAGATGGTACCACACAGAAACTGACAGGTGTTACCACCCCAATAGAAACAGACGGTACCCCAACATAAACAGACAGAACTAAGTGTACCCTAAATTCTACCCCAAGCGATCGACTCTCTAATACATAAATACCATGTGCGGCCCCACAGAAGGGTGTATCACTCCCTAAAGTGGAAACCTATAGACACAGACCTATTTACAGATGTCACGGTGTCTTACATCCTCATAGCAGACCGGATCCATGCACGCACATGACCCGGTTGGAATGCACCATCAACACCCCTTGCCATTATCAGAGTGAACCTCTTACAATTAGTTCAGTAAGTGTGCCCTGGACCCCTACCTAGTATTGGGTCATAATTTTGATACTAGAAAGGGTTACTGACTAATATGGGTCCCAAACAACAAATGACACAAGTAGTTACCCCTCCTAACTTTGTGTCCCCAGACTAACAAATTTCAAATTTACTTGCTTATAGATTTCAGATGTACAAAGTCCAGATTAACTAGTTCTCAGATCAGACATATAGGTTAACAAGTTTTCAGACTAACGGACCGGATATATAGATTTACAAGTTTTCAGAGTAAAGGATCAGATATACAGACTAACAAGTTTTCAGACTATATACAGATTTACAAGTTTTCAGACTAACGGATCAGATATACATATTTACAAGTTTTCAGACTAATGGATCAGATATACAGATTTACATGTTTTCATACTAACGGATCAGATATTAGGGGTGGGCATAAACCGCACCGCAATGCGGAAACCGCCCAGATCGGACCGCATAAACGGTGCGGAAAACCACACCAGATTATCTCTCAAGGTAACAATCCAAACCGAACCGACCCGCAATGATACGGTTCAGTTGCGGTTTGAACTATTACCAAACCATATTAAACCGAACCGAACCGCATAGCTACACTGGTAATGTTATGATAAAAAAATAAAAAATTCCTATCTAACTTTTTATTTTAACTATATCTATTCAATTTTCAGCGTATGTTGTAGTTATATCAATTCAAGATAACACTATGTGTTTTAACCTTCAGGTGACACAACGTCATACAATCATAAATTGATTGCAGATGGAAGTAATTCTCTTGTTTCATATTTAATACGGGTTCAAACCGAACCGAACCAAAACCGGACTGTATTACATCGAACCGAACTGAAACCGAACCGTTTGAACGGTTAGTATAATGATCTATATTTTTGATTAACCGTTTGATGCGGTGCAGAAGCGGTTTGAGCTCCAAACCGCACCGAACCGAACCGTGCCCACCTCTATCAGATATACAGACTAACAAGTTTTTAGACTAACAGATCAGATATACAGATTAACAGACTTACAGATTGTTTCACCTGACCTTGTATTGGGCCTACAGATTTTCAAACGGGTTTATTAGAGTCATCAGTCCAGTTGTTTTAACCTTATCTACCCAATACGTTTTAGGCATCATATTTATCTTAGATTTGCATTACTTAAATATTAATGCACAGACCTCTCACATTAGGTCGGTAGCTTATGGCCACTGGATGTGCCGGGCGATTCCGGGTAGACTTCTACCATAAGCCAGACCTAACATCATGTCTAATCATCTTTATGCCTACGACCTCTTACATTAGACTGACAGTTTGTGGTTGCTGGTTAAGCCGGTTGGGTCCTGGCAGGCTTCTACCACAAACAGAGTCTAAACTTGTGTCTCAGCATTCTTATTTTAGCAAAAGTATTCATTCACAGATTAAGCCAATATCAGACTAATTATGCCAATTCAACAAATTAACTTCTTTACAAGTTACAGCAGATTATCCAAAGTTCTAGTAACATGTTTTACTCAATTTTAGATCGAGCCTACAAATTTTCATATCCAAATTACCGTATTCAGTTTCAACAGATTTAGTAGATTAGGAAATTTAACAGATTTAATCACCCCTTAAAATTCCATTGACATACCTCGCTTAATTATCAAATTAAGCCTAATTTTACATGCCTAAATTATAGTCATAATCCACAATATAACATATGCCCCAAATTTCTAGTTAAATTTACATAGTACAAAATATTCTCCAAAAACCCCAAATCATGATATACAATATGAATTATGCCAAATTATAGCCTTTGGTTTCAGCGTATGTCAAGTATCCAAAATCCCCATTTAGGCGTATTCACAATTAATAGTTATCCTATTTTAATATTGATCTTTTACGCCTAAATCATATACCCTTTTTCTTCCAAGTCATAGATCGTTATATAAAGTATGCCCCCCAAATCTAGATCTTAAATTACAACATATATTATGTCCTCAAAATCAGATCTTGAATTATAACATGCATTATGTTCCCAAATTACAAGTCATATGTTGTCATACAATAACTCTCCTTCTTCCAAATCATAAACCATCATATATAGTATGCCTAGATCTAGATCTTAAATTACAACATACACCCTTTTCCTTAAATCAGTCATGTCCAATTATGCATCATTCATTATTTTCCCCAAATTTAACATTCGTGCGTCAATCTCTTATAAGATTTGGCTCAGGCTCGTGATATCCTGGCTATAGAACAGAAGGAAGGAAGAGATACAGAATAGTTACAATAATAAGATGGATCTACACAGAAAAATAGATCTGATAAACAGGAATAAGATAGATCTACACAGGAAACCGGAAGTGATAAACAAGAATATGCATAATCTCCAATTCAGATTTATAACCATGTCAAGATCATAATTAAATTTCATATCTGAAAATAACTGTACTCACCTTGGTTGGATTCTAAAAGAAAAAGGGTTGTAGTTGTTCTCTTTTAATCCTATTCAGATTGGAAGAAGAAGGAGCACTTGTTCTAGCTCAGGTCCAACAGAGTAACGCTGCCATTGATTTATATTAATATGAATTAGGATACAGTAGGGGCGTAATGAAATTGCGTGGAGAGAAAGTGAGGTTTGGGGTGTTTAAATAGCTTAGGAGCAACGAATCTGGTCAGAACGGGCGTCTAAATGCAGAAAAACGAATCTGTCCACGGATCTGGAAAAGGGGGGGGGGAGTCGGCTACTAGGTCGACCCCATGGTCGACCTGTTCTACCCAGGTCGACCCCATGATCGACCTGGGTCCTAGGCGGGAATTTTCCCGCCCAGCCCGGGTGTGTGATTTGAATTTCGAAACTTTGAATTTGAATTCGGGCTGGTTTTTATTTTAAATTCCTGAAACTTCTAAGTGCCATAACTTCTTCATACGGAGTCCAATTTACGCAAACTCGGACTCTATCTCAAGCAGAATTCCGAGATGAACGCAATGGCGTAACTTGTTTCCCTTAATTCTTCTCTTAAAAATTAATTATACTTTGTTTTGTTACTATTATGTTCACAGAAAATACAGGGTGTTACATTCTCCCCTCCTTAAAGGATTTCGTCCCCGAAATCTTCAAGTTAAGAAGAGTGTCCTACCATCCAATCACCCATCTACTCAACCCTCATCCACAAGCATCCATTGTCCTTAGAAAACTTCTAATGTTGTATGAACATATGCAAAAGTGTGTGTATATGTCTCCTATTTGATGCAAAGATCAGGCGGTCTACTGATTCAGTTGACCTCCTTAATGCGAATTATGTTTGTGCCATGAGTCCACTTATGTATGCAAGAAATCCTATTTGATACACATCATCTCTATATGAGTGCATAACCATTCATCCAAATGCAACATCCTTGTGCGGAGTCAATCATTTTGCATCCACAAAAATCGAAAAATGCACAAACATCCATATGCAGTATGAGATTGTTTTTGAGCCGATCTAGTGCCTAGTGTGTGTATATGCATCCACGAGCAACCACTAGCAACTGCTTGCATCCACTTGCAACCATCAAACATAACATGTCTCAAACACATGTTTACACCCATTAGTTTCTACCTAAAGGTCGAAGAATTGATCGATAGGATACAACTGAGTGATAGAAGCAAGTACAAAAGTTTTGTTCCCATTAGACACCGGTTAAGAGAATAAATCCCTAAGTATCAACCCCGAAGACTGAAATCAACATCAGATTGACACTCAGAGAATTACTTCCATTAAACAATGTCAAAACTGGAAATCTACTTCACGCTTCGAGTAAAAACCCCTATCCTTTTCAGAAATATTCAGATACTTACAGACTACTGGTACAGATCAGATTATCAAATGATTCTTAGGAAACTAAGCATGATAATACCCCACCATATTCCACAAAAATAGAATGTATGCATCATGGTCAACTTAATGCCTAACACAGATACCTTCAAACCCCAGCTTATCATAAACAGATGAGTCGTAAACCTTATGGGGTTTGAGACAATAGCGGGATTAGAAACAAGACTAGTATTAAGGTGCAGAGTCTCAATTACAGAATCAAAAATGCCAAAATCAAAAAGAGTTTTATCTCAACAATCAGATAAGGAAATTAAACCTTCTAAAGAAATTTTCCTATCTCTACCCTATCTACCAGTCACGTGAGCATTCGCCTGCCCTCCAGAAGTAGGTTCTGTCCTCTTCCCTTGCCCACGTTTCTTCGGGCAGTCCCTAGTGAAGTGTCCCATTTCTCCACAGTTGAAGCAAGCGCCCTTCCTCTTTCTACAATCCTTACTTAGATGAGTCAAGCTTCCACAAGTAAAGCACTTTTTCTCCTTCTTATCTTCAGACTTTTCATTCTTCTTGTGTGTTTCCTTTTTGGGCTACTCTTTCTTGTTTTGTGGTCCTTCGAGCTTTTCTTCTTTCTTCTCACTTTAGGCTTCCTCTTCAGGCATTAATGCCATGTCAACCAATTTCTCGAAGGTAGCCTGTAACAACCCATAAAATGGGGGCCAATTTAAAATTTTTATTTTGGCAATTTTAGCGAATTTTGATTATTTAAAATGAATTATTTTAAATAATATCGACGAGAAATTTATTTTGAATATAATTATAACGTATATATTATATACGCCGTCGTTAGAATATATAATAATTATATATAATTATAAAAGGAATTGAAAATGGCGCGGTAGTTCGAAAATTCGATTTCTAATTTCAAATGAATATACAGAATTCAATATAAGTCAGAATTGAACGAAACAAGAAATATTTGAATCGGTATAACTATATCTTTGTAACGAAGTTGACAAACTGAGATTTCATCTTAGAAATGATAAGATATGTCCAGTTTAAAATTAGAAATAGTCGCTGTGGAATTTATATATATTTTTATATATATAAGGCCCTTAAAAATAGCAATTTTGCAAACGACCTCGGATTTCGACGAAACCAGTTTTGTTGGGTCCGTGATGTTAAGTTATTGCTGGATTTCAAATTTCATAATTTTTCGAATCAGTATGTGAGCGTGACAAAGGAAAACGCGTTTGACCAGTTTCAGTTGATTTTAATCGACTGGAAATTGGCCGTTTTTCAAACGGTCTCAGAATTCGACGAAACTAGTTTTGTTAGGACCGTATCGTCAATACGAAGCTAGAAAATATTTTTCTGTAATTTTCCGAGTTAATATGTGACCCCGGTAATTAGAAATGTACGTTTAAAATTCAATATAGTGATTTAAATGTAAATTTAACGGGAACTGATTGTAACAATCAAATCAGCTTGCGATATATATCCCATTGTGTTCGGAATGGGGGTAAAACGCTATGGACGACAGGCGGTGGGCCTCGTTTCGAGGTCGTATGTGAAAGTCAACTCTTTAGGATAAAATTTATTAATTAATTAATAATAAAAAAAAAATATTATCTTCCCCTTAACTACCCAGGCCCCCCCCCCGATTTCCTTTTACAGAAAATTAAAAAAAAAGAAAGAGGAAACGAAATCGAGATCGCCCCAGCCCCTTTCCCTCGTCGGAGCCGCCACCCTCGCGTCGGCCACCTCCTCCAATCGCCCGCCACTCAGTTGAAGCCCCTGTCCCCTCTTCAGCCTCCTCCATTCGATCCATTCGAAGACCACCTGGCGCCGCAGTCAGATCCGCACGCCACCGCTGAGTCGCTCCCCCTCCAGCTCCCCCTCTGAAGATCGAAACCCCGCCTGAAACCTCAGCTCCAGCCACCACTGAGACTGCCGCCACCCCACGACCCGACACCCCTCCTTGCGCCGCCACCAGAAACCCCCCCCCCCCCGCTGTAAGTCGTTTTATTTTATTTTTATTTATTATTCTGCAAAATAAAAACTGATTTTATAAAAGTAAAATAAAAACTGATTTTATAAAAGTAAAATAAAAACTGATTTTTTAAAAAGTAAAGTAAAAACTGAATTTAAAAAAAAAAAAAAAAGTTCTTTAAAACTGAAATGTTTAATTCTTTAAAACTGAAATGTTTAATTCTTTAAAACTGAAATGTTTAAAAGTTTAAAACTGAAATGTTTAAAAGTTTAAAACTGAAATGTTTAAAAGTTTTTAAAACTGAAATTTTTAATATGTTAAAACTGAAATCTTTATGATTTTTAAAACTGAAAAGGAAAGATTTTTTTAAAATTGAAAAGAAATGAGAAAGCTTTGTTTTTTTAACATGAAGAAAACCTTGATTTTGAAAATGAAAATAGAAAGGAACATTATTTTTGAAAATAAAATTAACGAAGTTTTAAAATAAAATATACTCTGTTTAGAAAAATAAAATTATACATTTCTTTGATTTGAAAAGATAAACTTCTTTGTTTTGAAAATATAAAGGTTCGATTTATATATTATAAAAAGGCGATATTTTTAACTTATAAAAGGTTAAATCTTTATAGGATGGTCATATAAAGAAGAATTGATTTTAAAACTGATTTGTTTAAAAAGGTTTTAAAAGATTTAAACTTTAAAAAAGTAAAAGATTTAAAAGAAGTAAGATATGGAAATTATAGGTTTAAAGTAATAAAAATATAATTTTTGCACCGTAGGAATATTAAAGATATAATCTTTATTTTTGAAAAGGCGGAATCTATATCTTTGAAATAAAAATTCGATTTTTATATATTGAACTTTGAAATAAAAATTCGATTTTTATATATTGAACTTCGAAATAAAAATATGATTTTTATATATGGAATAGCGAAGTAAAAATTCGATTTTTACATATGTAGTGGCTACGGGCAATAAAGATGCCGAAGATGCGATAGCGATGAAGACTTCTGCAAATGAAGTGCCGTGGAGCTAGGATAGCTATAGGTGAGAATTTCTCACCTTTCTATTTCTTTTCTAGTTATATATATATATACTAGGATGCAGACGGTGCTTAGTAGCACCCGACACAATCGTCCACAGACCATGGACTTGTTTGTTTGGCGGTTTGGTTATTGATTGCGATATTGGTTTGAATGTGGTTTGTGGTGTGAATAATCGAATCGATAAATTGGTTAGGATTAGACGTGCGCCGTTATAAGGCGAAGGAGTAAGGCTAGGTTAGACTCTTACTCCAAATTTTGTGGTTTGCATAACGAATTGATTTGATTGATGTGTGAATGGCGTGGGCCTTCACTAGACCGGGGATAAGGCTAGGCCTCGTCCCGTTTCTAGTATCGTGCCGTTATGCCGCCGAAATTTTCTAAAATAAGTTAGAAAAATAAAAATATCATTTTATGGAATAAATGAATTGAATAGAAATTCTTAGGTTGGAATAAAATGTTTTATCGTTAAAAAAATAATTTTTAACGTGAAGTGAATAAAATAAATTATTCATTTATAAACCGAACGGTTTGTCTTTGTACACCTATTTGAATGACATTGATTGGGACGATAAATTTTACACATCGCCCAACAGCACAAATAAAATATGTGTTTGATTGTTTGAAACCCCACACGGGTGTTGGGATGAAATTTGAAGTTCACTCATCCTGATTGATTAAATATGTCGATCGATTGATTGACAGGCTGCTATAAGCGTTGAATATCTATATTTGATGCTTATACAGTGTAGTGCACTTTGGTTGATGGTTGATTATTTTCAATGCTATTATATACATGTGTTGTACGAAAATCCATATAATTAATTTTATATGGTGATTGATTGGGACTCATTCCAATTTGAAAAATAAAGAATATTATAAAATAAAAGTTCATGTGTTGACAGTACTCATCCATTGAGATTGGTCATGTGTTGAACGAAATATATTGATAATAACAACTATTTTGAAAATAGAAATTTATGAAGCCGTGTTGATTAGATTAACGCCATTTTGACGTGAACGATATTTATATCGATTTTAAAACGATTTCGAAATGAATTGAATTGAAAACGATTTCGAAATGAATTGAATTGAAAACGATTTCGAGATGAATTGAATTGAAAACGATTTCGAAATGAATTGAATTGAAAACGATTTCGAAATGAATTGAATTGAAAACGATTTCGAAATGAATTGAATTGAAAACGATTTCGAAATGAATTGAATTGAAAACGATTTCGAAATGAATTGAATTGAAAACGATTTCAAATTGAATTGAAAGCGAATTGAAATGAATTCAAATTGAATTGAAATTTGAATTGAATGGAAATGAATTTTAAAACGAATTTATAAAGGAGAATTCAATTTTGATTTGAATTGAAAAGAAAGTTGAAATAGCTTTTGAAACGATTTTAAAACTATTTATATAATTCGCTTTAAATAGAAATCGACGATATATATATTATATATATTATATATATAATATAATGGCCTGAATAGAACGCGCCGCGCCGCGGCAGTTCGCGAATTTCGACCATTTATTTCAAACGGACATTGCGGGAGATCCGACCGTCGGATTCTCCTAAAACCGGAACCGTTGGGTTCGTATCGAAAAGAGCTTTCTAACGAATATTAGAAATTTGAAATCTAACGGTTGGATTTGGAATTATGTCCAAATCAAATTCGAAAAAGGTCGCTGTAAGTGCAGTTCGATGGCCGTTGATGGAAATCGACGGTACGGGCCTTGATAAAATTATTAAAAATAGTAATAATTTGTGTAAAATCATAAGAAATGATTTGTGAAGATTTGGGATGAAAAACTCCATATTTGAAAAGATAAAAATAGATTTTTATCGAATTGAACTAGTTTTGAACTAGAATAATAATTCTATTTATTTTTAAATAAATAAATTGAATTCGAAAAGGGTTTTGAAAATAACCAAAATTTCCAATGATTGCATTGGAGTGGATTTGAATCGAAATTGTCTTCGGAATATTTCGATGTTGAAATTCGTGATTATACAGATGTTGTTATGGAAATTTGAAAGATATATATTTATATCGTTATTTCCAATACGACATTTGTTAATCGTAGAATTTGATGTTGAATATAGGCCGATATATTTTCTATTCAGAGCCTTATATTGAATATCAAATGTGATTTGGGTTTGTCGTGAATGGTGTCTTCACTAACACTGTTCTTGAACCCAGTTGAGAAAAGATTAAATCTTTTTATTTAGATTTAATGAAGTGTACCAATTAAATAATATTTAATTGGAATTGAATTGATATTGATTTTTGGGTTTATCGTGAACAGTGTTTTAAATAACACTTATTCTTTAACCCGATAATTAATGAATGTGACTTTGGGTTTATCGTGAACCGTGTTTTTAAATGACACGGATTCTTTAACCCAGTTAACGATTAAAACTAAGTGGAGTTTTAATGAATCTTTAATTAGATTGAAATGATCGAAAATGGAGTATCACCAGTTTTGCTCCAGGCGATAGTTAAATCTTTAATTAGATTTGAACGTGAAATGGTAATTGAATTTACCGATAACACTGTGGTGTTAGATATGAAGTATTACCAGTTTTACTTGATGGGATGAATAGGTTGGGATTGGGAAATTAAAACAAATGATTACTTCGGTAAGGTTCGCTAATCCCGACTAGTTTGAATTGATATTCAAAAATAGATTAAAGAATAAATTCAAGAATTTATCTCTGATAAAATTAATGGGAACCTTTCCCTATGAATGTGAAATTTAGAAACTAACTGTCGGTTAGCCAAGCAGAATGGTTTTCTGGATATTGATCTGATGTTGGTTTCGGCCTTCGGGGTTAATACTTGGGGAATTATTCTCTTGATTAATTTACGGTTAGTGACTAATGAATTGGAATGAGGCGTATGTTGTGTTTGTGTAACACTTTTATAAAATATACGCGAGTTATTCGGGAAGACCGGGTTTATCCCATTCTGAATAACTGATACGACGATAAGTCGAAGATGAAGACGATGGTCGAAGACCGGAAGTCTTCGCGTCGTTTGGGTGATAACTGATGATCTTGATTGGGCTGTACACCCAAGAAGATGGAAACAGTTAGTGATCGTCCAGACGTACTTGGAGATCGATGGATATGCGGGGTACTAGGTGCCTCCGGTTTCGTTCAGACCCAGAACGGACTTGTAAATGGACTGTGTGTCTGACATCGGATTTCATTCTGTGTGACTGATATCGGTTGCATAGGATGGCTTGCCTGTGTGGCATGCTAAGATGCAAATGATCAAGGCTTCTGTTGAAAAGCAAAGTCTTGTGGTTGATGATCAAAGCACGGCCTTTGTGGCGTAGCTTTGTGTAACGTTTGATTCGCGAGTTTCACACCCGGTATGAATCAAAAACGGGAGACGGACCTCAGGGAGGGCATGCGTTTCTTTCTAGTTAGAAGTGGCGTCAGTGGTTTTACACGCCCTGACGAGTTTGACTTATGTGGTTGTTGCTGTTGCGAGGCGCCTCGGTTATATCGGTTTCGGCCGATGCATTCTGGTCGGCTGACTGACCAGACTTACACCCCATAGGGTGGGGAAACGTAGTGTTCAGGCATTTTAATCCACATCGGTGGACCGGCCCTGACGATCCAAAGGCTTGACAGAGTACTTGCCTGAGACACGGACTAGAGCGTCTCGAATCGGTTGAGGACTATCTTTTGCCTCGGTTCATAGACGGAAATCCAATTTCCAAATACGTGACATTTGCGGTTTTAATTGTAACCCTATATATGGCGACATAGTGGGATGGGGCGCTTATGCCGCCTATGATTGATACTTATGATTTGAAGTTGTTTTATACACTTATAATAGTATCAAATGATTTGTTTTAAAACGTATCAAGCATTCTTTGGCTGTTATAAGGGAAAACCCTATCCTCGACTGCGTTGCATTGTGTGATGGGACCTGGGTCTTATAACAGCTTCATTTTTCTTTATTTAGCATTGCGCTGTTTGTTTTATGCACTGGTATTCTTGGGAGGAAACCCGTTCCGTGTTATACGGCGTGGTCCCTTGATTTACCTAGCTTTGAAAATAAAGATTAATAACTGTTTTAGTTCTCACACCAGTCACATGACTGACCTGGAGTTTATTGTTTTAACCTAAACTCTGGGTGCCCTTATTTTGACACGGGCAGCTAGTAGTTTTGGTTTTGCAGATTTATATTCACAGGATCCTGGTTTACAGCTGGAACGATATCCGGAAAGCTTTGTATCCGTATATCTCATTCTAGTTGTGTATTGTATTATTTTTCCGCTGCTATGTATTTAAATGTAATTTAAATCTCTGATAATTCTGTGTAATATTCTTTTAAACTCTGTATATTCTTGTAATCTGATGCATTGTTGTTATATACAGTGAAATGTTCTTCTGTATGCGTTCTGTTTTGTCGTGTTCTCAAACGATAGGGCGTTTCGAACGGTCTGGGTCGGTTTAGCGACTGGTTCGGACCGAGCGAAATTCCTTGCCGTCACAGTTGGTATCAGAGCTTTGGTTTACAAAGCTCAGAGAACAAGACATATTAGAACCCTACGAAAGAATTCATCAGATATTGGATTAGTAATATCCAATTAGGATGACTCGTTAGAGATGGGATCAGTAGTATCCTGGGACGAGTGTGAAGGGTATATTTTTGAAAATGAAAACAAATTTTTGTTTTGAAAATTTAAATCAATTATACGTATTTAATTATTTATTTACATTGATTTGGACAATCAAATATATAGAGATTTTAGTATACGTCTGATCCACGTGTATTGGAGCCTCAAATATATTCGATAGATATAGAATCACACTCTAGTCGCTCGGACATGATTCTAATGATTGACGCGTCATCATTAGAATTTATTTTCGTGTTTCGAAGGTGTGACTTCTATATATTTCCATTAGACTGGTGTGAGAACCAAAATTAGATAGGGCTTATTGTTGTGATTTGGCATCAAAAACATGATTTTTGTGTATGTATCAAAATTATGAATTTCAAATGATAATTCACTAATTGATTGATGGTTGTATTGTTTGATTATTGTTTGAATAATTAAAATTTGAACCACTTAGTTCATTTGAGTCAAATATTGAATTTTATTGAAATTTGGTCGCATTTGCTTGCATATACATATACTTACATTGAACAGGTCATAGCAAGGAGGCTAGAGCAGAGAATAAAATTTGTTTGCCCGACAAATAGGTACATGTTTACTACATAATTTCCTGTTTTGTTTGGGTGATGATGATTTTGTGAGCCTATTGGCTAGCCGCTTGGCTTTTTCTTTTTCTTTTTGAGATCTGAAGGACCGGGGAAGCTATTTGAAATTCCCCGATGCTCCCGGTGCAGGGGAGGTTATGGCGAAATTTTTCAAAAATTTAGGGTGTTAGCCAAATTTTTGAAATTTTGAAAATTCTCAGAAACTGAAAAGTTGGAGAATGGAAGCCAGATCGAACGTAGGGCTGATTAATCAAACCACTTTCGACTTTGTTCCTTTTCGGGGACGAAAAGTTTTAAGTGGGGGAGATTGTAACAACCCGTAAAATGGGGGCCAATTTTAAATTTTTATTTTGGCAATTTTAGCGAATTTTGATTATTTAAAATGAATTATTTTAAATAATATCGACGAGAAATTTATTTTGAATATAATTATAACGTATATATTATATACGCCGTCGTTAGAATATATAATAATTATATATAATTATAAAAGGAATTGAAAATGGCGCGGTAGTTCGAAAATTCGATTTCTAATTTCAAATGAATATACAGAATTCAATATAAGTCAGAATTGAACGAAACAAGAAATATTTGAATCGGTATAACTATATCTTTGTAACGAAGTTGACAAACTGAGATTTCATCTTAGAAATGATAAGATATGTCCAGTTTAAAATTAGAAATAGTCGCTGTGGAATTTATATATATTTTTATATATATAAGGCCCTTAAAAATAGCAATTTTGCAAACGACCTCGGATTTCGACGAAACCAGTTTTGTTGGGTCCGTGATGTTAAGTTATTACTGGATTTCAAATTTCATAATTTTTTGAATCAGTATGTGAGCGTGACAAAGGAAAACGCGTTTGACCAGTTTCAGTTGATTTTAATCGACTGGAAATTGGCCGTTTTTCAAACGGTCTCAGAATTCGACGAAACTAGTTTTGTTAGGACCGTATCGTCAATACGAAGCTAGAAAATATTTTTCTGTAATTTTCCGAGTTAATATGTGACCCCGGTAATTAGAAATGTACGTTTAAAATTCAATATAGTGATTTAAATGTAAATTTAACGGGAACTGATTGTAACAATCAAATCAGCTTGCGATATATATCCCATTGTGTTCGGAATGGGGGTAAAACGCTATGGACGACAGGCGGTGGGCCTCGTTTCGAGGTCGTATGTGAAAGTCAACTCTTTAGGATAAAATTTATTAATTAATTAATAATAATAATAAAAAAATATTATCTTCCCCTTAACTACCCAGGCCCCCCCCCGATTTCCTTTTACAGAAAATTAAAAAAAAAAAAAGAGGAAACGAAATCGAGATCGCCCCAGCCCCTTTCCCTCGTCGGAGCCGCCACCCTCGCGTCGGCCTCCTCCTCCAATCGCCCGCCACTCAGTTGAAGTCCCTGTCCCCTCTTCAGCCTCCTCCATTCGATCCATTCGAAGACCACCTGGCGCCGCAGTCAGATCCGCACGCCACCGCTGAGTCGCTCCCCCTCCAGCTCCCCCTCTGAAGATCGAAACCCCGCCTGAAACCTCAGCTCCAGCCACCACTGAGACTGCCGCCACCCCACGACCCGACACCCCTCCTTGCGCCGCCACCAGAAACCCCCCCCCCCCCCCCCCGCTGTAAGTCGTTTTATTTTATTTTTATTTATTATTCTGCAAAATAAAAACTGATTTTATAAAAGTAAAATAAAAACTGATTTTATAAAAGTAAAATAAAAACTGATTTTTTAAAAAGTAAAGTAAAAACTGAATTTAAAAAAAAAAAAAGTTCTTTAAAACTGAAATGTTTAATTCTTTAAAACTGAAATGTTTAATTCTTTAAAACTGAAATGTTTAAAAGTTTAAAACTGAAATGTTTAAAAGTTTAAAACTGAAATGTTTAAAAGTTTTTAAAACTGAAATTTTTAATATGTTAAAACTGAAATCTTTATGATTTTTAAAACTGAAAAGGAAAGATTTTTTTAAAATTGAAAAGAAATGAGAAAGCTTTGTTTTTTTAACATGAAGAAAACCTTGATTTTGAAAATGAAAATAGAAAGGAACATTATTTTTGAAAATAAAATTAACGAAGTTTTAAAATAAAATATACTCTGTTTAGAAAAATAAAATTATACATTTCTTTGATTTGAAAAGATAAACTTCTTTGTTTTGAAAATATAAAGGTTCGATTTATATATTATAAAAAGGCGATATTTTTAACTTATAAAAGGTTAAATCTTTATAGGATGGTCATATAAAGAAGAATTGATTTTAAAACTGATTTGTTTAAAAAGGTTTTAAAAGATTTAAACTTTAAAAAAGTAAAAGATTTAAAAGAAGTAAGATATGGAAATTATAGGTTTAAAGTAATAAAAATATAATTTTTGCACCGTAGGAATATTAAAGATATAATCTTTATTTTTGAAAAGGCGGAATCTATATCTTTGAAATAAAAATTCGATTTTTATATATTGAACTTTGAAATAAAAATTCGATTTTTATATATTGAACTTCGAAATAAAAATATGATTTTTATATATGGAATAGCGAAGTAAAAATTCGATTTTTACATATGTAGTGGCTACGGGCAATAAAGATGCCGAAGATGCGATAGCGATGAAGACTTCTGCAAATGAAGTGCCGTGGAGCTAGGATAGCTATAGGTGAGAATTTCTCACCTTTCTATTTCTTTTCTAGTTATATATATATATACTAGGATGCAGACGGTGCTTAGTAGCACCCGACACAATCGTCCACAGACCATGGACTTGTTTGTTTGGCGGTTTGGTTATTGATTGCGATATTGGTTTGAATGTGGTTTGTGGTGTGAATAATCGAATCGATAAATTGGTTAGGATTAGACGTGCGCCGTTATAAGGCGAAGGAGTAAGGCTAGGTTAGACTCTTACTCCAAATTTTGTGGTTTGCATAACGAATTGATTTGATTGATGTGTGAATGGCGTGGGCCTTCACTAGACCGGGGATAAGGCTAGGCCTCGTCCCGTTTCTAGTATCGTGCCGTTATGCCGCCGAAATTTTCTAAAATAAGTTAGAAAAATAAAAATATCATTTTATGGAATAAATGAATTGAATAGAAATTCTTAGGTTGGAATAAAATGTTTTATCGTTAAAAAAATAATTTTTAACGTGAAGTGAATAAAATAAATTATTCATTTATAAACCGAACGGTTTGTTTATGTACACCTATTTGAATGACATTGATTGGGACGATAAATTTTACACATCGCCCAACAGCACAAATAAAATATGTGTTTGATTGTTTGAAACCCCACACGGGTGTTGGGATGAAATTTGAAGTTCACTCATCCTGATTGATTAAATATGTCGATCGATTGATTGACAGGCTGCTATAAGCGTTGAATATCTATATTTGATGCTTATACAGTGTAGTGCACTTTGGTTGATGGTTGATTATTTTCAATGCTATTATATACATGTGTTGTACGAAAATCCATATAATTAATTTTATATGGTGATTGATTGGGACTCATTCCAATTTGAAAAATAAAGAATATTATAAAATAAAAGTTCATGTGTTGACAGTACTCATCCATTGAGATTGGTCATGTGTTGAACGAAATATATTGATAATAACAACTATTTTGAAAATAGAAATTTATGAAGCCGTGTTGATTAGATTAACGCCATTTTGACGTGAACGATATTTATATCGATTTTAAAACGATTTCGAAATGAATTGAATTGAAAACGATTTCGAAATGAATTGAATTGAAAACGATTTCGAGATGAATTGAATTGAAAACGATTTCGAAATGAATTGAATTGAAAACGATTTCGAAATGAATTGAATTGAAAACGATTTCGAAATGAATTGAATTGAAAACGATTTCGAAATGAATTGAATTGAAAACGATTTCGAAATGAATTGAATTGAAAACGATTTCGAAATGAATTGAATTGAAAACGATTTCAAATTGAATTGAAAGCGAATTGAAATGAATTCAAATTGAATTGAAATTTGAATTGAATGGAAATGAATTTTAAAACGAATTTATAAAGGAGAATTCAATTTTGATTTGAATTGAAAAGAAAGTTGAAATAGCTTTTGAAACGATTTTAAAACTATTTATATAATTCGCTTTAAATAGAAATCGACGATATATATATTATATATATAATATAATGGCCTGAATAGAACGCGCCGCGCCGCGGCAGTTCGCGAATTTCGACCATTTATTTCAAACGGACATTGCGGGAGATCCGACCGTCGGATTCTCCTAAAACCGGAACCGTTGGGTTCGTATCGAAAAGAGCTTTCTAACGAATATTAGAAATTTGAAATCTAACGGTTGGATTTGGAATTATGTCCAAATCAAATTCGAAAAAGGTCGCTGTAAGTGCAGTTCGATGGCCGTTGATGGAAATCGACGGTACGGGCCTTGATAAAATTATTAAAAATAGTAATAATTTGTGTAAAATCATAAGAAATCATTTGTGAAGATTTGGGATGAAAAACTCCATATTTGAAAAGATAAAAATAGATTTTTATCGAATTGAACTAGTTTTGAACTAGAATAATAATTCTATTTATTTTTAAATAAATAAATTGAATTCGAAAAGGGTTTTGAAAATAACCAAAATTTCCAATGATTGCATTGGAGTGGATTTGAATCGAAATTGTCTTCGGAATATTTCGATGTTGAAATTCGTGATTATACAGATGTTGTTATGGAAATTTGAAAGATATATATTTATATCGTTATTTCCAATACGACATTTGTTAATCGTAGAATTTGATGTTGAATATAGGCCGATATATTTTCTATTCAGAGCCTTATATTGAATATCAAATGTGATTTGGGTTTGTCGTGAATGGTGTCTTCACTAACACTGTTCTTGAACCCAGTTGAGAAAAGATTAAATCTTTTTATTTAGATTTAATGAAGTGTACCAATTAAATAATATTTAATTGGAATTGAATTGATATTGATTTTTGGGTTTATCGTGAACAGTGTTTTAAATAACACTTATTCTTTAACCCGATAATTAATGAATGTGACTTTGGGTTTATCGTGAACCGTGTTTTTAAATGACACGGATTCTTTAACCCAGTTAACGATTAAAACTAAGTGGATTTTTAATGAATCTTTAATTAGATTGAAATGATCGAAAATGGAGTATCACCAGTTTTGCTCCAGGCGATAGTTAAATCTTTAATTAGATTTGAACGTGAAATGGTAATTGAATTTACCGATAACACTGTGGTGTTAGATATGAAGTATTACCAGTTTTACTTCATGGGATGAATAGGTTGGGATTGGGAAATTAAAACAAATGATTACTTCGGTAAGGTTCGCTAATCCCGACTAGTTTGAATTGATATTCAAAAATAGATTAAAGAATAAATTCAAGAATTTATCTCTGATAAAATTAATGGGAACCTTTCCCTATGAATGTGAAATTTAGAAACTAACTGTCGGTTAGCCAAGCAGAATGGTTTTCTGGATATTGATCTGATGTTGGTTTCGGCCTTCGGGGTTAATACTTGGGGAATTATTCTCTTGATTAATTTACGGTTAGTGACTAATGAATTGGAATGAGGCGTATGTTGTGTTTGTGTAACACTTTTATAAAATATACGCGAGTTATTCGGGAAGACCGGGTTTATCCCATTCTGAATAACTGATACGACGATAAGTCGAAGATGAAGACGATGGTCGAAGACCGGAAGTCTTCACATCGTTTGGGTGATAACTGATGATCTTGATTGGGCTGTACACCCAAGAAGATGGAAACAGTTAGTGATCGTCCAGACGTACTTGGAGATCGATGGATATGCGGGGTACTAGGTGCCTCCGGTTTCGTTCAGACCCAGAACGGACTTGTAAATGGACTGTGTGTCTGACATCGGATTTCATTCTGTGTGACTGATATCGGTTGCATAGGATGGCTTGCCTGTGTGGCATGCTAAGATGCAAATGATCAAGGCTTCTGTTGAAAAGCAAAGTCTTGTGGTTGATGATCAAAGCACGGCCTTTGTGGCGTAGCTTTGTGTAACGTTTGATTCGCGAGTTTCACACCCGGTATGAATCAAAAACGGGAGACGGACCTCAGGGAGGGCATGCGTTTCTTTCTAGTTAGAAGTGGCGTCAGTGGTTTTACACGCCCTGACGAGTTTGACTTATGTGGTTGTTGCTGTTGCGAGGCGCCTCGGTTATATCGGTTTCGGCCGATGCATTCTGGTCGGCTGACGGACCAGACTTACACCCCATAGGGTGGGGAAACGTAGTGTTCAGGCATTTTAATCCACATCGGTGGACCGGCCCTGACGATCCAAAGGCTTGACAGAGTACTTGCCTGAGACACGGACTAGAGCGTCTCGAATCGGTTGAGGACTATCTTTTGCCTCGGTTCATAGACGGAAATCCAATTTCCAAATACGTGACATTTGCGGTTTTAATTGTAACCCTATATATGGCGACATAGTGGGATGGGGCGCTTATGCCGCCTATGATTGATACTTATGATTTGAAGTTGTTTTATACACTTATAATAGTATCAAATGATTTGTTTTAAAACGTATCAAGCATTCTTTGGCTGTTATAAGGGAAAACCCTATCCTCGACTGCGTTGCATTGTGTGATGGGACCTGGGTCTTATAACAGCTTCATTTTTCTTTATTTAGCATTGCGCTGTTTGTTTTATGCACTGGTATTCTTGGGAGGAAACCCGTTCCGTGTTATACGGCGTGGTCCCTTGATTTACCTAGCTTTGAAAATAAAGATTAATAACTGTTTTAGTTCTCACACCAGTCACATGACTGACCTGGAGTTTATTGTTTTAACCTAAACTCTGGGTGCCCTTATTTTGACACGGGCAGCTAGTAGTTTTGGTTTTGCAGATTTATATTCACAGGATCCTGGTTTACAGCTGGAACGATATCCGGAAAGCTTTGTATCCGTATATCTCATTCTAGTTGTGTATTGTATTATTTTTCCGCTGCTATGTATTTAAATGTAATTTAAATCTCTGATAATTCTGTGTAATATTCTTTTAAACTCTGTATATTCTTGTAATCTGATGCATTGTTGTTATATACAGTGAAATGTTCTTCTGTATGCGTTCTGTTTTGTCGTGTTCTCAAACGATAGGGCGTTTCGAACGGTCTGGGTCGGTTTAGCGACTGGTTCGGACCGAGCGAAATTCCTTGCCGTCACATAGCCCCCATAGGAATGTGGGTCATAGCCAACCCATGTAGCGGCTCAATCAAACCTTTAACGAATCTCAGGGCCTTCTTCTCAGGTGTGTTCACCAAGTCTAAGCCGAATCTCGCCAACTGATTGAACTTGTTGACATACTCCTTCACTGATGAATTACCTTGCTTCAATGCTAAGAACCTCTCCATGTATAGATTCTCTTCCGCTCGTGAGAGGAATTTCATCTCGAACCTATGCCTGAAATCTATGCATGTCTCTACCGGACTCTCTCCATTCGTGACCTCCCACCAAAACGATGCTTCTTCCTTCATTAACCAAGCAGCTAATTGGACCTTCCTTCCATCTCCTATCTTGAAGATACCAAACAAATCTTCCACCTCCTTAAGCCAATTCTAAGCTTTAACAAATGTCTCTGACCCGTGAAAAGGTTTCCCGCCCATTGCCCAAAAGACCTTGCATATCTTCGAAAAAGTATCAATGCGGGGAGGGGAAGGAGGAGGAACGTCTGCTGGGCCTACGGTGGTGGCCCTAGCCTCCAGATACCTTTTGAACCAAGTTGGTATCGGTATGCCCTCGGGTATCTCGGGTAACCCAGACATGCTGAAAAGAAAATAAAGAGATTCAAAATGGAGAATTCGAAAGACAGATATATGGCTTTTGGGGATTATGTTTTTCAAAATAAACTTTACTTTTGAAAATACTTCCTTTTTGAAAATAGATTCCAAAAACTTTTTATCAAATCTGGTAACCTTCAGCTCTGATACCAAGTGTAACACCCCACTTCCGTTAAGGTCATTCACAAAGGGAATGCCTTAACTTCGATGGAACGTTATGAGTAAACATAACAGAAATTTACAAGATAGATATGTAAAGTAGTACTGGAAAAATTTATAACTTTATTATAGTAGAAACAGAAATAAGTTTGGTTACATCACAATACCAAAACCCAAGTACACAAATATCAGTCTTATACAAAATCCTTCAGAATGCATAATTTTAAAGCCATAATCCCCAACAGAGAATGCCATAAATAGGTAGAATCAAAGCCAAGCAATATTTCAAGCACTTCTAGCATTTCAAGCAGATGGAACCTGAATCAAGCTCCTATGTTTCCACCCTGAGAACCTGTTGGGGAGGGGAATGGGTGAAAAGAGGCGAAACAAACTAGGTCAGACATAAGTTTGGTGAGCCCAGTGACTTTCAGCATATAAACAGATAACAGTTTCATGACATGTAAACAAAACTAGATGAGAGATAACCATAACAGGAGTAGTAGGTTAACAGAAGAGACAGAATGATATAGGCTAAACTGAACTTCTTACTTGGTTTTTCACTTCTCTGCACTAATACTAGTATAACAGAATTAGGTGTTGTCTTAATATCTAAACAGAAAATAGAACAATCTCTTCAGAAACACGATGCTGGTAATGGGCCTTTGCCACCCGAACAGAGACAGACGGTTTTAGAAAAAAAATTTTAGTAATGAGCCTTTACTACCCGAATAGAGACAGACGGTATAGAAACAGAAACAGAAACGAAAATCAGAGACGAAAACAGAATATTCCCTACGGAAACAGAATGTTAGAATTAGGTGTACGCTAGTAATGGGCCTTTACTACCCCAATAGATAGTACCACACAGAAACAGATAGGAGTTACCACCCAACAAAAACAGACGGTACCCCAACAGAAACAAACAGAACTAAGTGTACCCTAAATTCTACCCCAAGCGATCGGCTCCCTAATACATAAATACCCTGTGCCGGCCCCATAGAAGGTTGTATCACTCCCTAAAGTGGAAACTTATAGACACAGACCTATTTACAAATGTCACAGTGTCTTACATCCTCAGAGCAGACGGGATCCATGCACGCACATGACACGGTTGGAATGCGCCATCAACACCCCTCGCCATTATCAGAGTGAACCTCTTACAATTAGTTCAGTAAGCATGCCCTGGACCCCTACGTAGTGTTGGGTCATAATTTTGATACCAGAAAGGGTTACTGACTAATATGGGTCCCAAACAACAGATGACACAAGTAATTACCCCTCCTAATCTTGTGTCCCAGACTAACAGATTTCAGATTTACTTGCTTATAGATTTCAGACGTATAAAGTCCAGATTAACTAGTTCTCAGATCCGACATATAGGTTAACAAGTTTTCAGACTAATAGACCAAATATACATATTTATAAGTTTTCAGATTAATGGATCAGATATACAGACTAACAAGTTTTCAAACTAACGGATCAGATATACAGATTTACAAGTTTTCCGACTAATGGATCAGATATACAGATTTACAAATTTTCAGACTAACGGATCAGACATACAGACTAACAAGTTTTCAGACTACGGATTAGATATACAGATTAAAAAACTTACAGATTGTTTCATCTAACCTTGTATTGGGCCTATAGATTTTCAAACGGGTTTATTAGATTCATCAGTCCAATTATTTTAACCTTATCTACCCAATACGTTTTAGGCATCATATTTATCTTAGATTTGCATTAATTTAATATTAATGCACAGACCTCTCACATTAGGTCGGTAGCTTGTGGCCACTGGATGTGCCGGGCAGTTCCGGGCAGACTTCTGCTACAAGACAGACCTAACCTCATGTCTAATCATCTTTATGCCTACGACCTATCACATTAGACTGATAGTTTGCGGCTGCTGGTTAAGCTGGTTAGGTCTGGGCAGGCTTCTACCGCAAACAGAGTCTAACCTCGTGTCTCAGCATTCTTATTTTAGCTGAAGTATTCATTCACAGATTATGCCAATATCAGACTAATTATGCCAATTCAACAAATTAACTTCTTTACAAGTTACAACAGATTATCCAAAGTTCTATTAATATGTTTTGCTCAATTTTAGATCGATCCTACAGATTTTCATACCCAAATTACCGTACTCACTTTCAACAGATTTAGCAGATTAGGCAATTTAACAGATTTAATCACCCCTTAAAATTCCATTGACATACCTCGCTTAATTATCAAATTAAGCCTAATTTTACATGCCTAAATTATAGTCATAATCCACAATATAACATATGCCCCAAATTTCTAGTTAAGTTTACATAGTATAGAATATTCTCTCAAAACCCCAAATCATGATATGCAATATGAATTTTGCCAAATTATAGCCTTTGGTTTCAGCGTATGTCAAATATCCAAAATCCCCATTTAGGCGTATTCACAATTAATAGTTTTCCTATTTTAATATTGATATTTTACGCCTAAATCATATACCCTTTTTCTTCCAAGTCATAGATCGTCATATAAAATATGCCCCCAAATCAAGATCTTAAATTACAACATATATTATGTCCTCAAAATCAGATCTTGAATTATAACATGCATTATGTTCCCAAATTACAAGTCATATGTTGTCATACAATAATTCTCCTTCTTCCAAATCATGAACCGTCATATATAGTATGCCTAGATCTAGATCTTAAATTACAACATATACCTTTTTCCTTAAATCAGTCAAGGATCAGTCATGTCCAATTATGCATCATTCGTTATTTTCCCCAAATTTAACGTTCGTGTGTCAATCTTTTATAAGATTTGGCTCATGCTCGTGGTAGTCTAACTATTAAATAGGAGGAAGGAAGAGATACAGAATAGTTACAATAATAAGATAGACCTACACAGAAAAACAGATTTGATAAACAGGAATAAGATAGATCTACACAGGAAAACAGATCTGATAAACAAGAATATGCATAATCTCCAATTCAGATTTATAACCATGTCAAGATCATAATTAAATTTCATATTTGAAAATAACTGTACTCACCTTGTTTGGATTCTAAAAGAAAAAGGGTTGTAGTTGTTCTTTTTAATCCTATTCAGATTGGAAGAAGAAGGAGCACTTGTTCTAGCTTAGGTTTCAGCAGAGTAACGACGCCATTGATTTATATTAATATGTATTAGGATAGAGTAGGGGTGTAATGAAATTGTGTGGAGAGAAAGTGAGGTTTGGGGGTGTTTAAATAGCTTAGGAGCAACGAATCTAGTCAGAACGGGCATCTAAATGCAGAAAAACGAATCCGTCCACGGATCTGGAAAAAGGGGGGAGGTCGACCCCCAGGTCGACTGTAACACCCCATATTTTCTGTTAACGTTATAGTAACGAATCAAAGAATAATTAATTTCAAATGTGAGAACTAAGGGATATGGGTTACGCCATTGCATTCGTCTCGGAATTCTGCTTGAGATAGAGTTCGAGTTTGGATAAAACGGACACCGTATGAAGGAGATATGGACGAACGAAGTCAAAGTAGAGAACCAGAAAGAAAGAGAGAAAAAATGCACTGGCGCACTTGGGAAGTGCGCCAGTACAAAAATTGCACTGGCGCACCTGCCAAGTGCGCCCAGGCCGAGCAGAGAACCTGCACAGCTTTCTGGTGTGATCTGATCCATACTGTGAGTCACTGCTAAGTCCTTTCTGACTCCTTGCTGAGTCATTATGGCTGAGGTGTCACCCTATCCTGATAGAATGGTTGTGGCTAGCTCTAGGATCATCCGATGGCTCAAATTAAATTGAAATTCTATATAAACAACCTAATGCTCAAACCTAAAAATCAAACAAAAATAATCCTTGAACTATCATGCCATCAGTAGAGAACTTGGAGTAGCCGTCACCAATTCAAAGACAAGATAAAAACCTAAATCAAAATCAGATTAAAAGTAATCAAATTCAAAAATCTACATCAAAGGCGAGCTTACCAATTTCAGAATTCAGATTTCAGAAGTCAAGAATTGCTTTTTAGTTTGTAAGTTGGTTATTACGCAAATTTAAACGTTCTTTCAAATGAATCATGACATGTTGTAATTCGAATATAGAATGATGCTTATGTATAAGAAAAATAAAGTTTAATTCTTAAATTACCGTTGCGATTGATCATGTCTATATGTTTGTGATGATGAACACACCATATTGAATGTTATTGGAATTTGTTATGATTTGGTAATGGATTTATTATGCCAACTAAATGGTGAAACATGTCATGTTATAATCTTTTGGTTACTTGCAAGTTTATGATCTAAAGCACATGCTTATATGTTAGATCAACACACATGTATATTTAGATCCATGTTAAGTTGAATCTATTTATATTGTAAAATTGGAATTGTAGTTCTCTTATGTTTTAACACATAAGTTATCATGCTATGTTGTGATTCGAATATGTTTATAATAGCCCTCTTATGTTTAACACACATAATTTATCATGTTAAGTTGTGATTCGAATATGTTTATAGTAGCTCTCTTATGTTTAAACCACATAAGTCATCATGCTAAGTTGTGATTCGAATATGTTTATAATAGTTCTCTTATGTTTAACACACATATGTTAATATGCAAAGTTGTGGTTTAAAATTGTGTTTATATGTTAAGCCTCCATGCTAGACCTATATCAAGTTTACATGACAAATAGACCCAACTTAGTCACAAGTTCACCTTTACCCGTTTAATTAAGTTAATGATACTTCTATGCCAAGTTACATATGATAAGTTAAATGTATGTTATTTTATGTTTGTTTCATGTCCCTTATTTATTACCCTTTTTGTTTATGGGTTTGGGCTAATTTTCTAGCCCAACATTTTATGTGATTCATGCGTACGTTCCACGGGGATAACGATGGGAAAATATTAAAATTCATGGCATATATTTGTTCATAAAATGGTATATTTGATATACCATTTATTGTGAGCATAATCAAAGGATAATTATGGCATGATTAAATTAAAATTAATTCACATAAAGAAATTAGACACATATAGAAAATATGTGAATTTAGAAAAGATGAATATGCCTAACCTGAGTTTAGACTGAGTTGTGGTGTAAATCTGCCCGGAACCGACCGACATATCCAGTGACCACAATAAGACCTGTCTAATGTGGGTGGTTAGTGCATCAAGCCCAAAAAGAACCCGAGGTTAGACTGAGTTATGGTGTAAATCTGCCCAGAACCGACCGGCATATCCAATGACCACAACAAGACCTGTCTAATGTGAGTGGTTGGTGCTTTAATGAATAAATTAAAGCTAAGTCAGGATTGGTAGGGTTAAGTCAATTAGGGAAACACTTAACTGACTCAACATGTTAACTAAACGGATGGGTGGGGTTAGGTAAACTTGGACGCTTAACCAAATAAACATGTTGATTAGAAAACCCTAGTAACGGGGACTCATTTCAACAGTAACCCACATAGATGTATCATGGTACATTGAAGCTAGGTAGGGTGGGGCACGATTACTGGGCTGATTATAAGCGGTCAAAACGTCGACGGTTGGTGCATCAGTGTAGGTTCCGACGGAGTATGGGTGTGCACGTACTCCGAAGTGGAAAAAGAAGGCACTGAGCATCAGTAGTATACACTGTGCATCTTGAATCATGTCAGGTTGCCACCAGAGGGACTGACACACCCCATGGTGGGAGCAGCATAGGTATCCATAGTCAAGCGGGGCCGAATGACATAGGATATGAATGCATGCGAGTAGGAGCCGATTATTAAGGGGATCGTATGTTATGAACACGTGGCGCTGGTTGAACCAATGGTTAAGTAGGTGCAAAGACTACAGAATGGGTGCGATCACATGTTCCTCTTATCTTATATTAGGGTATTGTCCTATGTTCTGTTATTACTGTCATGATCCCTTTCCTTGTTTAAATACTAGTAATCACTGAACTTACCAGACTTATTGTCTGACCCGTTTTCTTTCGTCCTCTTTTCTTCCTTTTCCCCCCAGGTCCACAGGGAGGGAATACTCCAGCTTAGTCAGACTCTTTGCAAGCTTCAAGAAAGTAGATGTATGATTGGGACTCTCTCTCACCTTGGCTATGGTTTTTGAACACAACACTTAGGGATTTGTGCAGTTTTATAAAGGGTTTATGCTTCTTTATTAAATAATCAAGACAGAAATTATAGTGTAATGTTTTGGAAGTAATTTTGAGATAATTTGATGTAATGCTTTTGTATTGAAACACGTATGCAATAAATATTTGAATTTCGCTGCTTATATTTATCTGTCTTGTAAATTTTTCTGTGTTTTGTACCTATAACCCTCCACCAAAGTTAAGGCATTCCCTTTGTGAGTGACCTTAACGAAGGTGGGGTGTTTCATCGACCCCATGGTCGACCTGTTCTACCCAGGTCGACCCTATGGTCGACCTGGGTCCTGGGTGGGAATTTTCCTGCCCAACCCGGGTGTGTGATTTGAATTTCGAAACTTTGAATTTGAATTCGGGCTGGTTTTTATTTTAAATTCCTGAAACTTCTAAGTGCCATAACTTCTTCATATGGAGTCCGATTTATGCAAACTCGGACTCTATCTCAAGCAGAATTCTAAGTCAAACGCAATGGCGTAACCCATTTCCCTTAATTATTCTCTTGAAAATTAATTATAATTTGTTTTGTTACTATTATGTTCATATAAAATATGAGGTGTTACGCATGTAGAGTTAAGGCGTTAATTTTAAATTAACGTTACTTAATATTGGAATTAAGTAAACTAAAGGAAATTGAAATAAGATTTTCAAGCGGGAAATGGTCGAATGGATTAGAAAAGGGATTGTTAAAAGGGAATTTGGTAAAGGAGCGAGTAATAGGATTGTGTAACAAAAATTTGAGTAATTAAATGAATTATTTAAAGAAGGTTAAAAGGTGATGTTTTAATAAGCAATTACTTAATCTATGAATTAAGAAATAATGGTCATATTTGAGAAGGAGATTTTCAAAAGTAAGAAGATTTATATACCATATTTTAAATAAAATAGTTAAATGAGATGTGTTTGTTATTAGAATGAATACCGGTTTGTGAATTACAACTCATATCTATCTTAAGATAAGAATATTGTTGATCAAGGCCTGAGAGGTAAATAAATACCCCAACTTGAACGACTTCAGGACTACCTGAGGATGATATTAGTTTGTAATGAGAAAGAGGTTAAGCATAATTTATTATTTACATATGTGAAATAATAACTCCATGTTAATCACAAGATTTAAGGATATATATTGAGATTACCAAAGTAATGGAAATAAAAAGGATTTGAGAATTATAATGTAATTTCCAAGGTAACGGAAATGAGAAGATTCGAGAATATGTATATATATATAATAATTTTTCTCAAGTAAAGGAAGTTATAAAAGAGATTTATACGAAATTGTAACGGTATTTTCGAGGTAAAGAAAATGAAAAATGGAGATTTGGAATAGATTTATTCTAAAAGAATAAGAGTTGGTTATTGTTTTCAAGTTATAAAACAAAAGAGATTTCGTAACATTATTTTATGAATGTTAAGTTGAATTGTTTTTCCTAGTATAGATAATAAAGAATGAGGTAGCAAATGTTTTGAAAACGATAGTAAGATAGAAAATTGAATCTGATTATAGAATATTTTCCTAAGTATGAGACTAAAACAATTTTGAAATAACCTTATGTTAAATAAGAAATGAAAAGTTATATTCGTAATGTTGAAATATTTAAGAGTTTAAATTAACCATCGTTAATCTTTTTTAATTAAAGAGGCCAAGTAATGCTGGTACTAAACCAGTTAACTCATTTCATTCTCATGATTGTCTATTTGATAGTTAAATAACTGACTATCAAATCTGACCTTTACGATTGCTGGTACGGAAAGACCGGGATCAAATTTATATTCGAAAATCATTCTGAACTAGCGAATACATGGAAATTTCTGATTAAAGATGGAGCAATTTAAGAACATTGAACTTCATGGGAGGAAGGACTACTTGATAAATTTCTCTGGGTAGCTCCTAGAGATATTTTGACAGTGATTCTGTCGTAATTGGAATCTGCAGATTGCAAGGACTACTCGCTACTGATCCGTGGGTGATACATATATAGGATGTGGTAAGAGGGTGCCTTCGATTCATCCTGTTCCTGGGTGACTTGTATGGACTATTGTCTGACAGAGTATTTCCTAAAAACCACGTACGTAGATTTTTACAAATATAACGAGTCAGTGGCAAAGAGGGAAACTTCTTTTATACCCAGAGTATATTTGTGGATGTCAGTTAGTGATTTAACGGATCTGACGATGTGACATTCAAAGTGAATTGTGGCTAGATGTTCTAAAAGAATAAAGAAATAAATAAATAAATAAATTATGACCTCAAGCCTCATTGTAATGACCCGGGTTTTCGATCAACTAATTTTAAATATTTAAATTGATTTTAAATATTGAATTGAGAATATAAATCAATTTTTATATTGAGTTATCTATTTAATATTGAAATACGATTTAATTTAGAATAAATCGAATTATCGAAATTCAGAAATAATTGAATTGTAAATTCAATACTGAATCGAGACGATTCAGAGATGATCATTAAAATTCTATTAGAATAAAACAATAATAATATTAATTGATTATCAAAGAATTAATTGTTTAAAATTAATTTAAATCAATTTAAATTAATATCTTCTCCATATGATCAAATGGGGTTTTGATACCTGTCCCGGTGTGTTCAGAATAGCGGTTTTACCTTAAAATTATCAGTTGTTGGGTTCAGAAAGGAGTTCAGAATCATAGGGAAATTTAAAATCACCAATGCAGTGCAAAACGAATTAAAATCAATTGTTTACCCTAGTTTTCTTTTTATTTAAACTAAACTCAAGATGATCTATCTCGTCCATAGAAAATCAAAAGGGGGAAAGGGGAACACGTTCTCTTCTGCCACTCAACAAATTAAATGGCCTGCTGTCTTCTCTTCCTTCACTCGTTTATATTAAATATGTTCCCTTCACCTATTATAAAATCGCACTTCCCCATTGTAATTCCTTCACAGAGAAAAGCAAAACAATTCAAGTCGTTCCTTTATTTTTCTTCAAATCCTCAAAATCGAAATCCTTATAATCGAAATCAAATCATCGCGAGCTAGGTCACAAAGTTTGGGGTTTCTAAAGACCGATTTGGGTTCGACGCTGGTGGGAAAAACCAAAGTCCGTTGGTCGATGTAGGGTGTGAATTGGGTGAACTCGAGATGGTAAAGGGGAAATCGCGATTCTGTAGGACACCGCGACAGTTTTTGATGGTCGGTGTCTTCAACCGTGAAATAGGCTCGTGTCCTTGGATTTTGGGAGTTTCGAACTGAGATTTGAGAGTCACGATGATTACAAGGGGGTCGAGGTTGGTTCTAGCGTAGCCAAGGGATGAATGGAGTATGAAGGGTCGGTCAGGAGCAATGCGATGGTTTTGAGGGCAGGATAGTTTAAGCAAGGGAGTCAAAGAGGGAACGAGGACCGCGAGTTCTTTCTTAGAGCAAAGAAGAGAGGAAAACGCGATGGGATTTGGAATCGCCTGAAGCTTATTTCGATACTAGGAGGGCTCGCGTTTGCAGAATAGGAAGGATACGAGTTTGATCCTTGCTTCATGGCATATGGCAAGTATAGCTGGCTTACCAGCTAAGTGATGAGATGAAGCAGCCTAAGAGGTTGAGGCTGTTAAGATGATGAAGAGGATTAAGGTAAATCTATTTATAATTAGATTAGTTAGTAATGTCTTTTGATAAACTAGATTTGTTTAAATCTAAATAATTAATAAATCACTTAAGTTGATAAAAATATGAATCGTAAATTTTGAATTTGATATTCATAGGAACTTGATAAATTTATTAAGACAAACCGAGTAGATTCATGGATGCGGATATGGAATTTAACGAGATATTCAACAAGGAAAATCATGGTGAGTAAATATCACTCATCTTCATTTAGAATTATTTTTATCAGTTAAAAATAATTGTGTGTTGCTTGTTAGATGCATTGAAAATATTACTGTGTCTGTTTAAAAATATATTAGTTATTAGGCTTGGCTATTATATATATATATATATTGGTTTGGTGATTGGATTGTTCCCGCAGTATCATTAGCGGATGCCCGCGGTATCATTAGGGGAAGATTTTCCTATGCACGCCACAAATGTATATTAGTGGATGACCTTCTATACTGCGATATCCTGCCTTGAAGCAGGATGGTATTATTAATGTTGGCTAACATCGGTGGATGCAGGAAAACAGGGTGGAGGGATCCAACTGGATTCCTCAAAAATATATTATCTGTTTGTTTATTTGTTTGTATATATACTGTCATATATGATGTGTTAGAAAATCTGAAATTTATAATTGGTTGTTTTGTGTGTTTAAATACCACTGGGCCTAAGTGTTTATTTATAAAAATATCGTGAAAGAGATTTTGAGATTTAAAAAGGAAAATTCTATTTTCTAAAATAGAATTTGAATTTAGAATGAGCTAAAAATATTAACTTGTTTTGAATAAATAAAAAAAGTATTGATTTTATAAACGATGTTTATAAATTAAATAATACAGGAAATTGAAGTGAATTTATAAATGGTGTATATTAATAAAATAGATTGATTTTCATTGGATAATCAGATAATTGAAATGAAATTATAAACAGTGTTTATAAATAAAGTGGAAAAATTATCACTTGATAATTTGAATATTTAAATTCAAATGTGAATTTAAAAATAGAAATGGGAAAATCGTTTTAAAGAAATAAACGATGGGATTTATTCTGATGTTCAGAATATAAATTGAACTAAAATAAATCAGTAAGGATTTATGATTTGAATTCGATTAATTCGAATTTATTTAAATAGAATTTGAATATAGAAAATTCAAATAGAATTAAAAACAAAATTTGAATATAGAAATTAAAATAGAATTTGTATATAGAACTGAGAATAGAATTTGAATATAGAAATGAGAATAGAATTTGAATATAGAAATGAGAATAGAATTCAAATAGAATTGAAAATAGAATTTGAATATAGAGAATTGAAATAGAATTTGAATATAGAAATTCAGATAGAATTGAAAATAGAATTTGAAAATAGAAAGTTGAAATCATTTCGAAATGGGAACGACGAAAAATATTTCAGAATGCGGATTATAAGCAGAATAGAAATAAACCCAAAGGATTTATAATTTGTCAAAGGAATTGGAATTTAATATAGAAGATCGAGTATAAATAAAAATATTACCGAGTTAGGAAAAATCGAAAATTTTAGAAAATCAGAAATATGATGTTGAATTGGGAAACTGATTTGATATATATTAAAATATATCAGAATGGAGACGTTTATATATATAAATATAATTAAAACGAACTCGTCGCAGCGCTGCAGTTCGTAAACCGGCGATTCGAACTTCAATTGAGTATATAGAACTCAATAGAAGTCGGAATTCTTTGAAACAAGAATCTCCAAGACCGATTTGATAATAGTTTTCTAATGGAAGAGAAAAATCTGGATTTCGTCTTATAGATTTTGTGTTATGTCAAAATCAAAATTTTCAGAAAAGCAGTGCCATAATCGTTTAAAAAACCATGATGGATTATATAAATTTATAAAAGGATTTTAAGCAAATAAAATCCGAATCTTCATTACAAAAAATCTAGACTTGAGTTATAAAACAAATGTGAACTCAAGTGAAGTAAATGAAATGATTTTTGAAACAATAATCATATCTTTGATTATTGAATAGAATTAACAAAATAGAAGAGAAATTAGTTAATCAGGTTTTGAATCGAATTAAGACTTTGAAAAGTGCATTCGATTTATAAATGTATATTCGAAATCGAATATGGAACTTGAATTGAAAATGTAATTCAATTAGTTTATAAATAAGTTAAATAAGTTAATCTTATATTTGAACATGTTATATTCAAATACAAAGAAGAAATAGGCAAACAATTAATTAGCTATTAGTTAATGGAATTCTGAATTGAAGTTGAACTGTGAAAGGTAAATGGGATTTGAGAATTTATATTAGAAATTGAATATGAAATATAAGTGAAATGGAATTCAATTAGTTTATAAGAAAGTTGAAATTATATTTTAACATGTCATGTTCAAATAAAAAAGGGAAATAGGCAAAGAGTTGATTAACGAATTAATCAACGAATTTAGTTAGAACAACTATTTTGAATTGAGAATAGATGTATATAGGTTAAGCAGGTTTGGAATGAAGTATATAAAGATAAATATAATTAGAATGCTCGACAAAAAGGTATGTATTTCAATTGAATATGAGATTTTATGCGCTGTGTCGGCTAGCCGCTTGGCTTTTTCTTTTTCTTTTTGAATGGAGAGGCCTGTGTGGCAAGGTTTGACTATTTCCGGTAACCCCGTACAAAGGAGGTTATGGTGAATTTTTTCGAAAATTTAAGGAGTTAGAATATTTTTAAGATAATTTGATAATTAGCAATCAACATATCGATATATATAGAATTCGATATGGAAACGAACTTAAAAATATAATATTATAAATAAAAAGGAAATCTATAAATTAGATTGGTTAAAAATAGAAAGAGAAGCGTATATGTGTTTTAGAAATGGAAAATTGGTTTAATATGGTGTTGATTATTCGAGTTAGTAGTCTCGTCTATTTTGAAGTTAATGATGTTTTCAGTCAAGGTCTGAGAGGTTATTATACCCCAACTTGATTGATTTCATTATTAGTTGATAAATAACAAGATTCAGTCTCGAAGAGAAATGTTTAAAGAGATTTAGTCCAATGCAGTATTTTGGGTTGTTGTGACGATATTTTACATAACATTCGTTTTAATCCAAAGGAGTGAAAGTGGAAATATAACAAGAAATATTTCCTAAGTATAGAAATGAATGGTCGTGAAAGAGATTAGTAATTGGAATATTTTCCAATTATTAATAGAAGATATTTTCTAAATATAGAAAATAAAAGAAGGCGATATATGGAATTGTTTTCCAAAGAACGTAAGAGACCGAGATGATAATTGAAAATATTTGGTTAACAAATATTGACAAGGTAATGGAGAAGTGATTTAATTAATGAAATACTAATTAACGGGGCCAGTGATTGTTTGATGTTTGAATGGATGTTTGTTTTTCTTCGATAGTTAAATAACCGACTATCGAAGTGTTTGCCAATATCGTTGTCAATATGGAGAGACCGATTGGATTATTATTCGAGAACCACTCCGTATTGGCAGTAGCATTGCGAATCAGATTATATGGAGATAATCGAAGACGGAGTAGAGTGCAAAGGCTTTTTCTATTAATGTAAATTGTGCCTTCGGTTTCGTTCAGTCCCAGAACGAACATATATGGACGAATGTCTGACAAAGTATTTCCAATGATCGAATATGTTGGTATGTATAAATATATATGGTGGCAACGGATTTATTCCCTTAGCATAATATCCAGAATATATTTGTGCAAATCAATTAGTGATTAGCGGATCTGACAATGTGGCATTCAAAGTGACTGTGTTATAAATGAATGATAAGTAAGCATAGCCTCAGGCCTCAACAATCAGGAAATGACAAAAATCGGGCTGGCATCATGGCTATGTGGGTAGCTTCTATTATTATGTATCATCACCTATCTAGAGATTCATTTAATTCCTTATTCTATTCGATGCTGTCCCATTCGGGAAATGGTTGTTGATCCCAACCGTTGGTGATATACATTCGATACACTCAAGCGAAATAAGTGGTCGGTCATGTGTGGCCGGGTTGCAAGATGTTCTTGTTGAACCCAGTGTATTCTCCTCTAGAGATATACTATCAGAAGGTGGTTCCATACCTTGTCATAGTTGGAAATCGAATCCCCAATAAGTGCTCGTGGTTTTGATTGTATATTATATATGTGGAACGTGAGATGCAAGTGTTCCACCAGATTGTTATTTATTTGATTTAGACACTATCATAATATCAAAAGAGTTTTGATATAAAGATTATCGTTTCCTTCAAAATGACTTGGAAGTTAAATCAAGTGGTTTGGATTCTTATAAGGGAAAACCCCGTTCCGTGTCATACGGCGTGGTCTTATGAGATATCATTTAGTTTCTGAAACTATTTTAAATTGTTCACTCATACCAGTCCCATGACTGACCTGGAGTTTATTTTGTTTTGTTTTACCTAAACTCTTGGGTGCCTAAATTTGTATGGGCAGTCAAGTAGTTCAGGATTTTAAGATTTATCTGAAGGAGCTTGGAGCAGGAGGCTTCAGTGTTAGTTAAATAGAGTTTTGTTCCGTTGTGTTGTAAGTGTTGTACTCTGATAATGATATGTGTATATAGTACAAATTTTGTATTTCAAAAGTTATGATATATTATATTTTGTTCCGTTGCGATGTGAGATTTTGTGTTGTTATTTTTGTCCTTCTTCTACCTTTTTCTTCTAAAAAAAATGATTCATATTTTCGTGATATTTGGGTTGGACCTATGATGTATATAGTCAACTCTGATATTATGGATTTGCGGGACATTACAGTTGGTATCAGAGCTTAGGTTGAGCGAATACCTAGGCTTGGTGGAATGTGCTCATTAGAGATAAGGTCAGTAGTACCCTAGAATGAGTTAAGTGTATATATATGAGAGAGCATATTTGTTAATTGATTAAAACAAATGTTTTATATTGTGATGACTTGTCTGTTGAGTAGTTTATGAATTCTGGTCAAATCGTAGGACGCCACGACGTCGATAAGAGTTTGTAAATACTTGAACAGAAGATTGAACACGATATTGTTTTTAAACGGGTAAATGAAATAATTTACCCAAAATTCCACTTTGATAGGAAAGGAATAATTTTGTTAAATTATTATAATATATGGATAAGTTGATTGATATTATTATAATCAAATAAGATTATAAAATTGGATTGGTTATCGATAACCCAATAAAATTTGTATGTAAATGAAATATACAAATGAGATGAACTGGAATTGGATTTAAAACAGAATTTGGAATTTGAATCCTGGTGAGCTAGAAAATATTTTAAAGTATATTAAAACAATATAGCTTTGTGTTTGAAGGATTCTAAATAAAAATCGTTTTGAATAGATTTTGAAAGTGATAAAGCACTGAACTCACTTCAATGGCTGGAAAATAATTTTGATGATGATCGCGACATCATCAGTGTTCATTTTCACGTTTCTAAGTGATGGATTGCTACATTAGAAAAGTATTTGATTGAAAAATATTTGAAAGAAAACAAGTTTAGTTGGAAAATTCAAATATTTTGAATTTGAGATGGAAATACATATATGTCTATATGTATGGGATTTCAAAAGGACTTGAAATAAAAACCCGGGGATTTGAATTCTGGAATTTAAAATTTAACTTAAGTAAGTTAAATGGATCGATGTGAATAAATTGATCTAGAATCAATTTGAATGAATATGAATTTGATGTGAATATATTAATTATAGATCATTCAGACTAAATGAATGTAAACATATACGGGGTGCCATATGAAGGAAAAACCAAATGTTTTGGTGAATTAAAGTTGTAGAAGTATGAAATGTTGAGTTCAACATAAGTAAGTTTTTGAAAGGTTATTATGATAGTAATATTTTTTTACCTTACTAATTTCGGGGACAAAATTCTTTTAAGGGGGAAAGAATGTAATGACTCGGGTTTTCAGTCAACTAATTTAAATATTTAAATTGATTTTAAATATTGAATTGAGAATATTAATCAATTTTTATATTGATCGATTTAATATTAAAATACGATTTAATTTAGAATAAATCGAATGATCGAAATTCAGAAATATTGAATTCGAAATTCAATACTGAATCGAGATGATTCAGAGATGATCAATAAAATTCTATTAGAATAAAACAATAATAATATTAATTGATTATCAAAGAATTGATTGTTTTAAAATTAATTTAAATTAATAATTTCTCCAAATGATCAAATGGGGTTTCGATACCTGTCCCAGTGTGTTCAGAATAGCGGTTTTACCTTAAAATTATCAGTTGTTGTGTTCAGAAAGGAGTTCAGAATCATAGGGAAATTTAAAATCACCAGTGCAACGCGAAACGAATTAAAAACAATTGTCTACCCTAGTTTTCTTTTTATTTAAACTAAACTCAAGATGATTTATCTCGTCCATAGAAAATCAAAAGGGGAAAGGAGAACACGTTCTCCTCTGCCACTCTACAAATTAAATGGCCTGCTGTCTTCTCTTCCTTCACTCGTTTATATTAAATATGTTCCCTTCACCTATTATAAAATCGCACTTCCCCATTGTAATTCCTTCACAGAGAAAAGCAAAACAATTCAAGCTGTTCCTTTCTTTTTCTTCAAATCCTCAAAATCGAAATCCTTATAATCGAAATCAAATCATCGCGAGCTAGGTTACGAGGTTCGGGAGCTCCAAAGATCGATTTGGGTTCGACGCTGGTGGGAAAAACCAAAGTCCATCGGTCAATGTAGGGTGCGAACTGGGTGAACTCGAGATGGTAAAGGGGAAATCACGATTTTATAGGACACCACGAGAGTTTCTGAAGGTCGGTGCCTTCAATTGTGAAATAGGCTCGTGACCTTGGGTTTTGGGAGTTTTGAACTGAGATTTGAGAGTCGCGATGATTACAAGGGGGTCGAGGTTGGTTCCAGCGTAGCCAAGGGATGAATGGAGTATGAATGGTCGATCAGGAGCAGTGCGATGCTTTTGAGGGCAGGATAGTTTAAGCAAGGGAGTCGAAGAGGGAACGATGACCGCGAGTTCTTCCTTAGAGCAAAGCAGAGAGGAAAACGCGATGGGATTTGGAATCGCCTGAAGCTCGTTTCGATACCGGGAGGGATAGCGTTTGCAGAATAGGAAGGATACGAGTTCGATACTTGCTTCATGGCATATGGCAAGTATAGCTGGCTTACCAGCTAAGTGATGAGATGAAGCAACCTGAGAGGTTGAGGCTGGTTAAGATGATGAAGAGGATTAAGGTAAATCTATTTATAATTAGATTAGTTAGTAATGTCTTTTGATAAACTAGATTTGTTTAAATCTAATCAATTAATAAATCACTTAAGTTGATAAAAATATGAATCGTAAATTTTGAATTTGATATTCATAGGAGCTTGATAAATTTATTAAGACAAACCTAGTCGATTCTTGGACGTGGATATGGAATTTAACAGGATATTCGACAAAGAAAATCATGGTGAGTTAATCTCACTCACCTTCATTTAGAATTATTTTTATCTGTTAAAAATAATTATGTGTTGCTTGTTAGATGCATTGAAAATATTACTGTGTCTATTTAAAAATATATTTGTTATTTGGCTTGGAAATTATATATAAATATTGGTTTGGTGATTGGATTGTTCCCACAGTAGCATTAGCGGATGCCTGCGGTACCATTAGCGGATGATTTCCCTATACGCCCCACAAATATATATTCGGGAATGACCTTCTATATCGCGATATCCTGCCCTGAAGCTGGATGGTATTATTTATATTGGCTAACATCTGTGGATGCAGGAAAATAGGTTGGAGGGATCCAACTAGATTCCTCAAAAACATATTATCTGTTTGTTTATTTGCATATATACTGTCATATATGATGTGTTAGAAAACCTGAAATTTATAATTGGTTGTTTTGTGTGTTTAAATACCACTGGGCCTAAGTGTTTATTTATAAAAATATCGTGAAAGAGATTTTGAGATTTAAAAAGGAAAATTCTATTTTCTAAAATAGAATTTGAATTTAGAATAGGCTAAAAATATTAACTTGTTTTGAATATATAAAACAAGTATTGATTTCATAAACGATGTTTATAAATTAAATAATACAGGAAATTGAAGTGAATTTATAAATGGTTTATATAAAAAAAATAGATTGATTTTCATTGGATAATCAGATAATTGAAATGAAATTATAAATAGTGTTTATAAATAAAGTGGAAAAATTATAACTTGATAATTTGAATATTTAAATTCAAATGTGAATTTAAAAATAGAAATGAGAAAATCGTTTTAAAGGAATAAACGATGGGATTTATTCTGATGTTCAGAATATAAATCGAACTAAAATAAATCCGTAAGGATTTATTTTTTGAATTCGATTAATTCGAAATTATTTAAATAGAATTGAGAATAGAATTTGAATATAGAAAATTCAAATAGAATTGAAAATAGAAACTCAAATAGAATTTGTATATAGAAATGAGAATAGAATTTGAATATAGATATGAGAATAGAATTCAAATAGAATTGAAAATAGAATTTGAATATAGAGAATTCAAATAGAATTTAAATATAGAAATTCAGACAGAAAACTAGAATTTGAAAATAGGAAGTTGAAATCATTTCGAAATGGGAACGATGAAATATATTTCAGAATGCGGATTTTTAAACAGAATAGAAATAAATCCAAAGGATTTATAATTTGTCAAAGGAATTGGAATTTAATATAGAAGATCAAGTATAAATAAAAATATTACCAAGTTAGGGAAAATCGACAATTTTAGAAAATCGGAAATATGATGTTTAACTGGGAAACTGATTTGATATATATTAAAATATATCAGAATGGAGACGTTTATATATATAAATATAATTAAAACGAACTCGCCGCAGCGCTGTAGTTCGTAAATTGGCGATTCGTACTTCAATTGAGTATAAAGAACTCAATTGAAGTCGGAATTCTATGAAACAAGAATCATTAGGACCGATTTGATAATAGTTTTCTAATAGAAGAGAAAAATCTGGATTTCGTCTTATAGACTTTGTGTTATGTCAAAATCAAATTTCAGAAAAGCAGCGCCATAATCGTTTAAAAACCATAACGGTTTATTTATTTTAAAAGGATTTTAAGCAAATAATATCCGAATCTTCATTAAAAAAAATCTAGACTTGAGTTATAAAATAAATGTGAACTCAAGTGAAGTAAATGAAATGATTTTTGAAATAATAATCATATCTTTGATTATTGAATAGAATTAACTAAGTAGAAGAGAAATTAGTTAATCAAGTTTTGAATCGAATTAAGACTTTGAAAAGTGCATTCGATTTGTAAATGTGTATTCGAAATCGAATATGGAACTTGAATTGAAAATGGAATTCAATTAGTTTATAAATAAGTTAAATAAGTTAATCTTATATTTGAACATGTTATATTCAAATACAAAGAAGAAATAGGCAAACAGTTAATTAGCAATTAGTTAATGGAATTCTGAATTGAAGTTGAACTATGAAAGGTAAATGGGATTTGAGAATTTATATTAGAAATTGAATATGAAATATAAGTGAAATGGAATTCAATTAGTTTATAAGAAAGTTGAAATTATATTTTAACATGTCATGTTCAAATAAAAAAGGGAAATAGGCAAAGAGTTGATTAACGAATTAATTAACGAATTGAGTTAGAATGACTATATTGAATTGAGGTGAATTGAGAATTGATGTATATAGGTTAAGCAGGTTTGGAATGAAGTATATGAAGATAAATGTAATTAGAATGCTCAACAAAAAGGTATGTATTTCAATTGAATATGAGATTTTATGCGCCGTATCGGCTAGCCGCTTGGCTTTTTCTTTTTCTTTTTAAATGGAGAGGCCTATGTGGCAAGGTTTGAATTTTTCCGGTAACCCCGTACAAAGGAGGTTATGGAGAATTTTTTTGGAAATTTAAGGAGTTAGAATATTTTTATGACAATTTGATAATTAGAAATCAATGTATCGATATATATAGAATTTGATAAGGAAACGAACTTAAAAATAGAATATTATAAACAAAAAGGAAATCTATAAATTAGATTGGTTAAAAATAGAAAGAGAAGCGTATACATGTTTTAGAAATGTAAAATTGGTTTAATATGGTGTTGATTATTCGAGTTAGCGTTCTTGTCTGTTTTGAAGTTAATGATGTTTTCAGTCAAGGTCTGAGAGGTAATTATACCCCAACTTGATTGATTTCAGTATTAGCTGATAAATAGCAAGATTCAGTCTCAAAGAGAAATGATTAAAGAGATTTAGTCCAATGTAGTATTTGGGTTGTTGTGACGATGTTTTACATAACATTCATTTTAACTCGAAGGAGTGAAAGTGGAAATATAATAATAAATATTTCCTAAGTATAGAAATGAATGGTCGTGAAAGAGATTAGTAATTGGAATATTTACCAATTATTAATAGAAGATATTTTCTAAATATAGAAAATAAAAGAAGGCGATATATGGAAATGTTTTCCAAAGAACGTAAGAGACCGAGATGATAATTGAAAATATTTGGTTAACAAATATTGACAAAGTAATGGAGAAGTGATTTAATTAATGAAATATTAATTAACGGGGCCAATGATTGTTTGATGTTTGAATGGATGTTTGTTTTTCTTCGATAGTTAAATAACCTACTATCGAAGTGTTTACCAATATCGTCGTCAATATGGAGAGACCGGTTGGATTATTATCCGAGAACCACTCCGTATTGGCAGTAGCATTGCGAATTAGATTATTTGAAGATAATCAAAGACGGAGTAGAGTGCAAGGGCTTTGTCTATTAATGGAAATTATGCCTTCGGTTTCGTTCAATCCTAGAATGAACGTATATGGACGAATGTCTGACAAAGTATTTCCAGTGATCGAATATGTTGGTATGTATAAATATATATATGGTGGCAACAGATTTATTCCCTTAGCATAATATCCAGAATATATTTGTGAAAAATCAATTAGTGATTAGCGGATCTGACAATGTGGCATTCAAAGTGATTGTGTTATAAATGAATGATAAGTAAGTGTAGCCTCAGGCCTCAACAACCGGGAAATGACAAAAATCGGGCAGGCAGCACGGCTATGTGGGTAGATTCCATTAGGATGTATCATCACTTATCTAGAGATCCATTTAATTCCTTATTCTATTCGATGTTGTCCCATTCGGAAAACAGTAGCTGATCCCAACCGTTGGTGATGTACATTCGATACACTCAAGCGAAATGAGTGGTCGGTCATGTGTGGCCGAGTTGCAAGATGTTCTTGTTGAACCCAGTATATTCTCCTCTAGAGGTACACTATCAGAAGGTGGTTTCATACCTTTTCATAGTTGGAAATCAAATCCCCAATAAGTGCTCGCGGTTTTGATTGTTTATTATATATATGGAACGTGAGATGCAAGCGTTCCACTAGATTGTGATTTATTTGATTTAGACACTATCATAATATTAAAAGAGTTTTGATATAAAGATTATCGTTTCCTTCAAAATGATTTGGAAGTTAAATCAAGTGGTTTGGATTCTCATAAAGAAAAAACCCATTCCGTGTCATACGGCGTGATCTTATGAGATATCATTTAGTTTCTGAAACTGTTTTAATTTGTTTATTCATACCAGTCTCATGACTGACTCGGAGTTTATTTTGTTTTGTTTTACCTAAACTCTTGGGTGCCTAAATTTGTATGGGCAGTCAAGTAGTTTAGGATTTTACAGATTTATGTAAAGGAGCTTGGAGCAGGAGGCTTCAGTGTTAGTTATATAGAGTTTTGTTCCACTGTGTTGTAAGTGATGTACTCTGATAATGATATGTTTATACAGTACAAATTTTGTATTTCAAAAGTTATGATATATTATATTTTGTTCCATTGCAATGTGAGATTCTGTGCTGTTATTTCTGTCCTTCTTCTACATTTTTTTTCTAAAAAAATGATTCGTATTTTCATGATATTTGGATTGACGTATGATGTATATAGTCAACTCTGATATTATGGATTTGCGGGACGTTACGCTCATCAATCGGGAAATGGTATAAAATCGGGTAGTTTGCACGGCTATGCGGGTCGCACCCATCAAAAAGTTATACCATTACCTGATCTGGAGAAATCAAATGCCTTCGGTTGTACCTTTTATCTTTGTATGTATGCTATCTGTTCAGTTGGCTAGCCCCCGACCGTGGTGATGTTATATTTAGTACTCTCAAGTGAAGTTAGGGGCCGGTCATGTTTATCCTGGGTTGCAAGATGTTCATGTTGAACCCTAATGTATTCATCTGCGGAGGTACATTGTCGGAAGGGTGATTGCGCATACCTCGCAATGGAAATCCATTCTCCAATAAGAACCCACGGTTTTGATTGTATACTATGTATGTAGAGTGTGAGATGCAAGCGTTCTACTAGATTGATATTTATATGTATTTAGACACTATTATAATATCAGAAAAGATATTGATTCGAAAAATATTTTGGATTATCGTAAGGTAAAAACCATCCGTTTTTATGTGTGGATCGGTCTTACAATTATCCTTCTCTTTCAGAAAAGATTTTGACTTTAAAATCAAGTTATGTGATACCTTTAAACTTAGTGTGTTTTTCTCACTCTGGTTCACTAGACTGATCCGACGTTTGCAATGCTCGGGTTAGACCGGGTTCTGCAGGTTCAGGTTATCGAATGTTTGTTGTGAAGATACGAGTTGGAAGAGTTCAGACGTATGATATTATATAGATATTGTTCCGTTGTGTGTTGTATATGAGGACAGGTTATTATAACCGTCCAGATGTGTTGATGTACTCTGACGATTGTAAATATTTTTAAAGCTCTCAGTAAAGATTTATTTCTATATTTTATTTTGTTCCGCTATGATGGGAGGCTCTGTTTTTATGTGTTTCTTCTTCTTATTTCTTCTATTCTAATATTTTTTTCTTTCTTATCTCACCCTTTAATTTCTCTCTAATAACTATCTATTATTTTCGATACTTGAGTTCTGCTAAGTAATATGCGATTTGTGTATTATTATCGGAATTCGAGAGTCGAATCCCGCAGGTCGTTACAGTGGTATCAGAGCATAGGGTTTAGTAATAACCTTGGCTCTGTGGCATAACTCGATAGAGATTGGGTTAGTAATATCCTAGATTGAAATGGAGTGTGTGTGTGTGTGTGTGTATATATATATATATATGAGAGTGTATTTGTAAATTTTATATACAAATGTTTTGTATTGTGTTATTTGATCAGTTCAAGTGTTGAGAAGCACTGAACTGGTAATGGATACAATATTGTTTTGTAAAGAGGGTAAAAGAAATAATTTTACCCAAATTATATTTTTGTATAGAAAAGAAATAATTTTATCAAATTATTGAGGTATTAGTATGTTTGATTGATTTGAATGATATTCAATTTGGATTAAAAAAATTGAATTGGAACTTAATTTGGTTAAGTGAGATTAAATTAAGAAAGAATTTTGAAGTTAAATAAAAATAATTAGATTTGGAAACTAAATGAATGATAATCAAATAGAAATCAATGGGATATTAATTGATTGATTTTTAAATGTGTTGAACCAAAGTATATACTAATATTGAATGAAAATTCAATTGATTTAATTAAGCTGGTTGTGCATTTTTGTTGATTGATTTTTGAATGTTTGTTAGATTGTTTGATATATATTCTCAATGGTTTAAAGTAAGTTAAATGAATTAGAAACCAAGAGGAATGAATTCCAATATTATAAACTGAAGCGAAACCGCATATGAAATGAAATTAATGATTTAACATTGTGACTGCAAATGAATTGATACTTCATGTTTGATTTTGGAGATTGGTATAGTTATATTATTTGATTAGTGAAATATTATTTAAGACCTTTATATATATTTGTTACTTATATGTTGAACAGAGTTAAGTACAAGTGCTGGATGGATTGAGGATTGATTTTGATTACGTAAATTGCACATAAGTTGAGCAAGTGTGCCTAATAGCGCTCGGAAAAGGTACGCCTACGCGAAAATATAAAATTTTGAGTTTTTGAGTTTTGTTTCCGACCGTGCGGGTCGATATATATATATATTATTTGTTCCTGCGATATCGCAGAAGTCCCCCCGCCGTGCAGAGGAGACTATGCCGATTTTTTTTGGGAATTTAAAGTGTTAGACTATTTTCGATATTTTTGAAATTTTTATTAACAATAATAAATTGGATTTTAAAGTTAACTGGATTTGTAGCAATTTTCTCATCTTAGTAATTTCGGGGACAAAATTCTTTTAAGGAGGGAAGAACGTAATGTCCCGTATTTTTCGTAGTAAAATATTTAAATTATTTTAAATATTGTATTTGGAATTTTAATGGAATTTAAAATTGAATTCGTTTATTTAAAACGACATTTGAATGTTAAGTTCATATATAGTTTAAAACGAGCTCGAAATGGTGTGCTAGTTTGTAATATTGAGCTTTCAACTTCTATTGAATATACAGGATCCGATATAAGTCGGATTTCAGTGAAATAAAAAAACGTTTGAATCTTGTTGATTATAATTTTCTAATGAAAGAGAAAAATTCAGGTTTCGTATTATAGATTGTTAGTTTTGTCCAAATTAAATTTTCAGAAAGCCGCTATGGAACTCATTTATAAACCATAGCGTTATTATATATATATATATATATATATATATATATATATATATATTAGGTATCGTTTTAATACGAGTTTGTTAATATGAGGTTTGAAATCTGTAGCTGATTTATTTTAAAGTCATATATGTTATCCTAGTTGATTATATACGAAATAATAATTTATTATTATTATTTTGGAATTTTATAATATTTGATCGATATTTTATAAGCCTTAGAAATAGCCAATTTTCAAACGACCTCTATTTGCGAAGAAACGATTTTTTTTGGATTCGGAACGTCAAAACATAGCGTGCTGCAAATTTTGGGGCCAAACGGAGTTCATATGTGAGCGTATGGAATTTAATTGTAAACCGACTAACAATTTAAATTATAAAATATCGTTGTTTCCAAATGGAGTCAGATTTCGACCAAACGAGTTTTATAGGATCTTTACAAGTAAATTATTGTTAGTTTCAAATTTGATAGCAATCCGATTAACCATGTGATCGTGGCAGCGTCAAACTCCCTTGTTTTTATTTAATCGTTTATTTTATTTTGGCCAACTTAGACAGGGGTAACTTTAAAGGAATAAACGACTGGCCAAATGAACTTCGATTGTAATAAAACAAAATTCATTGGATCCGTAAGGAAAAGGACAAGTAGAATTTCAAAGTTTCAATTTGATTGGATTTATTTTGTGACTGTGGGAAATTTAAACGCGTGATTCTTCACCAGTGAATTATAAAGGGATTTTTACAAATGACCTCGGAATTCAACGAAACCTGTCCTATTGGGTTTGGAGCATTTTTTATGCTAGGATTAGGAGTTTCGTCTCGATTGGATATTGTATGTGAGTGTTTTGATCAGATACTTCGCGTGCAAGTTTCATATACAATACAATATTATATTTATACCCCATTCCTATATATACCCAAGGTGCAGAACCCTAAATTGCGTCAAAGACCAAGCTTCGTGGTCAACTCTTTCGATGCTGCTACCCTAATAAACTGATGGTCTGAAAGCAATATCTTCTCCACCAATTTTTCTCCCAATCTTTTAGTTGAATTCGAAAACTTTAAACTAGAAAATCGTCTGGCTTGGCAAGACAGGCGATATGAATAGTGGTGATGGAAGCAAGACTATCATGGTGGCCTGAATTTCATTCGAAGGGTGATGTGGTTCGCAGCTGTTTGTCTGCGATTAGGGGAGGAGCGAGGGATGAGGCGAGGGTTGTTGACGCGGAGGCATTGTCACACGTTGTTCGACGTCCGGTGGACACACATGGCGGCGGTAGTTCGGTTTTGATGTAAACCATGGTTCAGTATCGTTGGAGAAGCCTGGAATTAGAAAACTCGAAAGGGGTGTAGGCAAATTGACTGGGTAATGGATGAGCGAGCCTGAGGAACAAAACACAGGTGATCGGATGTATATTCCAAATGTAATTATTAAGTTAATATATTGATTAAGATTAATTAATTTAATTATAAAATTGTATTAGCTGAAACTGTAAATTCTATGCCGGTATGATGATTGGGATGAATGGGTAATGCTGAACAAACGAAGTACATAGAAGGAGATAAACAAAGGGGATCAGTCACGTTTTAAACGTAATTAGTTCAAACTGTAATTAGTATTATTTAAATAATGATTGAAGATTTATTAGTAATTAAATTATGCTAACTTCAATTTTTAATAACTAATTCACATCTTATCAAAATGGGACGAAACAAGGAACGTTGGACTCGTCTTGACTGTTTTATCAGAAAATAAAATCAAGGTGAGTTAAAATCACTCAGTTCTTCCCACTCATATTTTATATAAGTCGGGTTTTGTAATTTTGCGTTATGGTTGCTATTGTTGCTATGGTTGACTGTTAGTTAAATAAATGTTGCATATATTGATTGAACCGATGAAATTAAATGTTGTTTAATTTCAGTGAAAAACCAAATTGTTATTTTAATGATTGGACCCAAATCAGTTAACTTACATTGTTGGTCACGTTTATAAAATAAACGTGTTTAATTTAATGAATTGTTTGAATTTTTTTGTTAATATTAAATAAATTGGTTGATGTTAAATAGTCATTATTTATTTTTATAGAGATAATCTGTTAAATTGAATTGAATGAGTTTATTTGAGATAACCAATTTGAATGCAGGGAAGAACGAGTTAGAGGGATCCAACTTGATTCCTCAAATATATTAGATGTTATTTATTTTTATATTATCATTATATAAACTGTTCTGATTGAATGATTGATTTGGATGTTGATCTTGAAGGGAAATTCAACGTTTGTTTTTGTTTATACCAATGGGAAATATTGGTTAAGTAATTGGCAGTATATGGCCTATAAATCAATCATTTTATAAATATCGATTTACCCTCTGGTGAATCGATGGAAATGAAGTTATAAATTTTTATTTTTATAACTGAAGATAGATTTTTAGATTTTTATTTTGAATAAAAATTTGTTAAAAGGAAATAAACATTCGTTATTTATTATTTTGGTATATAAGTAAGTATTAAATGATTTTATAAAGCGACTGCTTATATTAATAGGATTTATAAGCAAATGAGTAAAAATCAAACTAATAGTTAAGATTTGGATTATTTGTTTTAAAGAAATAATAAAATGGAATTATTTAAATTAATTATATTATTGATTAATTTAAAGGAAGAACTAATTGGAATTGGTTAACGAAATAACTGTGTTTTAAGTTGACTAACCGTTTTAACTGGAATTGATTATTAAATCAGTTTGTTTTGAATCAATCTAATGAAATAGTTTAACGAATATTTGTTTTAATTTGAATAAGATTTTAAATAGGGAACTTACTATTTATTTTATTTAATTAAGAAGTTAACTACTACTATAGTTAATGATTGAAGTAAATTATTATTTTAATTAATAATAATTTAGTAGATTACTTTTTAATTGAGATTCATTTAAAAAGTAATCGAAGTTGAAATGAAATCTAATTGAATTGTGGAAGGAGATTATGAACGTGTTTTATATTAAAACCCGGGTTTTATATTAAAACCCGGGTTTTATAACAAAGTTATAAAAGTAATTTTAGTCGAATATGATATTTTAAATTATGTTTACCTAACATTTGAATTAAGTCAAATGGAAATGGAGATAAAAAGGTTTTACATTAAACCAGAGTTTTATAAACGAGGTTTATAAAACGAGATGTGGAGTTAAAGCGTTAATTTTAAATTAACGTTACTTAATAATGGAATTAAATGAAGGAAATTGAAATAAGATTTTCAAGCGGGAAATGGTTGAATGGATTAGAAAAGGGATTGTTAAAGGGGAATATGGTAAAAGAGCAAGTAATAATGTAACAAAAATCTGAGTAATTAACGAATTGTTTAAAGAAGGTTAAAACGTGATGTTTTAATAAGCAATTACTTAATCTATGAATTAAGAAATAATGGTCATATTCGAGAAGGAGATTTTAAAAAGTAAAAAGATTTATATACTGTATTTTAAATAAAATAATTAAATGAAATGTGTTTGTTATTAGAATAAATATCGGTTTGTTAATTACAACTCATATCTATCTTTAGATAAGAATGTTGTTGATCTAGGTCTGAGAGGTAAATAAATACCACAACTTGAATGACTTTAGGACTATCTGAGGATGATATTAGTTTGTAATGGGAAAGAGGTTAAGCATAATTTATTATTTACATATGTCAAATAATAACACAATGTTAATCGCAATATTTGAGAATATATATTGAATTTTCCAAAGTAATGGAAATAAAAAGGATTTGAGAATATATAATGTAATTTCCAAGGTAACGGAAATGAGAAGATTCGAGAATATATATATATATATATAATAATTTTTCCCAAGTAAAGGAAGTTATAAAAGAGATTTATGTGAAATTGTAACGGTATTTTCAAAGTAAAAAAAGAAAAGAAAAGTGGGGTTTTGAATAGATTTATTCTAGAAGAATAGGAGCTGGTCATTATTGTCAAGTAATGAAACAAAAGAGATTTCATTACATTATTTTACAAATGATAAGTTGAATTGTTTTTCCTAGTATAGATAATAAAGAATGAGATAGAAAATGTTTTGGAGATGATGGCAAGATAGAAAATTGAATATGATTATAGAATATTTTCCTAAGTATGAGAATAAAACAGATCTGAAATAACCTTATGTTAAATAAGAAATGAAAAGCTATATTTGTAATGTTGAAATATTTGAAGTTTTAAATTAATCATTGTTAATCGTTTTTAATTAAAGAGGCCAAGTAACGCTGGTACCAAACTAGTAAAATCATTTTATTCTCATGATTTTTTATTTGATAGTTAAATAACCGACTATCGAATCTGACCTTTACGATTGATGGTACGAAAAGACTGGGATCGAATTTATATTCAAAACCATTTCAAACCAGCGAATACTAGGAAATTTCTGATTGAAGATGGAGCAATTGAAGACCGTTGATCTTTATGAGTGGAAGGACTACTTGATAAATTTCTCTGGGTAGCTCCTAGAGATATTTTGATAGTGATTTTGTCGTGATTGGAATCTACGGATTGCAAGGACTACTCTCTACTAATCTGTTCATGCACGACTTGTATGGATGAATGTCTAACAGAGAATTTCCTAAAAACCACATACGTTGATTTTTACAAATATACCGAGTCGGTGGCAAAGAGGGAAACTTCTTTTATACTCAGAGTATATTTGTGGATGTCAATTAGTGATTTGACGGATCTGATGATGTGACATTCAAAGAGAATGGTGGCTAGATGTTCTAAAAGAATAAATAAATAAAGAAATAAATAAATTATGACCGCATGCCTCATCAACCGGGAACGGTATAAAATCGGCTAGGTCGCATGACTATATGGGTCACACCCATCAAAAGGGTAAATCATTACCTGATTTGGAGAAATCGAATGCCTTCGGTTGCCCCTTTTATTTTTGTATGTATGCTATCGGTTCGGTTGGCTAGCCCCCAACCGTGGTGATGTTATATTCGGTACGCTCAAGTAAAGTGAGGGGTCGGTCATGTTTAGCCTGGGTTGCAAGATGTTCTTGTTGAACTCCTAATGTATTCATCTGTGGAGGTACATTGTCGGATGGGTGGTTGCCCAATCCTTTCCATGGAAATCCATTCTCCAATAAATGTCGCAGTTTTGATTGTATACTATGTATGTAGAGCGTGAGATGCAAGCATTCTGCTATATTGATATTTATTTGTATTTAGACACTATTGTAATACTAGAAAAGATATTTATTTCAAAAATGCTTTGGATTATCGTAAGGTAAAAACCATCCATGTTTATGCGTGGATCGGTCTTATTATTATCCTTTTTTTAAGAAAAGATTTTGACTTTAAAATCAATTTGCGTGATACCTTTAAACTTACTATATTTTTCTCACTCTTGTTCACCAGACTTATCCAGCGTTTGTAATGTTCAGTTTCAGGTTATCGAATGCTGTTAAAATACGAGCTGGAAGAGTTCAGACGTAGGATATTATATAGATATTGTTTCACTGTGTGTTGTATATGAGGACAGTGTAACACCCCACCTCCGCTAGGGTCACTCACAAAGGGAATGCACTAGCTTTGGTGGAGTATCATCTAGGTAAACATACACAGAAATATTACAAGACAGAACATATAAAACAGCGGAAGAAGAACCAAATTTCATTGCTTTAAAATCTAGAAAGGTCTAAAGCCTTTTACATCAAAATACTATTAAATCCATTACATCGAAATCTGTCTTGCAATAGTAAAGAAGCATAAAACCATAATCATAAATCATTCCCCAAGTAAAACAACAAAGCAATCCATAACCAAAGAAATCCAAGCCTTCTTGAAAGAGCCTTGGAGCTTGGTAAGATCCGAACTTAGTTGTATTCCCACCGTGTGAACCTGGGGGGGGGGGGGGAGGGGGGAACAGAAGAAAAAGGGGCGAAACAAAATGGGTCAGTCATAAAGACTGAGTAAGTCCTAGTGACTTTCAGCATAAAAACAGGTAAAGATAACATGGCATGCATAAACTGAAAGTAAACATAAGCATGATGACAAGATAAGCTGCAGGCACGATAACTAAGAATAACATCATAGGATTTCTGTCATGTATAACATTGCAAGGTTCCCATTCAAGATGACTAAGTATAGTTTCGCATGATTTCTATCAAGCATCGCAAGATTTCTCTGCTTTACCATTAAAATGATATCTATTTGCTCTGATTTCCTAAATTCTCTGCACCAACTGTACTAGTACCCCAAACCGTATCATCCTTTCCATGTATATGTACAGTCCCTTGCCGTATATCATACGGGTTTCATCACGTATTTCTATACTACTTCAACGTAGTGCCACCATTCTTGAAATCATTTGGACTGCCACCCTTGTTCTGGCTAGGTTTCCTTATCATGAACTATCGCGTGTTCAACTAGGATTTATGCCACCTAGGACCACTAGGGATTATGCTACCTATTGAACGTTTCCTAGATTCGATTAGGGTTTATGCCACCTAGGACCACTAGGGATTATGCTACCTAACAAACAACACCCTTTTTCCACGTAACGATCTATTAATCGATCGGCTCCCTACAAGTCCTAGCTCGTTCATGTGTCTGTGTCATACGGCCCAGTCACGAAATGTAGTCACCTGTGCTAGGTCCACCATAGGGTGTATTAAGCCCTAGGGTGCCAACCACCGACACGAATCAAGCACGCACAGTGTAAACCTACCGGTGCCCAATGCCTGCTTTTTCAACTCCGGACTACGTGCACGACCATAGTCCGCCTGAACCTACGATGGCGCACCAACTCAGCCGTTGTTCTGGTCGCTTACAATCAGCCCAGTAATCGTGCCCCACCCTGCCTAGTTCCAGGGTACCGTGATACATCTAGTGGGTTACTGCTGAAAAGGACCGCGCAACTAGGGTTTCCGTCCAGTAGGTTAAGTGTTGTCATTTAAATTCGAGACTTAACCCCATCAGTCTAGCATGTCAAGTTGGTTAAGTGTTGTCATTCAAGTTCGTGACTTAACCCGCCTACGTGTCATGTCAAATTGGCTAAGTGTTGTCGTTCAAGTTCATGACTTAGCCCTACGAATCATCTGTCAAGTTGATTAAGTATATTCAAGCGGTTCATGACTTAACCCTATCAAATCATCGTGTTAAATTGGTTAAGTATATTCAAGCGGTTCATGACTTAACCCTATCAAATCATCGTGTCCAATTGGTTAAGTATATTCAAGCGGTTCATGACTTAACCCTATCAAATCATCGTGTCCAATTGGTTAAGTATATTCAAATAATTCATGGCTTAACCCGCCCACGTATCATGCTAAGTTGGTTAAGTATTATCTATATGTTCAAGTTGACTTAACCATGCCATGTGTTAGGTTATATCGATTGGGTGTTATCAACCTATTCAAGTTAGCCCAACCCATCCGCTAGTCATGTTATAACGGTTAAGTGTCATTAGCCTAGCCACGTTACTTAACCCACCCATTCATATCATATTGGTTGAGCCTACATTTATAAGTTTTACATGTTCTTAACTCATACTGGTTAGGTCCACATTTACATGTCAAATTTCCATGTCATCCCACCTAACCCTCTAACCATACCCACGTCTTATTATGGTTAGTATTCCTTAATTCATTCATTATGATGAACGAATCATGACCTCTCACATTAGACCGTGCATTTTGTGGCCACTGGATTTGTCGGGCGGTTCTAGGTAGATTTATACCACAAACTGGGTCTAACCTCATGTCATAAATCGTTACGCCTACAATTTGGCCTTCGACCTCTCACATTAGACTGACACTTTGTGGCTACTGGATTTGCCGGGCGGTTCCGGGCAGATTTACACCACAAACTGAGTCTAACCTCGTGTCAAAGGTTCATTAATGGTCGTATTCCACCCAAAACCCCAATACCAGTTCATGTGTTTAACATATAGAAATGTTCATGATTCACGTTTTTGCCCCAAAACGTGTTCCCAAATTATTATCATAATTCACTATAAGGTTATGCCAAGTTATAGCGTTTTATTTACAATACATGCCAATTACCCAAAACCCAACTTAGGCACGTTCATATTAAACCTCTACAAAGTCATAAATTATCATATATGTTTCAACTCCAAATTTTACATAATTAACATATGCCCAAGTTCTAGATTACATGTAAATTTTACATATGCCCAATTCCTACCAAATTTACATGTTCAATTCATGCCGTTTTACATGTATGCCAACTTTATGCCAATTTACACATATAACAAGTTTCATGCCGCTTTACATATGTCAAGATTCATGATTTACATGTTTACAAAGCTATGCCCAATTTACATAGATCAAGTTTTATCCCCAAAATTACATGTATACTACGTTTACACCAATTTACTCATAACAGGTTCTAGCCAAATTACATATATCAAGATCCATGCCAGATTATATATATATATATCAAGATCCATATCAAATTATATATATCAAGATCCATGTCAAATTATATATGTCAATCCCCATTCTTGCAATTACCATTATAATGATAATACCCAAATATCAAGTTTCATGTTAATGGTAAATTATCCCCAAACATCCAATTTTCATATTATGCCTTCGATTCCACCAAACACATATATTCCACTAGGCAATATTCCAATATTTCCCCCGTATACCCTTGCACGCGTATTGTAGTTTAGGCCTAGGTCCGAAATTGACCTAGGTTCATCAAAAGAAAATAAATAGGGGAAGGTAGAATTTTGCATAAAAATAAGATCAGAGAGAAAAACATCATCATAGGCATGAAGATTACAACTTGGTAATGAATCAAGAAAACTGATTTACAACAGGCTGAATAGATCATAAACTAGACATGGGAATAAAGATAGACAAGTCTCAAAACTCAAGATCCAAGAAGCAATAGAAATGGATCGATAAACATACTTAAATCCAATTTCACTTCATCACATGCCCATATTATATTTAAATATTTTAATCTGAAAATAACTAGAACTTTCAGGGCATGGCTATCGAATTAAGAACTGAAATTGTCATAGAACGTTGTAGTAGTGTTGATTTATTGTTTGAACCATTGTTGAAGCTTTGTTCTTCGAATTGATTTGAGTTTGAATGCTTGTACTTTGATTTGGAGGCGGCGGCCATGGTTCAAGAGGTATTTTAGCAGCATAAAGATGTAAGAATGATTTGATATGAATTAGGTTAGGTCTAAGGGTGTTTTTATAGGTGTAGCAACTAGTTTAGGCCCTTAGATTAACCCTAGAATCAATCCGGACCATCAAAACACGTCTCAGGCTTCAAAAACGAGTTCTGGGTCAAAACAGGCCGACCAGGTCGACCTGTAAGGGGGGAGGTCGACACTATGGTCGACCTGGGGGGTAGGTCGACCCTATGGTTGACCCTATGGTCGACCCCCTGGTCCAGTGCTGCCTGAAAACTGCTGAAACTTGTACATGCCATAACTTCTTCATCCAGACTCCTATTTTCGAAAACTCGGACTCTATTTCATGTAAAATTTTGAGAGGAACGCAATGGCATAACCCGTTTCCCCTGATTCTTAATTTAAAATTTAATTCTGCGTTGATTTCTTGTTTTAACATGTTATAAAAATACGGGTTGTTACAACAGGTTGTTATAACTGTCCAGATGTGTTGATGTACTCTGATGATTGTAAATATTTTTAAAGCTCTTAGAAAGATTTATTTCTATATTATATTTTGTTCCGCTACGATGTGAGACTCTGTTTCTGATGTTTTCTTCATCTTATTTCTTCTATTCTAATATTTCCTTCTTATCTCACCCTATAATTTCTTTCTAATAACTATTTGTTGTTCTCGATACTTGAGTTCTAGCAAGAAATACGTGATTTGTGTATTATTGTCAGAATTTGGGCGTCGAATCCCATAGGTCGTTACAGTGGTATCAGAGCATAAGGTTTAGTAATAATCTTGTCTTTGGGGCATAACTCGATGGAGATTGGGTTAGTATACCCTAGATCGAGATTGAGTGTATATATATGAGAGCGTATTTGTAAATTTTATATACAAGTGTTTGGTATTGTGTTATTTGATCGGTTCAAGTGTTGAGAAGTAATGAACTGGTAATGGATACAATATTGTTTTGTAAAGAGGGTAAATGAAATAATTTTACCTAAATTATATTTTTGTATAGAAAAGAAATAATTTTATCAAATTATTGTGATATTAGTGTGTTTGATTGATTTGAATGATATTCAAATTGGATTAAAAATTTGAATTAGAACTTAGCTTGGTTAAGTGAGATTAAATTAAGAAATGATTTTGAAATTAAATAAAAATATTTAGATTTGGAAATTAAATGAATAACAATTAAATAGAAATCAATCGGATATTAATCGATTGATTTTTAAATGTGTTGAACCAAAGTAATATTAATATTGAATGAAAATTCAATTGATTTAATTAAGCTGGTTGTGCATTGATTTTTGATTATTTGATATATATTCATAAATGGTTTAAAGTTGTAACAACCTAGTTTTTGAACTATTATAATCTGTGATTTATAAGATTATACGGGTAATTGAATTCAAATAGATAAATTTGGATTTGAATATTATAGATAATTCAGGATAAACAATTATTTTATAATTATTTAAGTGTGTATTTATATCTTTTGTATTCATCTATATATATAAACAAGTAAACTTGGATTTATTCCATATGTAAGATAAATAAGATAAAATCCATGTCTTATTATTAATAATCCATAAGAATGCGTACATATAAGAAGAATTAATATTTCTTGAATATTCCTCCTTGTAATTGTGTCATTGTTGAATCAAAATATAAATGAGACAAGTGAATTTTAATATCGGCCTTAATTAAAATATATAAGTGGATATATGTATATACGAACAAGTTACTTAAGTAAAAACGTAGAATTTAAATCTTGGTTTGTACATTTACATACAAGCAAATATAGTATGTATGTATGTATGTATGTATGTCTATATATATAAGGAAATTCTATAGGGACACAAAATTAAACACACCAGATCTGAACCACTAGATCTCCCCATGATTTGCACCTCTCATGTAAAGACAAAAGAATCCAACGGTCATGATTTTGTGTTTAAAGTTGTGTGTTTTATTTTGTGTCCCAATAGCTACTCCCATATATATATATATATATATATATATATATATGAATCTATATGTGTATATAAGATATGTATGTACATTATATCTAAATGTGTGCATGAAGTATCAAATAAAAAGAAAATTTAAGCAAATCTGAAATGAAATTCTAAAAGAAAATACTGTGACATGAAAGAAGAAAGCCTGCTTTACATACATGAATTGACAAATGAAAACGATAGGCATATGCAGTTCTGACGCTAGTAGTATAAATAAAGTAAACATCTGACATGAGAGTGGTAAGCCTGCATATGTGATATCCTGTGGGTTTAGATGTAGAAATATGTGCAATCACCATCTAAAAACAGAAAGTCACAGCCAAGTTTGGTGTAACGACCCGCAAATCCGTTCCATTTGAGTCGAGTGAATACAACACATGTCCAACCCAAATTGCACGAAAATATGAATCATTAATAGAAAGAAGTTAGCGGGTGAGAAATAGAAAGATAGAAAATTAGAACAGAAGAAAACAAATAGAAGATCGAACTGAACATCAACACAGACTCTCACAATGGCAGCGGAATAAAATATAATATATAAATAATCACTTTTGAAATACAAACTGTATTTGAACTTACATACATTATCAGAGTACATCAGATATGCAATACAGCAGAAATAAACTCTAAATATCTAATGTTGAAGTCTCCAGCTCCAAGCTCCTCCAGATAAATCTGTAAAATCCTGAACTATTGGACTGCCCGTACAAATTTGGGCACACAAGAGTTTAGGGAAAACATAGAAAATAAACTCTGGGTCATTCACGGGACTGGTGTGAGCAAACAATTAAAAACAGTTTGAATTTAACTTTCAAAACCCTTTTTGAAAGAAAAGATAATCGTAAGACCGATCCACACATAAATACAGATGGTTTTTACCTTACGATAACCCAAAACATATAGAAATCAATATTATTCTGATATTATGATAATGCCTAAATACAAATAAATATCAGTCTAGCGGAACACTTGCATCTCACGCTCCACATATATAGTATACAAATCAAAAACGCGGGCGCTTATTGGAGATTGGATTCCGACTATGACAAGGTATGGAACCACCTGTCGATAGTGTATCTCTAGATGGGAATACACTGGGTTCAACAAGAATGTCTTGCAACCCGGCCCACACATGACCGACCACTCATTTCGCCTGAGTGTATCGAACGTATATCACCAACGGTTGAGATCAGCAACCGTTTCCCGAAAAGGGACAGCATCGGAATAGATTAAAGAAGGAAAAGAAATTTCTCTAGATAGGTGATTATACACCCTAATGGGAGCGACCGACATAGCTATGCTGCCTGCCCAATTTTTGTCACTTCCCGGTTGTAAGGCTTGAGGCTGAGCTTACCCTTGGGTATAACATGCCTTCATTCACTTTGAATGCCACGTCGTCAAACCCGCCATATCACAAATTGACTTCCTCAAAAATAATTATGGGTATAGATGTAACACCCCGTGTATTCTATAACAGTGAAATTCTTAAATTAAAGCATAACTAATTTCAAATCAAAGAATTAAGGGAAACGGGATACGCCATTGTGTTCGTCTCGGAAAAATACGCGAAATAGAGTCCGAGTTTTCGAAAAACGGAGTCCGTATGAAGAAGATATGGCCTCCGAAAGTTTCAGAATTCAGGTTAAAATTCAAACAGACGAAAACAGCTCAGAAAAACAAGTTTAAAATTCAAAATCGGGCCCAATTGGCCAGGGCGGGAAAATTCCCGCCTAAGGCACCCAGGTCGACTTGGCAGTCGACCTGGGCTAGCCAGGTCGACAGGGCTGTCGACCTGGGTGTCGACTGGGCTGTCGACCTGGCCCCAGAGCCAGGTCGAACCTAGCCCATCCTGGCTGGCCAGGTCTGTGTTTGGTGGATTTTCTGAGCCTTGCCTTGTCACTAGGGCTAGGTGTCAGCTCCTGATTGGTCTCTCTTTCGAATGAATGGCTACGATTAACCCAAGCTACATCGACGGTCCTAATCAATTCATAAACTCTATAAAAATGACCCTAGACTCTACCTAATCTATTCATTCAAAAATAAGAATGAGGCCATCATGCTGCTGAGGAACGACTAGAAGTAGCCACCAATTTGAGAGACAATTAGGAGACAAACTCTAAAGCATAAAGCAACTACAAGTTAAACTTAAACAAATCAAATCAACGCCTACATCAAAGGAATAGCATCTCCAAATCCAGAATTAAGATTCCTGAATTGAAGAATTCGTCACACGATTGTAAGTAGAGTACTATTCCGGTATGAATTAAATAACTGTGTTTGATTTGTGTAAAATGAGAATTACACTTGATTTGTGGTGATAGTAATTCATATTTGTGCGTTGCTATGATTCTAATCGATTTGGAATGTTGTGATATAACGAATGGATATTCGCAAGTATGTAATTCATGATAAAAACTACTTGTTAGCGGTAGTTTATTTGAGATTCATGCAAGTATACGATTGGATATTCGCAAGTATGTAATTCATGTTGAAGCTACATGTTTGTGGTTGTTTAATTGAGATTCATGCAAGTATGTGGTTTTTCTACTATGCCAACATAATGTATATTTTTGTACAAAATCACTTTGTGTGTAATTGGATCAAATTTGGGGTATTATGATTCATATGAAATTATGTTGGAATTGGCATCATGATCTATGTATAAAACCATACTTTTGTATTAGAAACAAAAGTAAGCCTCTTTGTGTTAGACCCAAAAGTGGTTCTAACACCCAAATTGATTTGAAACAAGATAAAATAAGACAGAAATAAAAATGAACACACAAGATTTATAGTGGTTCGGCGAACAAATGCCTACGTCCACTTCTTCTTTACTATATTCAATAATTCAGTTGCAAATACAATGATAGATTCACTCACAACTCACTTTTGTTCACTCAATTGACTAAAACAAGAAATAAAAGATGATTTGGATTTTCCGGGATTAATGGAGTTCGGATGTTGGAGGTGATTGGATTCTTCAAGTGGTGAAAAAGATCCTTCTCTTTGTCTCTAGATGGGGTATTTATAGGTGTGAATTTGCCTGAGATTCAATCCGGGTCGGAACACGTGTCATCCATCGCACTCTCTTCGGGTTCGGATGAACTATCAAGCTGACAACACATCAAAGAGATGGACGTTAGGGGTAGGAATCAGTCATAGCCGGTCCGGTTTTCCAGGCTATTTTATAGGAGATTAACCTGGATCATGGGTGCGGGTCGGAGGCGTGCAGGTTGGGGGTCGGATCGGAATACCCGATCCGAACCGGAGTGGCTTGGACGTCTCTCCTTCTCTAATCATACTCCGCTCCGCTGCAGCGTCGTGGCAAGCAAATGGCTTTCCGATCCATTTGAGATCTATTGGCCTTCCGATCCGATCAGATATGCTTTGCCAATTTATCCAGTAAGAGCCATCCGATCCGAACAGGGAACTCTATCCGATCCGAACCAATATGCTGCTATCAATCTGAATTGTGGTGTTTTCTTCCGATCCGAACCGAAGTCTTATAACCTAAAATACTCTTCAATGGTTGGTTTCTTGGCTTTGTGTTGCCTAGTTCACAAAGTAGGCTAACATTTTGCCCCCTCAAAGGATGCTTCTGTTGTACAAAGCGTGCTTTGACGTTGTTTAAATGCTAGTTCTTGAATCAGAACAGTTTGGAGTAATGCACAGATTTCCATTCGGTTCGGCGTCCGATCCGAAGCGTTCTCGTTGATTTAGCTCTTAGACATTGGGCCTTCAGAGAGAGTTGTGCTTCTGGGCCTTCATTCCGGTCCGAGCGGGTGAGACAAAATAGGAAGACGAGGAGTCAACACCATTCCTTTTATAAACTCACCACCGTCTTCATTCCTTCCTTCTTCTTGTTTGCTGCCGCTCCCAACCATAGCATTGAAAACTTTAAAAACTCCAAAACTCCGAAATCATTCCTTGTAGATTTCTCAAATCAAGCACATAGGTAGCTTTTTAATCTCGAATAACATCGTAGTAAACGTACTTGATTTCAATTTGCGGTCGATTGGAATGGTTTAGCCACAGAGCTTCGCTTGAACTCCACGTCGTTACTGGTGGATGCGCCGTCACTTCGAGGCGTCGCGAGGCTGGAGAGGGCAAATATCTGCCCTTAACGATAGCTTTGGTGATAAAACGGACTCGTTTGTGAGTAGGGGGGGAAAGAAGAAGAAGATGAGGAGCGTGGTGACCACCTGGAGTCGGTTCGGGTAGAAGACGGAGGACCAAAAAAGGAAGGAGAAGGAAAGGGGATCGGCTCGGATTGCACATTTTAGAAAGATGGAAAGGAAAGAAAAAGTCGGTTCGGGTCGGAAAAGTGAATGGGATAAGAGGTTGAAGTAAACGGACCGGTTAAGTGGTGCTGGCTCGGTTCGGATCGGGTTACCCGATCCGATCAGATCAGTCCTGCTTCCGAACCCGTTGCTTCCCTTGTCTTGAACTGACCATGCTTTAATGAGGCATCCGAACCGATCGTTATCCGCATTTGTATTGAGCCAGTTGTCATATGCATATCCGAACCGAACCGAACGTACCAAACTTGGCACATAAAGACTACCCAACTAATTCAACTAACACTTACTCTAGATGAATATGCTTCGCGGACAGTTAGGATAGTGCCTTGTGAACATAAACGAGAATTAAGAACAGCGCTGACTATCACCTTCTCTTCTAAAGCTTCGTCTTACATTGCTGTATTTTTATTTTGTATTTCCCACATTTGCTGCACACACTTTAGTTCACACACATACACAAAAAGGGGAACACGGGATAATTTACTCTAATCCGTGCTATTGCTTCTTCAATAGTTCCATGACAATGAGGCCCAGACGCTCTTCTCGTCTAACTGAGAGGAAAGAAGCTCCGGAAACTTCCAACAAAACCACTCTCGAGGATATATCTTCTTCATCTGAACCAGAATGGGACAGTGAGGGTCCGGATTACGGAGTTGGTCATCGGGAAAGCGACGAAATGTCTTCAGAAAGCGAAGTTTCCCTAGGCTTTGAGGAGGAAGGAGGGATTGGTGACCATCGAGCACCCAATGAATTTGACTCAGCCATTATATTGGAGTCACCTCCAGATTCCGTAGAATCGACAATTGACAATGACCGACTTGTGAGAATTTGCTTGAAGTATGGAATAATGAAGAGAGACACTTTAGTGCCCTCACGTTCTGACCGTCCCCATAACCCTCCAGAAGGATATATGACGGTTACTCGACTGATGTGCATGGTTGGCGCCATTCCTCCATTCTCGCCTTTCATCGTTGACTTCTTAAGACAAATGCGGATTGCCCCCATGCAGTTGCATCCCAATTCATATGCCTATCTGCATACCTTATTCATAGCATATCGTGAAATTCTAGGCGTGGAGCTTACGTTTGACGATGTTCATTTCTTCTATAATTTCAAACATCGGACTAGAGAAACCCCTTCTTTCTGTTACTTTGAATCAGTCCCAAAGAGGAAGATAATCTCTACGCCGTTTAGCAGTAAAGCTGGAGATTCCAGACTAGAGTGGTTCTACATAAAGCAACAGTCTGGATGCGCCAGGAGATGGACAAAATCAAGTAAAGCACTGATCTTCTGAACCCGGACTCTATACACTTGAATCATCACTCTGACCTGTTTTTCTTTTTTGTTTGCAGTCGACAATCCCAAACAGATATCAGACCAAGTATTCTTTGATCGGATGCACCGTCTTCTCAATGGCGACCAAAAATTCCTGACTATTGACGAGGTCCTTAAAGATGAGTACCTTCATTTTCACGGGCTGCTATCCGTTTTCCGTAGCATCGGTCATGGGACGGTTCCCTATGCATATATTCCTCCAGTGGAAACAGTTCCAGAAATAGGAGAAGGCTCGGGAATTCCTGCAGCTCCTCTTCAAACTTCACCCTCTCCCTTTTCCACTCAAGATGATGAACTGGCTAATCTGGCCAAAAAACATCGTGAAGGGTATATTGCCCCCGAGGAAACTACCTCGCTAGACAAATCAAAATCTCCCCAAGGGTCGCCACTTCACGCTTCCGAAGGGGATGTTCCTAGCACCGACGAGCACATATTTCAGGGTTTGGGGGATCTCCCCTTACCCGAGACTATATATACTTCAGAAGATTTCAGAAAGGACCCTTTAGTCTTCACTTCTTCTGAAGAAACTACTCCTGCTAAGGCCAAAGAGCCTGCCTGCACCAGTCTAGCTTCAGACTCGGGTTGGTTGGGGGGACACACACACCACTTAGGATGCACTTTACACCGTAGCACTAGCATTCATTGCACTTCTTTCTCCATGGATCCGTCGATTCTAAACTTCGTTTAATTTATCGTACAGGTACAATGTCTCGATCCTCTTAAGATATAAGAAAGCTTCGCCGCAGCATGTCCAATCCTCCTCAGGATGCCGAGTATAATCGCCGGGATGACCGTGGTAGGGAGGAAAGAAGACCCTATGATCCTTATCGATCTCGACCCTCACGCTCCCGCTCACCAGTTCGACCGGAACAAGAGAAATACAAAAGCTATCAAGGTCGTAGGGAGGAGGATAGACCACAATCTAGGGATTCCACTTCCTCCCATGAAAAGCGGAGTAGAGAGAAAACTCCTCCAAAGGAAACTGGGTCTAGAAGTAAGCAAAAAGTCCCTGCTACTAAGCGACCTCGGACAGACAAGGGTTCTACAGAATCTTCTTCAGGAAGGGACACTGAACTAACAATCCTCGCCCCTCCTCCACCAGATGCGGGAACCGCAGTAAGGCTGGCATATTTAAAGGAGCAATTTCCCGAGCACTACTTCGAGACTCTGACCTTTCTACCTTCCCTTGAACCTATTTCTTCTAATTGGGCAGAGGAGGCCAGAGCAAAGATTGATTTGGTGGAAAAACAATATACCGAGATGTTCAAGTATTCCCGCACTCTTTCTAGAATCATCCGCACTCTAATGACAAATGCTGACTCAATGCAAAAGACTGCAGAGGAGGATGCTAAGGCCCTAAAAACCTTAGGAAAAAATTTAGAAGATACTCAAGCTCAACTAGCTATCGCTCAGAAGAACGCTTCTAACTTCAAACAACAGTTTGAGGACGTGCAAAAGCGCTATCATGATTTGCTTGAATCCCACACTCAGGAGCGGTCTGAGTTGAAGAAGCAAGCTGACGAGGCCAAGTCAGAGGCTGCTAAGACACGTCTTGCTTATGCTGAGCTTGAGCAGAAAAACGCCGAGTTAGCGAAAAGGAGTGCTGAGTTAGAAAAGAAAAACGCTGACTTGGCTTCAAAATTGTTAGAGGCGGAAAACAGGGCTGCTCTGGCTGAGGGCAATGTGGAATGCGCTATTAAATCTGTGGAGGAAACCCGCAAACAACTATCAGAGGCGGAGGCCGATATTCAGGGCTTCGGCGAGCTAATGATCGAATTCTTCGCGCACATTATTCGTCGTCGAAACATTTCCTGGATCGAGGACTATCCATCCACTTTGGTTCATGTGTGGAATCAAATCGTCGAGTGGGAAAAAGAAGAACTTAAGGTCGATTCCCTCGATGAAGATAAGCTGATGGAGAAATACTTGAGAGACGACGAACCAGAGCGCTTAGCTGAAGGGCGCCGTCTAATTGCTGAGGCCATGGGAGAAGAGAGGCGGAAGTCTAAACAGAAAACCGTTCCTGAAGCTGGTTCCTCTTCTTCTGCTCCTGTAACTCCCGAAGTAGAAGGGTATGATCCCGAAAACCCGGGAATTCCGCGAACAACTTTGCTATCTCCCATTCCTGAAATAACTCCAGAGGTAGTAGTCACCCCCGCTGAAAATTCTTCAGAAGGTATCCCTATCTTTTCTCCTCAATTTGTCAAGGCTACTACTACCTTTGGCTACATAACCGAACGTTCGATGAGAAATCCTTTGCTCTCGCCTGAGTTGATAACCAATGTTTCTCATTTTGTAGGCGTTGAATCATCCGCAAAGACAGATGTAGCTCAAGGAGCTACCGCTGGGACAAAGCCCGCTGATAGGGTCAAAGAAGGGGAAGACAAGGCTGCTTCAACAGACCTGGGGGAAAGAAGTGAGCCAACTAAGGTCACTACTCCCCATGATGAAGAAATGATTGCAGCTTTAAAAGACGACGGAGGAGACGAGGGGCATGATGAGGAACCAGAGGTTACAATAACCGGGGAGTCAAAAAGCGCCGATGACGTTACCTTGGCGGCCATGAAGGCTGATCAAGACAAGCGCTTGCAATTAAAAGCTGAAGAATTAGATCCTGAGGTCCTCAAGCCCCTCGCAGTTGTGGATGCAGGTTCAAGGTTAGTTGTTAAGCTCTCAACTAGATCTATTACCGAAGAACTTGCTAAAAAATCTTCTCTTGATTCCAGTGCCCCGCCCTCCGGGAAGAAGTCTGCTGGCTCCAGTACTACATCTTCAGGGAAAAAGAAATCAAAGCGAATCTTGACTGAAGCCGAGAAGGAAGTAAAGGATGCGGAAAAAGCTGCCAAGAAATCGAAGGCTCATCCCAAACCCAAATAGTGGGTTCTCCTGTGTCCTTTTAGCATCTTTGTAAATCAATAAATGCTGCTACAACAGCAGCTCCCGCACTTTCTTTTTTAGTTATTTCCCTGTACAAATTCATTCATTTGTAAATAAAAATAATTCACTTTTTGCAATGTTTATCTGTTAGCAGTTCTGCACTTATGTAAAAATGCATATCTATAGTTATGAAACAAAGTTGTGGAGAGGGGAGATATGTGTATGTATATGTGTCCCCAGTCAATCTCCATAAGTTATTCAGTGCTTAACCATGCAATCTGAATGCTCCCGATTCTCTAACGGGATAGCATTTCCTGTGTCATCAATACCTGTTGTTTTTCCTGGCATTTCTTTTATACTCTCTCTCATTCTCTTGAGAGTTAGAGTTCGAGTTCAGTTATTTGTTTATTCCTCGGTCGTTCAACGGGAAAAGATTTCTTTCTCGGCGCTCGGTCGGAGACGCCTTTATACTCTCTTTCTCTCCGGAAAGTTAGAGTTCGGAGTTGAACCTCTTTCTCAGCGCTCAGTCGGAGACGCTTTTATACTCTCTCTCTTTCTCTGGAGAGTTAGAGTTCAGAATAGAATTTCTTTCTCAGCGCTCAGACTGAGACGCTTTTATACTCTCTTTCTCTCCGGAAAGTTAGAGTTAGGAATGTCGTTTTCTCATTCTTTTACGTCTTATTGCACAAATAATCATTGTGCTTCTTTTTATGTCCAAACTGTTTTCAACCTTTTTTAGGCTTTGAGTTATCCTGTATTTCATAATCATAACAGAACAACTAATGAATGTAGATGCATAAAAGTAAATAACACACAATATTTTTATAGTGGTTCGACTAAGTCATAGCCTACATCCACTTTATAGTCCTTTATTCATATCGTCATATTTTCCCAAGGCAAGTCGTGCCTTATTACAGAGTTTACAGGAAGAACAGCAAAAAGTATAGCATTTCTAATCCAAATATCGCATTAAGTGTTGGGCATTCCATGCTCGAGGGACTTCTTCGCCATCTACGGTCGTTAACTTGAATGTTCCTTTATCAAGTTTCCGTTGGATGACAAAGGGTCCTTCCCATTTTGGGCCGAGGTGAGGAAGAGACGGAAAAACTCTCTTTAGTACCAAATCTCCTGGTTCAAAAGTTCTGAGGCGAACTTTTTTGTCATAATAGCGTGCCATCTGACGCCGATGTCTTGCTGCACGCAAGTCTGCTTCGTCCCTTTTCTCTTCGATTTCATCAAGAGACTCAAGTAAAAGTGCCCGATTCGTCATCGGGTCATAATACGTCACCCTGTGGGAAGGAACTTCCAGTTCAACTGGAATTACTGCTTCTGAGCCAAAGGAGAGAGAGAAAGGGGTATGACCGGTAGCTGTTTTGAACGTTGTTCGATATGCCCACAAGGCTAGGGGCAATTCATCAACCCATTTTGCCTTTGCACGCTCTAACCGCTTCTTGAGGATGGACTTTATTACCTTGTTTATTGCCTCTACTTGCCCATTCGATTGTGGATAGGCAACTGCAGTATATCGTTTGTCTATCTTATATTTCTGGCACAAATTTCTGAATTCAGTGCTATCAAATTGGGTCCCGTTATCAGTGATAATCGTCCTTGGGATCCCGAATCGGCATATAATATTTCTGACCACAAAACTTATCACCTTTCTTGCGGTGATCTTAGTCAAGGGCTCAGCTTCCACCCACTTTGTGAAATAATCCACGGCTACTATGGCATACTTAGCCCCTCCTTTAGCAATTGGTAAAACTCCAATGATATCGATTCCCCATGTGGCAAATGGCCAAGGACTCACCATCGATTTAAGCTGGGTTGACGGTGCCCTGGGGATTTTTGCGAATCTCTGGCACTTATCGCAGCGTCGTGAATAATCAGCTGCATCTTTGTTGATCGTGGGCCAGAAGTATCCGTACCGCAATATTTTCTTTGCTAAAGTTTGACCTCCTGTATGATCTCCACACTCACCTTCGTGCACTTCTCTCAGTACACGCTTGATGTCGTCGTGTGCGATACATCGTAACAGGGGCATAGAAAATCCTTGTCTATAGAGAGTATCGTCTTGCATAACATATCTGACAGCTTTGCGAACTACAGCTCTTTTCTCACTTTTCTTCGATGGGAGTGTCCCATTCTTAAGAAAACTCTTGATTGGAGTCATCCATGACTCCTTCTCTGGTTCCGCTTCAAGAACGAATTCAATTTCCATTGACTCAAAGCTTGGCGACTCCAACGTTTCAATTGGAATTACCTCAGTCTCTTCTGGATTGTCAGAACTAGCCAATTTTGCTAGTCTATCCGCTTTCTGGTTTTCTACTCTGGGAATATGTGTTATGTTGTACCGCTCTAAGCTATTTAATAGCTCTTTCACTTTCTTGAGGTAAGCGACAAGTCGAGGTCCTCGAGCCGCGAATTCCTCTCGCACTTGACAAACAATAATCTTAGAGTCACAAAATATGTCCATCATTTTTACTCCGAGGTCTTTAGCGAGTTTCAGCCCGGCAATCAGGGCTTCATACTCAGAGTCATTGTTTGTTGCCGAAAATTCTAATCGCAGGGCGTAATATAACGACCGTCCCTCGGGAGTGACTAAGACAATTCCAGCTCCGGATCTTCGGTCGTTTTTAGCTCCATCTGTATATAATTTCCACGGACTCATCTCTAGCTTATCCTCGGTTTTGACCACTCGGTCATTGATTATTTCTTCCTCTGGAATGGTGAACTCCGCAATAAAGTCAGCTAGAGCTTGCCCCCTGATTGACTTTCGTGGTTGAAAATTCAAATCAAACTGGCTTAGTTCTATGTTCCATTTAATCAACCTTCCTGACGCTTCGGGTCTCTGCAATACCTGTCTTAACGGCTGATCGGTGTATATGGTTATTGGATGGGCTTGGAAGTAATGACGAAGTTTTCGGGATGCAATCAGGAGGCTGTAAGCAAGCTTCTCGATCTTTGGGTAATTGCGCTCTGCCGCGGCTAATTTCTTACTCACATAGTATACTGGCCTTTGTACTTTGTCTTCTTCTCGAACCAGAGCTGTGCTGACAGCGTGAGCCGAGACTGCTAGATAAACAAATAGTTCTTCGTGATCTACGGGCTTTGATAAGATTGGCGGTTTTTCTAACAGCTCAAATAGATTCTGAAAGGCCTCGACACAATCGGGAGTCCACTGGAAGTTCTTCTTTCCCCTTTTTATCAAATCAAAAAATGGAACACATTTATCGGTGGCTTTGGAGATGAATCTACTCAGCGCCGCTACCTTCCCTGCCAGACTTTGGACGCCTTTAATTCTCCTTGGTTCTCTGATATTTCTAATCGCTGCTATCTGGCTAGGGTTGATCTCAATTCCTCGGGAACTCACAATGAAGCCAAGGAACTTTCCCGACGCCACTCCAAATGAACATTTTAAAGGATTCAATTTCATACGGTATTTTCGCAAGATACCAAACATTTCCGCTAAGTCTTGCGTATGACTGGAAGACTGCTTTGATTTAACAAGCATATCATCCACATAAACTTCCATAGTTTTTCCTATTTGATCATAAAACATTCTATTTACCAACCGCTGATAAGTAGCTCCAGCGTTTTTTAATCCGAACGGCATTACAACATAACAATATAACCCCAAATTCGTAATGAAACTTGTATGCTCTTGGTCTGGTACATGCATAGGAATTTGATTGTATCCAGAGTATGCATCCATGAAAGAGAGAAGTTCATGACCTGCTGTCGAGTCTACAAGCTGGTCAATCCTGGGAAGTGGGAAACTATCTTTTGGGCAAGCCTTATTTAAGTCTGAAAAGTCAATACAAGTTCGCCACTTTCCGTTTGGCTTTTTTTACCAAGACAGGATTCGATATCCAGTCGGGATAAGTCGAATCTCGAATAAATCCATTTTGCTTCAATTTCTCTACTTCCTCTTTGAGAGCAGCCGACCTCTCTGGGCCCAGCATGCGTCTTTTTTGCTTCACAGGCGGATGCTTCGGATTTACATTCAATTTGTGACTGATAATGGAAGGTGATATCCCACACATGTCAGCGTGGGTCCAGGCGAACACATCTAAGTTTGCGTTCAAGAAGTCCATCAGTTCTTCTGCACGACGTGGATCCAGTTGAGAACCAATCTTCAAAACTTTCGTCGGATCAGCTTTATCAACAGGAATTTCCACTGTCGCTTCATTAGGAGTTGCATTCCTAGCCTCTGGTTCCTCGTCTTTTCTAGGATCCAGGTCTTCAGGCGTTCCTTTGGGCAACTCCCTTGGGTTCAATCTCTCTAATTGCTATGCCGAGTCCCCCTTTGAGGGAGATGAGGCATCCTTACTCTCAGCATTAACTCCTTTCATCAACATCTTCAGTTCGGCCACATAGCAGGCCCGTCCAGAAACCTGATCCCCTCTTATTACTCCAGTCCTGGCTTCGGTTGGGAACTTTAGTAACAAGCACCAAGGGGCGATACAAACTCTAAATTCAGCGAGGGCAGGTCTCCCTAAAAATGCATTATATGGCGAATCTACGTCCAATACTACGAACTGAAGCATTCGCACTCTTCTACGTTCTCCTTGCCCTAGGGTCACGGGCAACTCTATATATCCCATGGGAGCTGTCGTCGCTCCGTTGAAGCCTCTAATCCATCCTTCACAAGGTTTCAGATCTTCGGGCTCAAGCTTCATCTGATCAAATGACTTCTTGAACAAAATATTAACGGAACTTCCGTTGTCTACTAATACCTTATGGACCAAGGTCGGCCCAATAGTGGTAGTAATAACCAACGGATCATTGGTGGGAGATTGTATCCCCGTGTTGTCTCGGCTGCGAAATACCACGTCATCGAACATGGTTTTTTGTTGTTTTATAGGGGTGACATCTTCCAAATCGTCACCTTCATTCACATCTAGATGCTTGGCAGCATTCACATATTGGTCCATTGACCTAAAACTTCGGATTGCCGGGTGAGGTCCGCCTACTATGGAGTTGATGACGATCCCTTTACCTTTCTGCTGCGTGGTAGGCTTAGGAGCAGGTAGGATCTGTTTTGGAGCCTGCTCTCCTTGCCCCCTGTCCCTCGGGGCAACCTTGTACTCATCCAACTTTCCTTCACGCAGCAGCTTTTCAATTACATCCCTCAAATGCCGACATTCATTGGTCGAATGTCCATGTGTTCCGTGAAACAAGCAAAATTTCCCTGTCGCCATTTCTTTCTCGGTCGAATCACGAGGTGGCGGTCTTTTGTACTGCAACACATTGTACGTATCCAGGTAAATATTTTCCAGGGTGTCATTCAATGGTGTATAGTTCTCGTAGTTCTGGAATCGGGGCCTTTTGTTAGGGTCGCTTCCCCTATTTCTGTTTCTCCTGTTACCGTTCGAATTACGGTTGTTGTTGTTTCCCCCGTTTCCAGTATTGCTGTTTCCACCCTTGTTTCCTACATTTACTTCAACCTTGCCAGAACTTTCCCCAGACTGCTTCACGGCAATATTACTTCGCACGTTCTCCTTTGAAGCTATCTCAGACTTTCTCTTCCGGTTTGCCCTGGCCTCCTCTCGTCTTAAATAAATATCGGCTTTTTCGTAGAATATCGCCCTTGTGGGGGGTGTCTTCCCAGAAAGGTAGTCTCCAAACTCAGATTCAGGATCGACTCCTTCCTTCAATGCCATCAGAATAGTGGGCTCGTGCGGGTCACTGACCTCAGTTACAGCTTGGTTAAAATGATCTAAATATGCCCTTAAAGACTCTCCCGGTGCCTGTTTGATCCTCGACAATTCAATAACACTCTTGGACTTTCGAGCATGTAGTCGGAACTGGTTCATGAAACGCTCGCTTAGTTCTTTGTAACTAGAAATTGAACGAGGAGGGAGTCGGGTAAACCAGAATAATGCCACATCTTCTAGATAGATTGGGAATGCTTTGCACTTCACTTCATCAGGGGCAGCAGCGGCATTCATGAGCCACGAATACCGCATCAAATGCTGTCCTGGATCAGTCCTTCCGTTATATTTGTCCATCTGTGGCAAGTTAAAGCGTCGGGGAAACTGGAAGTCTAGGATATCGTCAGTGAATGGAGTATGGCTTCGCTCAATGCCATAGTCTTCATTCGTATAATTCCGGCTCTCGGACATAATTCGGTGAACCATTGCCTGCACATCGGCACTAGTTAGGGGCTGCTCAGGTTCCCTGGCCCTAGTGTCCGAGTTCCTTCGGGGCTCTTGCTCTGGAGATGCCCTTCTTCTTCGAGCTGCCTCTACTCGATTCCTTTCCCTGTGTTCCCGGTCGATCTCGGGAAGAGGGGACTGGAGTCTTTGCCCCCGAGTAGGGCTATCGTTTCCTAATGCTCGTGCGATATCCTCGCGAGATCCCAAAGATCAAAACGTTAGCTGCTCCACGTTCTGAGGTCGTTCGAGTGGCCTTCGTTCACGGGGCCTCTCTTCCTCGGAAGATGAAGATTGATTTACGGGTGTGTGACGAACCGGTGATGGAGTTCTTTGCCGGCGGAGCTCATTGATCTCCCGACTCATGAGCCTCATATTTTCCTGCATCATGAGATTGGTGCGCTCATGAACTCTCATAGCTTCCCTCGTGCTCTCAAGCATATCAAGCAAGCGCGAGAAATCTCCTTGAGTGATGGGAGCAGATGGATTGACCTGGTCTCCAACCCTGGCAGCTGGAATTGGAGCATTCGTGGGGACTCGAGTAGATGTTCCAGCTTCACCAAGCATCGGGTCGGATCGGAGGTAGGAAGTCGGGTCGGATCGGAGCTGGGGTGCCTGGTCGGATCGGTGTGCAGCGAGCAACTCGGGTCGGTTCAGACTGGGGGAGTGCACTGCTTCGGAGTCTCCTACCCGGATCGGATCGGAGCTCTCCCCTTGCTGTCGGTTCGGATTTCCTGCATTGATTCTTCCTGCTGCTGAACTCTGCCCCCGAGACCTTGTTACAACAGCATGTTGCTGATCTTCGCCAGCTCCATTTCCTTGAACAGACTGAACTTCCTTGCCTTTTCCTTTGGCCATGAGTCTTTGACAATTACTTCAACGAACGTAAGAAAGCGGAGAAACTTAAGGATTCGCTTCTTTGAACTCAACGGTCCAAAAAGTAGAAAGAGATCCCGGAAAATAAAGAATTTAGATGAGGTTTCTCAGTGAAAGCACCAAAATGTTAGACCCAAAAGTGGTTCTAACACCCAAATTGATTTGAAACAAGATAAAATAAGACAGAAATAAAAATGAACACACAAGATTTATAGTGGTTCGGCGAACAAATGCCTACGTCCACTTCTTCTTTACTATATTCAATAATTCAGTTGTAAATACAATGATAGATTCACTCACAACTCACTTTTGTTCACTCAATTGACTAAAACAAGAAATAAAAGATGATTTGGATTTTCCGGGATTAATGGAGTTCGGATGTTGGAGGTGATTGGATTCTTCAAGTGCTGAAAAAGATCCTTCTCTTTGTCTCTAGATGGGGTATTTATAGGTGTGAATTTGCCTGAGATTCAATCCGGGTCGGAACACGTGTCATCCATCGCACTCTCTTCGGGTTCGGATGAACTATCAAGCTGACAACACATCAAAGAGATGGATGTTAGGGGTAGGAATCAGTCATAGCCGGTCCGGTTTTCCAGGCTATTTTATAGGAGATTAACCTGGATCATGGGTGCGGGTCGGAGGCGTGCAGGTTGGGGGTCGGATCGGAATACCCGATCCGAACCGGAGTGGCTTGGACGTCTCTCCTTCTCTAATCATACTCCGCTGCAGCGTCGTGGCAAGCAAATGGCTTTCCGATCCATTTGAGATCTATTGGCCTTCCGATCCGATCAGATATGCTTTGCCAATTCATCCAGTAAGAGCCATCCGATCCGAACAGGGAACTCTATCCGATCTGAACCAATATGCTGCTATCAATCTGAATTGTGGTGTTTTCTTCCGATCCGAACCGAAGTCTTATAACCTAAAATACTCTTCAATGGTTGGTTTCTTGGCTTTGTGTTGCCTAGTTCACAAAGTAGGCTAACACTTTGTGAACTTATGTTGATTTTATGAATATGACTAGGCTATGTTTGGTATTATGCCTAATTGAAAAACATGTTAGGCCTATATTATTAACAAGAATTATATGATAATATATGTGACACATAGCTAAGTTAGATTTACATTCCAATTGCAAGTTTGCATGAATAAAGTAAAAACCATGATTTCATGTTTAGGAATATTTATGCCATGATTACATGAATAGATCAAAAGCCATGATTTCATGTTTAGGAATATTTACGCCATGATTACATGAATAGATCAAAAACCATGATATTTATGCCATGATTACATGAATAGGTCAAAAACCATGATTTCATGTTTGGGTATATTTGTGCCATGATTATGTGAATAGATTAAAAATCATGATTAAGTTGGAATAATTCTAGTTGAACTATACTTTTGTATTAGTAACAAAAGTAAGCACCTTTGTAAACATATAGTAATTTTATAAACATGATTTGCTTATGTTTGACATTATGCCTAAGTAAAAATATAGGTTTACGTTGTAGTTAAGACTATGTGTCAATAATGATATCTAATTTAGTTAGATTCTTAACTTAACTACAAGTTTACATGGTTTGATTCATGTCACTTATGCTTTATGACCAAAGTATATGTTACCACAATGCAAGTACACCAGTTTCTATTTTGTAGTTCCAACGTTATGTTGCAAGTTCATGCGTTCACATTCCTTTTTTTTGTGTATATAATCACGTTTTAAGCCTCCCCTTCTTTCACGTGGCTAAGTTGGGCTTAAAAGGCTAAGCCCAGCATATATTATAATAAACGAACGTATTAAATGGGGGAAATAGCGTTGGGCCAAATTAATTAATAAATGGAAATATAAAAGTAAATGGGCCCAAATTCAAGAATGGGTTGGGCCCATGATTGGTGTAAACCTTTACACCATTAGCTTAAATTGATTTTGAATAATGGGCCGCAAATATTTACATATAAGAAAATAAAGAAAAGAGAAAAATATGTAAATGTAGAAAATACGATGTGTTTAACCCGAGGTTGGATTGAATTGTGATGTAAACCTGCCCGGAACCGCCCGACTGTCCAGTAGTCACAACAACACCTATCCAATGTAGGTCGTTAAACATGGATCCCAATAAGGACCCGAGTTTAGACTGAGTTGTGGCGTAAGACTGCCCGGACCCAACCGGCAACAGGCAGCCACAATAATACCTGTCTAATGTGAGAGGTCAAGGCTTTAATAAGACAATTAAGGCTGAGTCAGGATTGATAGGATTAAGTAAATTATATTAATACTTAATCAAGATGGAACATGCTAAACTAAACAGACTGATTGGGGGTTAGGTTTATAAAACACTTAACCAACTTAGCATGTTGACTAGAAATAGAAAAACCTAGTAGCGGGGGACCCTTTTCAGCAGTAACCCTATAAGGTATCATGATACCCTGAAACTAGGCAGGGTGGGGCACGATTACTGGGCTGACTGTAAGAGGTCAAATCGACGGCGGTGGTGCAGCAGTGTAGGTTCTAACGGGGTGCGGGCGTGCACACACTCCGGCGCAGAAAAATAAGGCACTGGGCACCAGTAGCATACCTGTGCATTCTAGGGTTGTGTCGGGCCGCCGCCATGGGACTTGATACACCCCATGGTGGGACCAGCATAGGTAACTACAACATCGGGGGCTGTAAGACACATGTAACTATGCGAGTAGGAGCCGATCATCATAAAATGGATCACTTTACCTTGATTATGGGGTGCCTGTTGGGAACTAGTTTATATGGGTACAGAGATTAATATGGGGTACGATAGTATATTCGACCCTAGACAACTTAACTAAGTTTATGGTGCTTTCCCATTTCTAGTTTATACTTATCATACCCAGTTCTTTATTCATAGACGGAATAGTCCTAGACTTACTCAGGCTTTATGTCTGACTCTACTTTTCTTTCGTCTTCTTTTCTTCCGTTCCCCCCCCCCCCCCCCAGGTCCACAGGGAGGGAATACCGCAGCTTGACCAGTCTTCATATCCAGCTTGAAGAGAAAGAATGTATTGCTTGAATCTTTTCGTTTTCGACTATGGCTTTGGACAGCAATTATGGGACTTTTGCAGTTTATATATGTTTTCTTTATGCTTCTTTAAATAATGTAATCAAGACAGTTATGAAGATGTTATGTTTTTGGAAGTATTGTAAGACGATTATGGTATGGTTGTTGTAACACGTATTTTTGGTGAAATAAAAGTTGTTGTTTTTCCGCTGTTCAAAAGTATGTGTTCTTATATCTGTCTTTTATATCTGTGACTTATACTTATAAACCTCCACCAAAATTAGGGCATTCCCTTTGAGAGTGACCCTAACGGAGGTGGGGTGTTTCACTTGGTATCAGAGCATAGGTTTACCAGATAAGATAAAAAGTTTTGAAAATTTATTTTCAAAAAGGAAATTTAAAGAAGCATTTTTAAAAGAAAAATATTATTTTATTTTAAAAAGGCAAAGTCCCCCCAAAGCCATAGGTACTATCTCTTATCCTTCGTTTTGAATCTATCCTTTTTGTTTCAGCATGGCCGAAGAACTTAACTTGCCAGAGGGTGTACCAATACCTGGTTGGTTTAGACGGTTCTTAGAAGCAAGGGCCACTCAGCCAGGTCCTACCGTTCCTCCTCCCCCAGCTGCAGGAAATCATCCAGCTGCAGCAGCACCTCTTCCTCCACCTCCTCCACGGGGAAACACGTTTGCTAAGATATGTAAAAATTTTAAAGCTATGGGAGGAAAGGATTTTCATGGAACTGAGTCCTTCGTGGCAGCTAGAAATTGGCTGAAAGAAACCGAGGACTTATTCATCATCTTTGAGGTAGAAGATAGACAGAAAGTACAACTGGCAGTATGGTTGCTAAAAGGTGAGGCTTCCTACTGGTGGGAAGTCACTAATGCAGAAAGACCAGTGGAAACGTGGGAGGACTTTAGGGCAAGGTTTGAGGCTAAATTTCTCTCAGATGCGGAAAGGAGTTTGCAGTTGGAAAAATTCTTATTTCTTAAGCAAGGGAACAAGACAGTCAAAGAGTATGTTAATCAGTTCGATGAGCTGGCTAGGTTTGGGCTGGACCTAGTCAACACCCTGCACAAGAAGGCTCTCCGTTTCGTCAAAGGGTTGAATGAGCCATTACACAGTTTGGCCATGACCCATATACTCATGGGAGCCACGTATGAAAGGTTGGTACAAATGGCATTGCTAAACGAAGAGGATAAGGGCAAGAAGGAGACAAAGGCAGAAAGCTCTCAAGGGAAGAAAGAGGGTTTGCAGCCTAAGAAGGCAGACTTTAAGAAAGGCGGGAAAGGCAACAAAGAGAAGATGAAGTGTAATTTCTGTGGCAAAGTGGGACACTTAGTGAAAGATTGCCGGAAAAAGAAGGCCAAGGAGAATGGTGGGTGCTTTTCTTGCGGTGAGACAGGCCACAGGGCTAAGGACTGCCCAAAGAAACGAGGACAGGGGCAGAGGGCTGGATCCACCTCGGGGGCGTAGGTTCATGTGCTAGAAGCGCCACCTCTGCAACAACGAGGTATAAATACTTCTGTAGAAAGTGTAGTTTATCTTTATGATCACCCCGTTCGCACTTTATTTGATTCTGGCGCATCACACTCCTTTATCTCGTCTGCTTTAGTAGAATCTCTGCACCTAAAAACTTGTATGGTAGAGGACCCCTTAATTGTTTCAAATCCAATTAGGGGCCCAGCTCATTTGTCTATGATCTGTTTGGGATTGAAAATTTCTATTCTAAGCGTAGAATTTAAATGTTGTGCCTTTGTTTTGGGCTTTTCGGGATATGGTTTGATTTTGGGCATGGATTGGCTATCCAGTAATGGGGCCATCCTTGATTGTGAGAAAAGGGTTGTTAGGCTCCTAACCCAGCTCGGTAATACTTTGGAAATTTCTTGTAATCCCTCGTATGCGGTTATGCTTAGTTACCTTGAATCGCTAGATGCCTCTGTTGAAAATTTGCAATCAGTTAGAGTAGTCCGGGAATATCCGGATGTCTTCGAAGAGGTGAAGGGCTTGCCTCCGAAGCGGGAGATAGACTTCCGCATATACCTTGTAGATAATGCAAAGCCCGTTGCGTTGCCCGTTAGACACATGGCTCCGCGAGAAAGGAAAGAGCTCAGTAAACAGATTAAAGAGCTTCTAGAAAAGGGGTTCATTAGGAGGAGCATTTCAGAATGGGGCGCTCCAGTGGTGTTCGCTACAAATGCGGATGGTTCACTCCGTCTATGTGTTGACTATAGGGAGCTCAACAAGCTAACGAAAAAGAATAGGCACGCTCTCCCCAGAATTGACAATTATTCATCATCTTTGAGGTAGAAGATAGACAGAAAGTACAACTGGCAGTATGGTTGCTAAAAGGTGAGGCTTCCTACTGGTGGGAAGTCACTAATGCAGAAAGACCAGTGGAAACATGGGAGGACTTTAAGGCAAGGTTTGAGGCTAAATTTCTCTCAGATGCGGAAAGGAGTTTGCAGTTGGAAAAATTCTTATTTCTTAAGCAAGGGAACAAGACAGTCAAAGAGTATGTTAATCAGTTCGATGAGCTGGCTAGGTTTGGGCTGGACCTAGTCAACACCCCGCACAAGAAGGCTCTCCGTTTCGTCAAAGGGTTGAATGAGCCATTACACAGTTTGGCCATGACCCATATACCCATGGGAGCCACGTATGAAAGGTTGGTACAAATGGCATTGCTAAACGAAGAGGATAAGGGCAAGAAGGAGACAAAGGCAGAAAGCTCTCAAGGGAAGAAAGAGGGTTTGCAGCCTAAGAAGACGGACTTTAAGAAAGGCGGGAAAGGCAACAAAGAGAAGAGGAAGTGTAATTTCTATGGCAAAGTGGGACACTTAGTGAAAGATTGCCGGAAAAAGAAGGCCAAGGAGAATGGTGGGTGCTTTTCTTGCGGTGAGACAGGCCACAGGGCTAAGGACTGCCCAAAGAAACGAGGACAGGGGCAGAGGGCTGGATCCACCTCGGGGGCGCAGGTTCATGTGCTAGAAGCGCCACCTCTGCAACAGCGAGGTATAAATACTTCTGTAGAAAGTGTAGTTTATCTTTATGATCACCCCGTTCGCACTTTATTTGATTCTGGCGCATCACACTCCTTTATCTCGTCTGCTTTAGTAGAATCTCTGCACCTAAAAATTAGTATGGTAGAGGACCCCTTAATTGTTTCAAATCCAATTGGAGGCCCAGCTCATTTGTCTATGATCTGTTTGGGATTGAAAATTTCTATTCTAAGCGTAGAATTTAAATGTAGTGCCTTTGTTTTGGGCTTTTCGGGATATGGATTGATTTTGGGCATGGATTGGCTATCCAGTAATGGGGCCATCCTTGATTGTGAGAAAAGGGTTGTTAGGCTCCTAACCCAGCTCGGTAATACTTTGGAAATTTCTTGTAATCCCTCGTATGCGGTTATGCTTAGTTACCTTGAATCGCTAGATGCCTCTGTTGAAAATTTGCAATCAGTTAGAGTAGTCCGGGAATATCTGGATGTCTTCGAAGAGGTGAAGGGCTTGCCTCCGAAGAGGGAGATAGACTTCCACATATACCTTGTAGATAATGCAAAGCCCGTTGCGTTGCCCGTTAGACACATGGCTCCGCGAGAAAGGAAAGAGCTCAGTAAACAGATTAAAGAGCTTCTAGAAAAGGGGTTCATTAGGAGGAGCATTTCAGAATGGGGCGCTCCAGTGGTGTTCGCTACAAAGGCGGATGGTTCACTCCGTCTATGTGTTGACTATAGGGAGCTCAACAAGCTAACGAAAAAGAATAGGCACACTCTCCCCAGAATTGATGATTTGTTTGATCAACTAGTAAGAGCGTCTGTTTTCTCCCAACTCGATTTAGCGACCGGTTTTCATCAGCTAAGGGTGGCTGAAGATAGTCGATAAAACGGCATTCAGAACCCCAGACGGCTTCTTTGAATGGCTTTTCATGCCTTTCGGCTTGACAAATGCACCTGATTACTTCGTGGACCTGATGAGTAGGGTATTCAGAGATTTCCTTAATAAGTTCGTAGTGGTCTTCGTAGACGATATCCTTATCTTCTCAAAGAGTGAAGAGGAACATGCTCAGCACTTAAGGGCAATCATGGAAACTCTGCGAGTCCATCAGCTAAAAGCCAAATTCTCCAAATGCCACTTTTGGAGAGAAGAAGTGAGGTTCCTTGGGTACATAGTATCCAAACAAGGGTTAGCAGTGGACCCTGCTAAGGTAGTGGCAGTACAGGATTGAAAGACACCAAGGAATGCAACTGAGGTCCGAAGTTTACTAGGACTAGCAGGTTTCTATCGAAAGTTCATAAGGGATTTTGCGAAAATCTCAGCTCCGCTCACGAAATTGACCAAGAAGAATCTAGTGTTCAATTGGGACTTGGATTGCGAGTTTGCTTTCCAGCGACTAAAAAGGGATCTTACAACAGCCCCAGTTTTGACGTTGCCAGATGGAAGCAAGATGTTCACCGTTTACACAGATGCATGTGGGACAGGGCTAGGCGCCGTCTTAATGCAAGAAGGAAGGGTAGTAGCTTATGGCGGGAGGCAGTTGAAAGTGCACGAAAGGAACTACCCGACCCACGATCTTGAGTTAGCTGCCATCGTCTTTGCACTCAAGTCTTGGCGACACTATCTCCTAGGTGAGAAGTTCAAACTTTACACTGACCATAAATCATTGAAATATCTTTTCTCGCAGAAAGATCTTAACTTGAGGCAACAAAGATGGATGGAGTTTCTTGCCTCGTACGATTTCGAGATCTCCTACACTCCGGGCAAAGGCAACGTAGTGGCAGACGCGTTAAGCCGAAAGAAACTGACCTTGAGCCCGCTGTTTGTTGAAAGACAAAGCCTAGAGTTTATAGCCATCTTCGACTTTAGGCCTTCCTCCGATTTTGTACCAGGCTTGCTAGCATCTCTCGAAGTGCGCCCGACTTTAGTGGACTCAATAGGGACATCACAACGCGAAGACCCCCAGCTCATGGAAACGATAGATAAGCTAATTAGGGGTGAGACTTCGAGCCACCTCAACAGATACTCCATCGACGACAAGGGTTTGCTAAGGCGAGACGGAAGACTATGCGTCCCACAGACAAGGGATTTAGTAAAGAAGGTTCTCGAGGAAGCACATCACTCCAAGATGACGATACACCCAGGCGGAGATAAAATGTACAAGGACATAAAAAGAACTTTCTTCTGGAACGGCATGAAAAAGGACGTGGCAGAATTCGTTTCTAAGTGTATGGTGTGCCAACAGGTTAAGGCGGAACAGAAAAAGCCTGGCGGACTGCTACATCCTCTAGAGGTCCCGCAGTGGAAATGGGATAGCATCTCAATGGACTTCATCGATGGGATGCCTAGGTCTAGGAGAGGCAACACTAGCATTTGGGTAATAGTGGATAGGCTTACTAAAAGCGCCCACTTCTTACCTGTCAAAAGTAAAAGAACTGCCTCATCTCTAGCATCTCTTTACCTCAAGGAAATTGTCCGACTCCACGGAATACCATCCAGCATTGTTAGTGACCGAGACCCTATCTTCACCAGTGAGTTTTGGCGGAGTCTGCAAGAAGCAGTAGGAACGCAGTTATGCTTGAGCACAGCCTATCATCCCCAAACCGACGGCCAAACAGAAAGAGTGAACAGAGTTTTGGAGGACCTTTTAAGACTGTGCGTCCTTGACTTCGGAGGGACATGGGAAGACCATCTTCCTTTGGTGGAATTTGCCTACAACAACAGCTATCAAGCAACCATCGGAATGGCACCCTTCGAAGCTTTATATGGAAGACCGTGCCGATCGCCCACTTGTTGGTGGGAGTCTACTGATAAACTCATACAAGGACCAGATATGATCCGAGAGACTTCAGAAAAAGTAGACTTAATACGAAGAAGGATGAAGACGGCCCAAGACAGACAAAAGTCCTACGCCGACAAGAGGAGGACCGACCTTGAATTTGAGGTTGGAGACAGAGTTTTTCTTAAGGTATCTCCGCTAAGGAACGTTGTTCGTTTTGGAACCACAGGAAAGCTAGCACCAAGATTCATAGGGCCATTCCCTATCATCCAGAAAATTGGGAAAATGGCCTATAGATTAGAGCTACCCGAAAAGCTGGCCGGAGTTCACAACGTTTTTCATGTTTCACATCTCCGAAAATGTCTACATGAGTCTGCTGAAGTGATAGAGCCAAATATCCTAGAAGAAGCTGAAGTGGAGCGCGAAGCAACCGTGAGAAAAGTTCCAACCCGCATATTAGGAATGGAAGTGAAGAAGCTACGCAACCGCGAAGTCAAGCTCGTCAAAGTTCAGTGGAGCGACGCCGAGGGAGACGCGACTTGGGAAACTGAAGCTAGAATACGCACTGCCTACCCTTTTCTTTTCGAGGGTACATCCTTGATCTTTCTTTTTCCTTAAGTTGCGCTTTTATCTATCTTTTTAGGTATATTTCCTCGATCTTATCTTTTAGGTAGAAACCCTTTGGATGAAAACATGTAATTGAAACATGTTATGGATGATGGTTGCAAGTGGTTGCAAGTGATTGCTAGTGTTTGCTCGTGGTTGCATATACACACACAATCTAGGTTTTAGATCGGCTCATTCACTTCATATTGCATATGCATATATGTTTGCATTCGTATATGGTTGAACTTTAATGTGTTATCATATGGATGTTGCATTTGTATGAATGATTGTGCACTCATGTAGAATCATGAATAGGAAAAATTTGCATACATAATGGATTCATGGCACTTACATAATTCGCATTAAGGAGGTCAACTGAATCAGTAGACCGCCTGATTTTGCATTAGATAAGTACATGTACACACACACTTCGCATATGATCATGAAGCACTAGAAGTCTTTTAAGGACAATGGATGCTCGTGTTTGATGGATTAGTAGATGGATGTTTGGATGTTAGGATATACATTCTTCCTAACTTGAAGATTTCAGGGACGAAATCCTTTTAAGTGGGGGAGAATGTAACACCACGTGTATTCTATAACAGTGAAATTCTTAAATTAAAGCATAGCTAATTTCAAATCAAAGAATTAAGGGAAACGGGATATGCCATTGTGTTCGTCTCGGAAAAATACGCGAAATAGAGTCCGAGTTTTCGAAAAACGGAGTCCGTATGAAGAAGATATGGCCTCTGGAAGTTTCAGAATTCAGGTTAAAATTCAAACAGACGAAAACAGCTCAGAGAAACAAGTTTAAAATTCAAAATCGGGCCCAATTGGCCATGGCGGGAAAATTCCCGCCTAAGGCACCCAGGTCGACTTGGCAGTCGACCTGGGCTAGCCAGGTCGACAGGGCTGTCGACCTGGGTGTCGACTGGGCTGTCGACCTGGCCCCAGAGCCAGGTCGAACCCAGCCCATCCTGGCTGGCCAGGTCTGTGTTTGGTGGATTTTCTGAGCCTTGCCTTGTCACTAGGGCTAGGTGTCAGCTCCTGATTGGTCTCTCTTTCGAATGAATGGCTACGATTAACCCAAGCTACATCAACGGTCCTAATCAATTCATAAACTCTATAAAAATGACCCTAGACTCTACCTAATCTATTCATTCAAAAATAAGAATGAGGCCATCATGCTGCTGAGGAACGACTAGAAGTAGCCACCAATTTGAGAGACAATTAGGAGACAAACTCTAAAGCATAAAGCAACTACAAGTTAAACTTAAACAAATCAAATCAACGCCTACATCAAAGGAATAGCATCTCCAAATCCAGAATTAAGATTCCTGAATTGAAGAATTCGTCACACGATTGTAAGTAGAGTACTATTCCGGTATGAATTAAATAACTGTGTTTGATTTGTGTAAAATGAGAATTACACTTGATTTGTGGTGATAGTAATTCATATTTGTGCGTTGCTATGATTCTAATCGATTTGGAATGTTGTGATATAACGAATGGATATTCGCAAGTATGTAATTCATGATAAAAACTACATGTTAGCGGTAGTTTATTTGAGATTCATGCAAGTATACGATTGGATATTCGCAAGTATGTAATTCATGTTGAAGCTACATGTTTGTGGTTGTTTAATTGAGATTCATGCAAGTATGTGGTTTTGCTACTATGCCAACATAATGTATATTTTTGTACAAAATCACTTTGTGTGTAATTGGATCAAATTTGGGGTATTATGATTCATATGAAATTATGTTGGAAATCATGATCTATGTATAAAACCATACTTTTGTATTAGAAACAAAAGTAAGCCTCTTTGTGAACTTATGTTGATTTTATGAATATGACTAGGCTATGTTTGGTATTATGCCTAATTGAAAAACATGTTAGGCCTATATTATTAACAAGAATTATATGATAATATATGTGACACATAGCTAAGTTAGATTTACATTCCAATTGCAAGTTTGCATGAATAAAGTAAAAACCATGATTTCATGTTTAGGAATATTTATGCCATGATTACATGAATAGATCAAAAGCCATGATTTCATGTTTAGGAATATTTATGCCATGATTACATGAATAGATCAAAAACCATGATATTTATGCCATGATTACATGAATAGATCAAAAACAATGATTTCATGTTTGGGTATATTTGTGCCATGATTATGTGAATAGATTAAAAATCATGATTAAGTTGGAATAATTCTAGTTGAACTATACTTTTGTATTAGTAACAAAAGTAAGCACCTTTGTAAACATATAGTAATTTTATAAACATGATTTGCTTATGTTTGACATTATGCCTAAGTAAAAATATAGGTTTACGTTGTAGTTAAGACTGTGTGTCAATAATGATATCTAATTTAGTTAGATTCTTAACTTAACTACAAGTTTACATGGTTTGATTCATGTCACTTATGCTTTATGACCAAAGTATATGTTACCACAATGCAAGTACACCAATTTCTATTTTGTAGTTCCAACGTTATGTTGCAAGTTCATGCGTTCACATTCCTTTTTTTTGTGTATATAATCACGTTTTAAGCCTCCCCTTCTTTCACGTGGCTAAGTTGGGCTTAAAAGGCTAAGCCCAACATATATTATAATAAACGAACGTATTAAACGGGGGAAATAGCGTTGGGCCAAATTAATTAATAAATGAAAATATAAAAGTAGATGGGCCCAAATTCAAGAATGGGTTGAGCCCATGATTGGTGTAAACCTTTACACCATTAGCTTAAATTGATTTTGAATAATGGGCCGCAAATATTTACATATAAGAAAATAAAGAAAAGAGACAAAATATGTAAATGTAGAAAATACGATGTGTTTAACCCGAGGTTGGATTGAGTTGTGATGTAAACCTGCCCGGAACCGCCCGGCTGTCCAGTAGTCACAACAACACCTATCCAATGTGGGTGGTTAAACATGGAGCCCAATAAGGACCCGAGGTTAGACTGAGTTGTGGCGTAAGACTGCCCGGACACAACCGGCAACAGGCGGCCACAACAATACCTGTCTAATGTGAGAGGTCAAGGCTTTAATAAGACAATTAAGGCTGAGTCAGGATTGATAGGATTAAGTAAATTATATTAATACTTAATCAAGATGGAACATGCTAAACTAAACAGACTGATTGGGGGTTAGGTTTATAAAACACTTAACTAACTTAGCATGTTGACTAGAAATAGAAAAACCTAGTAGCAGGGGAGCCTTTTCAGCAGTAACTCTATAAGGTATCATGATATCCTGAAACTAGGCAGGGTGGGGCACGATTACTGGGCTGACTGTAAGAGGTCAAATCGACGACGGTGGTGCAGCAGTGTAGGTTCTAACGGGGTGCGGGCGTGCACACACTCCGGCGCAGAAAAATAAGGCACTGGGCACCAGTAGCATACCTGTGCATTCTAGGGTTGTGTCGGGCCGCCGCCATGGGACTTGATACACCCCATGGTGGGACCAGCATAGGTAACTACAACATCGGGGGCCGTAAGACACATGTAACTATGCGAGTAGGAGCCGATCATCATAAAATGGATCACTTTACCCTGATTATGGGGTGCCTGTTGGGAACTAGTTTATATGGGTACAGAGATTAATATGGGGTACGATAGTATATTCGACCCTAGACAACTTAACTAAGTTTATGGTGCTTTCCCATTTCTAGTTTATACTTATCATACCCAGTTCTTTATTCATAGACCGAATAGTCCTAGACTTACTCAGGCTTTATGTCTGACTCTACTTTTCTTTCGTCTTCTTTTCTTCCGTTCCCCCCCCCCCCCCAGGTCCACAGGGAGGGAATACCGCAGCTTGATCAGTCTTCATATCTAGCTTGAAGAGAAAGAATGTATTGCTTGGATCTTTTCGTTTTGGACTATGGCTTTGGACAGCAATTATGGGACTTTTGCAGTTTATTTATGTTTTCTTTATGCTTCTTTAAATAATGTAATCAAGACAGTTATGAAGATGTTATGTTTATGGAAGTATTGTAAGACGATTATGGTATGGTTGTTGTAACACGTATTTTTGGTGAAATAAAAGTTGTTGTTTTTCCGCTGTTCAAAAATATGTGTTCTTATATCTGTCTTGTATATCTGTGACTTATACTTATAAACCTCCACCAAAATTAGGGCATTCCCTTTGAGAGTGGCCCTAACGGAGGTGGGGTGTTTCAATGGAGCTAAGAGAAACGAATTTCTCTGCCACCAAACGTAAATACGTTTGAAGAGATCAATTCCCGTAATCTATTAGGCATACTCTGTCAGAAATTCATCCATAAAAGTTGTCCTTGGACAAGACAAACCGAAGGCATTATCCTGTAAATCCATCTTAGGTAATTTCTACCTAGGATCAGTAGAAAACCCTTGCATAAACTCCGTCTTCAATGATCTTCAAGAATCTCTGACATGAGACGTATATCGAATCAAAGTGGAATTAGATTCTGATCTCTTTGAAAACGATAACGAAAAGGTCCAGATTTGATAGTCGGTGATTTAACTATCAAATATAAAATAAAATAAACAGATTTATTTCCATTGGATCTGTTAAGCTTAATTTTAAATGAAACTTTGTTTATTTAAATACAGATATTAACTTTGAATGTATATTTTTATTTGAACACATAATTAATAACAAAACTCTTATTTCAATCCTATGTGATAATTTCATTTTTGAACTTCCATTTCTTAACTGAAATGAGATTTAACTCTAACACTCATTTTGAACACAAACTAATATGATCTATCAGATAATAGTGAAATTGATCAAGTTGGGGTATTTTAATTACCTCTCAGACCTTGAATCGAAACCATTCTTATCGTCAAGATTCGTAGAAGTTCGATATCCGAAATATTTGAAAAACCAGCACTTGTAAATCCAGTTATTGATTTTTTTCAAATCTTAAACATTTCCAAACAACATGGTTGTTTGTAAACATTTATCAAGTGAACTTGATTAACTTAAATATTGGGAACCAAGGAATTTAACTCAAATAGACCAACTTGATTTCTTCTTCTTTTATAATTGAATTATCTTACTTACTTAACACATATCATCTTTGATAATTTATGCAAACTTAAAATTACTATTTTATTATACCAATATTCTACCAATCTGTTAATTTAAAACAATATCAAGTCGTTAAACAACCATTTATTAAAATTGTCTTCTAATAAATTAATTGAAACCGATTAATCTAATAACCAATTCCCTTTTTAAACAATTGATTTACATCAAACAAACCGATTAGTTGATTATAATTAATCTTTTTTTTATTAATTGATAATATAATTGATTAAAAATAATCCATTTAATTGTTTTTTCAAAAAAAAAACAATTTAAATATAATTATTAAAATTTGAGTTCATTTTTGAATTACTTTACAGAAAACGGCTTAGTAGTTTCAACGGTATAGTTCAGACGACATTCAAGTTGTTAACCCAATTTGCACAAATGAAATATGTCAAACTGATAAAATAACAGAACGGTGTTTATTTCAGCTAACAGAGTGTTCAAACAATTCAGTAAATCAAACATATCGGGGAACGATGTCTATTTCATTATCGGATGTCGCATACATTATATCATTATGATTAACGTAATTAAACATAACTAATTAATCAATTAAGTTAGACAAACAATTCAGAATTTACTGAATTTCGTATCATTACAGATCAATAGTTTACACGTTACTTTATCTTAGCGACTAAACTTATATTCATTTAACGTTAACTGACATTCTATATTTAAACCATTTATGTAACATAATCGGCCAATTTTTTTTTTTTGGATTGTCTTAAATTTAATAACTTCGTCGAGTTATTTATACACCTACCGACTTGCTCAACTACACACCCATGAACCAAATCTACTTGAACACTAATTCTATGTATATATATGTATTCATCAATATATTGTATAAATATATTATATATATTTTTTTTACTTGAATTACTCTTTTGCTTTTTTCTTTTTTTCGATACATGGACCTAACCAACCCACGTCTTACCAAAACTAACAACCTCCTGCACATGTTTCCTCCTGTCAAAATTACCCACGCAACAAGTGCCCACCCCTTTCTTAACACCACAATCTCTCTTTCCAGTTCTCTTCTACTATTCCTGTCAAAACTAACAAGTGCACATGTTTCTCTCACACAACCACTCTTACCCAAGGCATTTACACACACCCGCATTACCCTAAAAAGCTCCAGGCAACTAATTATGCCAGCCCCAACGACTATTCGTACTTCTTTTCTACATTTTTCCATGCTTTTATTTTCCAGTTGGTTTCCTTTCTTCATGTTTTCTTTTTATCTTTCTTTATGCTTTTTTTTTACTTACACTGGGCCGAGGCCCATGACCCACTGTAACATACCATGCGAATGAAATCTGGACTGATCCCACGTCTTCCACTCCTCCTGTTTCTCTCCTTACTTCTTCTAATCCTTTCTTTCTTCCATTTCCCTGTTACCTTCTGCCTTTCCCTTCTCTTAACCCCTTCGAGCCACAATCCCAAACTTGGTCCATATTATCAAGTCAAACCCACACTATTTAACTGGCCTATCCCTTCTTCTTCTTTCCTATTCTCTCTCTTCTTCTAATCGCACATAACACGGTACCAAAACCATGTACGTTGTGCATACGGATGATTACAACTTCGATGATCACCTTGCCTCGACCATTGAACCATGACGCACTTCAACTCCTGAAGCTAGTGCCACCATCCAAAAGCACTTCCATCAACTGCAGCGAAATCCAACAGTTCACCACCACCCCTCCCAAAACCAATAGCCTCTGTATAGCTTCTAGAAGCCACTTCTGACCCTCGAAGTTCACCCGATTTCGGCCACACCTTGGCGATGACCCGCAGCTCCAATTCCCCCGGTATGCAACCCTAGTGTGACGACCCCAAAACCCCGTGCTACGGTGTTAAGGATAATCATTGGAATATTACACATTATTCATCATTACAGAGTACAGATAATAGCATAAACAAGAAATAGAATAATTTACATAAATATGACAGCGGAATCATATATATATCACCACATCAGAGAGCACAGTGCAGGATACTACTTGGTGCATAATAATTCATACCCAGTCTACATCGCCTGTGGCGGAATCATAATACATATACAATAATGGCGGAAAGTTCACAGTCATCGCAATGTAGTCAAGCCTCGCCATGAGTCCAAAAGTGCACCTCTACTACGGTGCCAAGCCAAAATAAGTCAGCTACCTGTAACTAGGCTGCCCGTATGAAAATGAGGGCACCCGAGTTTGCAAGGTGAAACAAACTACGAGTCAATCATGGGACTGGTATGAGAAATCTACCTAACTTATTAAACAACAATAATAAGGCAAATCAAAGAACCATGCCACTTTCGCGGAACGGGTTTACTCCATTGAGTGCTGGTGCATGTAATAAAGTAAATGATTAAATCATCGCAATGCTTTTTATAAAAATGAAGCCATTATAAGACTCAGGTCCCATCACACAATGCAACGCAAGCCGGAGGATAGAGTTTTACCTTATAATGGCCAAAAATGCTTCATCGTATAAAACAAAAGTGTGTAATATTATTACTAGTGTATATATGTTTTCAAAAGCAAATTCAATCATAAATAACAATCCTAGGCAGCATAGCTACCATCTACTATGTCGCCATACTAGTAATACAATCACATCCGCAATTTCGTATCAGAAATTGGATTCCATCATGAGTCAAGGCAAGGGGCAAGCTCCTCTCTGTTCGAGACACTCTAGCAAATGCCTCAGGATCGCACACAGCGGTCGTTGGAATCGGCTGGGCCGGTCCTCTCTTACTTTTGAGGATTGGCAATTCCTGAACACACGTTTCCCGGTCCTTACAGACCTATAATCAAGGCGCCTCGCATTCCAACAACCACACAGGTGAAAAGTAGATATAAATGTCAGGGCTGGTAGATCACTGACACCACCATAGCTAGAAAGAAACGTCGTGCTCTCCCAGCGGTCCTTATCCCGTTTTTGACTCATACCGAGGTGTGAGGCTCGCGAATCCATGTTATACACAAAGCTATGTCACACATACCATGCTTTGATCATCAACCACAAGACTTTGCTTTGCAATAGAAGCCTTGATCATATGCCACTTAGGCGTGCCACACAGGAAATTCACTCCATGCAACTGATTTCTATCGATATATAACCTCTAAGCTCGTACGTCTTAGGGAAGGGCGTTAAGCAAGAGAATAAATTCTCCGCCGCCAAACAGATATATATTTAACAGAGATCAATCAGCACATAACAAAATCCAATGTCAGACACACAGTCTATTTACAAGTTCGTTCTGGGTTTGAACGAAGCCGGAGGCACCATATTCCTCGCATATCCGCACTATCAACAATATGTCCGGACGGCTACTACTTCAGCTCCTTCAAGGTAGCTACTTCAATCACAAGCATCAGTAGCGCCCATCCATCCAATGTGAAGATCGTCGGTCTTGAACCGTCTTCATCTCTTTGACTTCTCACCGTCGATCAATTATTTGAAATGAGAATTAACTCGGCCTTTCCAAATAATCCACATATATTTAGTTTTTCAAATCAATTCTTCACATGGTTAAATTACTCAACATTCACATTTCAGTTCTTTATCATAATTTTCATGTTAAATACATTCAACCATCACATATCAAGCAAACCCAGCAAAATCGGTTTATTTCCATTATATATCGTTTATAATATTTTATAACGATATATCGCCATTTTTTTTATTTAAAAACAGTCATATTTAATTAAACGACGTTTCAGGTCGTGCCGAGGCACTGGCGCTGTTTTTCACTAAATTTGTTTTACACTTATCTGAAAATCTAACTATTGGATCTTCACAAATTTTATTTCATTAGAAAGATCTTTTCAAAACGAATCCAACAGTTTCAGTTTTGGGAAAATCCGACGGTCGGATTTCCCACACTAGTCGTTTGAAGTTACGATTTCAAAATACGAACTACAGCGTCGTTATTCGATTTAATTTAATTATATTTATACTTATAAATAAATATAATCGATTCTGGCGCTGTTTTTCTTCAGATTTGAATTAAACATTGCAGAGAATCCAACCGTCAGATCTTTACAAAGTTGGTGTCGTTGGAAAGATATTTCCAAGGCGAACCCAATGGTTGCAGTTGGGGAAAATCTGATGGTTGGATTTCCCGCGCTAGTACTTTGAAATCACGGTGTCAAAATAAAAACTGCACGGCCACGATTCGCTTTAATTATATATATATATATATATATATATATATAGTTCATTCGACGATTTCAATATCGTTTTTACTTCAAATATTTCACTAACGCCTTTAAATTTTGGAAAATTTCGCCATAACCTCCTTTGTAAGGGAGGGGCTGGGAAAATTCCCAAATAGCCACACGGGCGTCTCATCTCAAAAAGAAAAAGAAAAAGCCAAGCGGGTAGCCAATAGGCTCATAAAATCATCACCCAAGCAAAACAATAAACATGTACCTATTTGTCAGGCACACAATTTTATTCCTCTTCTCTAGCCTCTTTGTTATAACATGTTCAATAAATATGCATGTACATATGTGCAATTCCTATCACTTATCATTTTCCATTCAACTTCATATTTGATCCAATTCGGTTTAAGGTCACCATTCATTCTAATGTTGCATACACAAGCAAAAATCATATCATTAGCTAATTAGTGAATATTTCAACTCATGCCTATTTATTTGAACAAGTGGTTATTTTTAACACTTCACATTTCAAAAATGATATTTTTGGCGAACTAAAATATATCTCAGCACATGACTATTTCATTTAGTACCTATGCATGTTAAGAACAATATTCATAGCAAACAAATATTTATTTCAACACTCGTATATTTTTAGCGAATCACATACATGATAAAAATGGTATTTTTATCATCTAAAATATTTATTCAACACATGAATATTTTTAACACCTTATATTTTCAATAAAAATGTAATTTTTATGGTGCAAACTTTTTATTCAACTCATGAACGTTTTCCACACATGCACTTATCAACACATGAGCATTTCCACACATGGATATTTTATATAGTTTGTTCATATAAGAAAGATGAAATTTTTATTGTTGAAAAATTTTATTTATAATGCGAATATTTTACATACTTCATGTATATTATAAAAATGTGATTTTTATTGTTTAAACACTTTATTCATTCAACACATGAATTTAATTTTCACACATTACTTCTCAACACATGAGCACTTCCACACATGGATATAGTTTTAACACATGACTTTAGTTTCAACACATGAAAATAATTTCAACATATGAAAATAATTCTAACACATGAATATTATTCAAAATTTCGGCAGCATAACGGCAGGGTAGTTAAAACCGGCACCGTCCCGAGTACGGCTCCTCGCTCTACCTTAAAACCTCGCGGTTTTTGACAATGGGGATTTCATGCATCTAGTTCGCACGCAGGCGGCATGTTTTATTTTCATTTCCACAATTATTTCAAATTTGTTTCAATCACCAATGGGTATTTTTCAACCACAACCAAACACTATCAATCACAAACAATTCTATCAACCATTCGCATTATTCACCGATTTTTTCACACCAATTCACAATCAATAAATATCGTCCATGGTTTATGGACGAGGGGAGTGTGTCTGTGTGTATATATATATTATTTCTATATTTCACTTGCATTTCAACACACATATCATTTATACAACGCATGTATAATTCATACTTCGCTCATATAGCTTACAGAACACATATACATGATGTATACGACACGTGTATAATTTATATTTCGCTTATATAATTTATACATGACATTTCCATTCACAGATTTCAGTTAGAAATCTCACATTGGTTGTCGAGGTGCTAAAAATCCTAGCAAGCTCAGAAAAATCCGCGGTCTCTTCTAGGTGGTAGAGAGCCTCCTTGCGGTCAAGATGTTTCCTGTTTCATCGAATTTCGTCAAAACACGAAAAAGATATGATTTTTCAAAGTTTGCAACACTTAAGAGTGTTATTTTCAATTCAATATAATAAAGCCGATACCTTTCACGATTGTTCAAAACTAGGTTTTCAGTTTTTGCGAAAACCGAGGCTCGATATGACGATCGGAGGGTACAGCGTGGAAGAGGGAGGAGAGAGCTTCATGCATGTGGCGGTTGGAGGCAACTCGGTGGGGCCCAGTGCTCGCGGCGGCGGCTGGAAGGTCGGGACTTTGGAGGAGGAGATCTCGAAGTAGGAGCAACGGTAGGGGGAGTTCTTTATATGGATTTGAAGAGGGGAAGGAAAACTACAAAAAGTTGAACTGGGGGTGGGGCTGAAAGTCGACGTGGCGGCGGCGATTTGATCGGGAAGTTCTGAGCAGCTTCCGTCGTTCTTTGGGGGGGGGGGGGTAATCGGGTTTCTGATGTTCTTTTTTATGAATGGAGAATTCTAATTGGCCGATGGTTTAATTAAAGTTTAAAACAGTGTTTCTCCACACGGATCCCAATTCAAACCCAACGACTGTCGCCCCTAGCTAATTACCCCCATCTCGGACACAATGGGATATGTTTCGTAGGCCAATTCGACTGTTACAGTCAGTTATTTTTCAAATTAAAGTATAAAACATTTAATATTCAATTTGAACGTAAATTTCAATTTGCCAGGGCCACAAACTGATTCAAAAAATACCAGAAAAATAAATCTAGCTATGTTTTGACTCTACGGTCCCAACAAAACTAGTTTCGTCGAATTCTGAGATCATTTGAAAAATGGTCATTTTCTAATCGATCCAATTTTACAGAAATTGACCAAACCCAATTTCTTTTGCCACGCTCACATACTAGCTTCAAAAATTACGAAATTTGAAACCTAGCAATAGTTTGACATCCCGGGTCCAACAAAATTGGTTTCGTCGAATTCCGAGGTCGTTTGCAAAATATCTATTTTCAAGGGCTATATATTCTATATAGCGACCTTTCTAAAAATTCGTTTAGCCATAACTTTTGATTCCCGCTATGAAACTTCGATTTTTCAGATTCATTAGAAATGTATCATAAACAGATTTAAATATTTTTGTTTTCGCTAAAATCCGTTATATTTTGCACCTGGTGCAATCAATCAAAGTTTGAATTCAAATTTTCAAACTGCCCCACTATTTCTAGTTCAATTGAAATATTCTATTTCAATTGTTTAAATTCCTTTGAAATAACCAATTTAAAAATTTTAAATTGGTTTGTATTTTCCGGGTTGTTACAATCTCCCCCACTTAAAACTTTTCGTCCCCGAAAAGGAAACAACAGTAAAGTAGGAAACAAAATGTAAATGCAAAGTATTGTAAAGGTACCTTGCACCGGAGTTATTCAGAGATGTCCACTCTGCATTTGGGGTAAGCTTGCTTAATGCTCTCCTCAGTCTCCCAAGTACAGTCTCTAGAATCACTACTCCACTGCACTTTAACTAAATGAACCTTCTTACTCCTTAGCTCTTTAGTTTCTTTGCCCACAATTTTTAATGGCTCTCTTCTGACTGCTAATTCTGGAGTGATTTCCAAGTCCTGTTGCGCTGCTTCTTCTACAACAAGATCCGGATCATGCACATGTCTTCTAAGTTAAGATACGTGAAATACATCATGCACTCCAGGCAACCAATAAGGTAATTGAACCCTATAATCAAGAGTTCCAATTCGTTCTAGTATAGGAAAGGGACCAATAAATCTGGGTGCTAACTTCCCAGTTTTGCCGAATCGGATCACTCTTCTCATCGGAGAAACTTTCAAATAAACATGATCACCAACAGCAAACGTCAGATCTCTTCTTCTAGAATGTGCATAACTTTTCTGTCGGCTTTGTGCGGTTTTCAATCACTTCTTGATGAAATCGACTTTATCAGATGCTTCTCTAATCATATCGGGTCCCAACACAAGTCTGTTGCCAGGTTCTTCCCAACATGCTGGAGATCTGCACGGTCTACCGTATAATGCTTCAAATGGCGACATTCCCAAACTTGCTTGATAGCTATTGTTATATGAGAATTCTTCCAAATGCAAGTGACCTTCCCATGACCCACCAAAATCAATAATACAAGCCCGTAGTAAATCTTCTAGAATTCTATTCACACGCTCAGTTTGGCCATCTGTCTGAGGGTGATAAGCGGTGCTCATGTTCAGTTTTGTTCCCAATCCTGTCTGGAATGCCTCCAAGAATTTGCTAGCAAATATTGGGTCTTTATCACTGACTATGCCGATGGGGACTCCATGCAGCTTAACAATTTCTTTGAAATATATCTGTGCTAGACTTTGAGCGGTTCTATTGGATTAGACAGGTATGAAATGGGCAGTCTTCGTGAAGCGATCTACGATTACCCAAATACTGTCATTACCTTTCTTGGTTCGGGGCAAACCATCTATGAAATCCATGGAAATCTGTTCCCATTTCCAACCCGGGACTTCCAACGGTTGCAACAATCCAGCTAGCTTTTGTTGGTCGCTCATGACTAATTGACAAGTAGGGCATCTGTTAACATATAAAGAAATGTCCCTCTTCATTGCCCTCCACCAGAAGGTGAGCTTAATATCATTATACATTTTGCTCACACCGGGATGGATACTAAGTTTGGACTTATGGCATTCATCAAGCACCTCTCTGCGAAGCTCTGGAATATTCAGGATGCAAATCCTGTCATTTAATCTGAGAACCTGCTTATCGTCAATACGGAAACTTGTGGTTTCACCTTCCTTGATCCTCTGACTGATTCTCTGACTGATTCTCTAAATAAATTCATCGTCTTTTTGAAGGATTGAAATCTTATCAATCAATCCAGGCGTAATTATAAGATTGGCAATGATTGTGGTTTTTCTACTAAGCGCATCCGCTACAACGTTAGCCTTTCCCGGCGTATACAGGATATCCAGATCATACGCTGCAAGAAATTCTAGCCAACGCTGCTGTCTCAAATTCAGATCTTTCTGGGTGAATAAATACTTCAATGATTGATGATCTGTATACAGTTCGAATTTCTCACCCAATAAGTAATGCCTCCAGATTTTCAGAGCAAAAACGATAGCTAGTAACTCAAGATCATGAGTTACGTAATTCTTCTCATGCGGTTTCAGTTGGCGGCTTGCATAAGTGACTACTTGGCCTCTTTGCATTAACACTGCACCAAGACCTCTAATAGAAGCATCTGTCCAAACCGTCAAATCCTGATTGCCATCGATAATGGTTAACACTGGAGCAGTTGTCAGTTTCGATTTCAATGCCTGGAAAGCTTCCTCACAGTCGGAAGTCCACTTAAACTTCTCATGTTTGTTTGTAAGCTTCATTAACGGACCGGATATCTTTGAGAAATCCTTAACGAATTTTCGATAATAACTAGCCAACCCCATAAAACTTCCAACCTATATTGGTGTGGTAGGCTGTTTCCAGTCTTGAATTGCTGTAATTTTGCTCGGATCGACAGAATTCCCTTCCTTTGACACGACATGGCCAAGGAACTTCACTTCTTCTTGCCAGAAGACACATTTAGAGAATTTGGCTTTGAAGACGTTCTTTTTTAGAATCTCCAATACTTGTTCTAAGTGTTTTTCATGCTCGGGTTTTGATTTGGAGTAGACTAAAATATCATCAATGAATACGAGGACAAATTTATTCAGAGCTCTCCTGAACACTCTATTCATTAGATCGACGAAGTATGCTGGAGCATTGCATAGGCCGAACGACATTACTAACCATTCATAAAATATGTCTGAACCTCTGAAAGCTGTCAAAGGAACACACTCTTCGGCAATTCTCAATTGATGAAAACCTGTAGCTAGGTCCATTCAGGAAAATACTCTTGCCCCATTTAATTGGTCTAGCAGATCATCGATGCGGGGTAATGGGTATTTGTTTTTGAGCGTCTGTTTGTTGAGGTCTCGGTAATCAACACACAATCGAAGAGTGTCGTCTGACTTTGGGACAAACACTACAACTGCACCCCAACTAGAAAAGCTAGGTCTGATCAGACCCTTCCATAGCAGTTGACGAGTTTGATTGCCTAATTCTTCCTTTTCCTTTGGAGTCATTCTTCTAATTGGATGTACCACTGGTCTAGCATTGGGAATTAGATCGATTCTGAATTCTATTTCTCTTTGCAGAGGTAAGTTTTCGACTTCTTCAAACACATCCGCATAGTTTCTAACAACAGGAATCTTTTCTAAGGAAGTGGGGATAACTTCTAACGCAGACCATAATTCCTTTCTATCTGGATTCGAACCATGGCATGGTACAGTAATATATCCAAGCTTCATTCGAATTTTTACTATCCTTTCAGCACACTTTACTTCAGCTTCAAATTTCGTTAACCAATCAAGCCCGAGAATGATGTCGAACTCAGGAAAATCCATAACGCCTAGGTTAAAAGGAAACCGGTATCGAGAAAAAGAAGAAGGTACTTTACAAGATAAACTGAGAATAATCGAACCCCCTATTGGATTATGGACTTTAACCGATTCTTTGAGCTTTCTTTGTTTCAACTTTAATTTGTGAACTGTGTTACTAGCAATAAAACTACGTGATGCACCCGTGTCAAATAATACAGAGACAGGAATATTTTTAATTATAAGGGTACCTCCCAAAACATCAGGTTTACCTGCTCCATCGGAAGCAGCCGGCGGGTTTGTCCCATCATATACATGAGCAACCCCGACCTTCTTAAGCAAGGGACAATCTCTCACAAGATGGTCTGTCCTGCGGCAGTTAAAGCATGATTGAGGGTTCTGAGAGCCCTGGCTTGAACCTTGAGAATCGGTCTTCTGCCTTTTCGGGGTTGTGCAAACATTTGAGTAGTACCCCACCTTGCTACAATTGTAGCAGCTTCCCTTTGGCGGCCTACTAGTCTGCTGATTCGAGGACGCCGCATTGCTTGATTCTAGCTGGTTTGTAGCGGGCTTACGCTTATTCCCAGCCTGGCTTTTAGCATAATCCTGATCCAAGTGCCTTTTATCCAGGTCCTCATAGTTGCACGCCATCTCCACTAATTCATTAAACGCCAACTTGATGTGGGCCATTGCCTTGTCTTGGTACTTTTGCTTCAGCCCGAGGACGAACCTCTTGTTCTCGGACTTTGCGGTGGCGATGAGCTCAGGAGCATAACGGGATAATTGTGTAAACTTGTTTAGATAATCTTGCACCGAGAGATCCCCCTGCTGGAGTTTTGCGAATTCGTCGTGCATGCGCTCAAGGGCTTGCTCTGGGACATACTTCTCTTTGAATAATTCTTTGAATTCGTCCCATGTCCTACCAGCATTTCTGTTTGTTGCGGTAAGAGCTTCCCACCATAGTTCGGCTTCCTCTTGTAGAAGCCAAGCACCCATGAAAGCTTTGTCTTGATCACCCAGCCTCAGACCTCCTAATATTTTCTCGCATGTTTTCAGCCATGCAAGGGCCTCATTTACAGTGCTAGTTCCAGAGAAGGTTTTGCCTCCTAGGTTCTTGTACCTTTTTACCACGCGGTCGAGCTCGAATTGTTGAGCGATCGGGGGTTGTATTAAGGGTCCATCTTCAGCTGGGACTTCTCCTCGTCCTCTGCCACGGCCAGCTCGGCCTCCTCTACCAACGGCTGCTCGGGTAGCCATTGTTCAAGTTCTGTATAAGCAAGAAAAGAGTCAGCCTATAGAAATGATAATTTTATTGTATGGTAAAGCAGAAGAACTCAAGGAAAGATAACGATGTACTGATCAAATTGTTTTTGCTATTCTGTTTAGCTCATTCTAGAACATTACTAGTCCTATCTCTAATGAGCTACTCGCCTTAGAATACTACTGATTCTATTCTGACGAAGTGTTTACTGTGTTAAATTCCAGAACTAAGGTTAACGAAAGCTCTGATACCAGCTGTGACGACCCCAAAACCCCATGCTACGGTGTTAAGGATAATCATTGGAATATTACACATTAATCATCATTAGCAGAGTACAGATAATAGCATAAACAAGAAATAGAATAATTTACACAAATATGACAGCGGAATCATATATATATATATATATATATATATATATATATCACCACATCAGAGAGCACAGTGCAGGATACTACTTAATGCATAATAATACATAACCAGTCTACATCACCTGTGGCGGAATCATAATAAATATACAATAATGGCGGAAAGGTCACAACCATCACAATGTAGTCAAGCCTCGCCATGAGTCGAAAAGTGCACCCCTACTGCGGTGCCAAGCCAAAATATGTCAGCTACCTGTAACTAGGCTGCCCGTGTGAAAATGAGGGCACCCAAGTTTGCAAGGTGAAACAAACTACGAGTTAGTCATGGGACTGGTATGAGAAATCTACCTAACTTATCAAACAACAATAATAAGGCAAATCAAAGGACCACGCCACTTTCGCGGAACGGGTTTACTCCAATGAGTGCTGGTGCATGTAATAAAGTAAATGATTAAATCATCGCAATGCTTTTTATAAAAATGAAGCCATTATAAGACTCAGGTCCCATCACACAATGCAACGCAAGCCGGAGGATAGAGTTTTACCTTATAATGGCCAAAAATGCTTCATACGTATAAAGCAAAAGTGTGTGATATTATTACTAGTGTATATATGTTTTCAAAAGCAAATTCAATCATAAATATCAATCCTAGGCGGCATAGCTACCATCTACTATGTCGCCATACTAGTAATACAATCACATCCGCAATTTTGTATCGGAAATTGGATTCCATCATGAGTCAAGGCAAGGGGCAAGCTCCTCTCCATTAGAGACACTCTAGCAAATGCCTCAGGATTGCACATAGCGGTCCTTGGAATCGGCTGGGCCGGTCCTCTCTTACTTTTGAGGATTAGCAATTCCTGAACACACGTTTCCCGGTCCTTACAGACCTATAATCGAGGCACCTCGCATTCCAACAACCACACATGTGAAAAGTAGATATAAATGTCAGGGCTGGTAGGTCACTGACACCACCATAGCTAGAAAGAAACATCGTGCTCTCCCAGCAGTCCTTCTCCCGTTTTTGACTCATACTGAGGTGTGAGGCTCGCGAATCCACATTATACACAAAGCTACGTCACACAGGCCATGATTTGATCATCAACCACAAGACTTTGCTTTGCAATAGAAGCCTTGATCATATGCCACTTAGGCGTGCCACACAGGAAATTCACTCCATGCGACTGATTTCTATCGATATATAAGCTCTAAGCTCGTTCATCTCAGAGAAGGGCGTCAAGCAAGAGAATAAATTCTCCGTCGCCAAACAAATATATATATATATTTAACAGAGATCAATCAGCACATAACAAAATCCAATGTCAGACACACAGTTCATTTACAAGTTCGTTCTGGGTTTGAACGAAGCCGGAGGCACCATATTCCTCGTATATCCGCACAATCAACAATATGTCTGGACGGCTACTACTTCAGCTCCTTCAAGATAGCTACTCCAATCACGAGCATCAGTAGCGCCTATCCATCCAATGTGAAGATCGTCGGTCTTGAACCGTCTTAATCTCTACAACTTCTCACCGTCGATCGATTATTTGAAATGAGAATTAACTCGGCCTTTCCAAATAATCCACATATATCTAGATTTTCAAATCAATTCTTCACATGGTTAAATTACTCAACGTTCACATTTCAGTTCTTTAGTATAATTTTCATGTTAAATACATTCAACCATCACATATCAAGAAAACCCAGCAAAATTGGTTTATTTCCATTCTATATCGTTTATAATATTTTCTAACGATATATCGCCATTTTTATTTATTTAAAAACGGCCATATTTAATTAAACGACATTTCAGGTCGTGTCGAGGCACTGGTGCTGTTTTTCACTAAATTTGTTTTACACTTATCTGAAAATCTAACCGTTGGATCTTCACAAATTTTATTTCATTAGAAAGATCTTTTCAAAACGAATCCAACGGTTTCAGTTTTGGGAAAATCCGACGGTCGGATTTCCCACACTAGTCGTTTGAAGTTACGATTTCAAAATACAAACCGCATCGTCGTTATTCGATTTAATTTAATTATATTTATATTTATATATAAATATAATCGATTCTGGCGCTGTTTTTCTTCAGATTTGAATTAAACATTCCAGAGAATCCAACCGTCGGATCTTTCCAAAGTTGGTGCCGTTGGAAAGATATTTCCAAGGCAAACCCCACGGTTGCGGTTTTGGGAAAATCCCATGGTCGGTTGTCCTGCACTAGTCATTTGAAATCACGGTGTCAAAATACGAACTGCACGGCCATGATTCGTTTTAATATATATATATATATATATATATATATATATATATATATATATATATATAGTTCATTCGACGATTTCAATATCGTTTTCACTTCAAATATTTCACTAACGCCTTTAAATTTTGGAAAATTTCGCCATAACCTCCTTTGTACGGGAGGGGCTGGGAAAATTCCCAAATAGCCACACGGGCGTCTCATCTCAAAAAGAAAAAGAAAAGGCCAAGCGGCTAACCAATAAGCTCATAAAATCATCACCCAAGCAAAACAGTAAACATGTATCTATTTGTCGGGCACACAATTTTATTCCTCTTCTCTAGCCTCTTTGTTATAACCTGTTCAATAAATATGCATGTACATATGTGCAATTCCTATCACTTATCATTTTCCATTCAACTTCATATTTGATCCAATTCGGTTTAAGGTCACCATTCATTCTAATGTTGCATACACAAGCAAAAATCATATCATTAGCTAATTAATGAATATTTCAACTCATGCATATTTATTTGAACAAGTGGTTATTTTTAACACTTCACATTTCAAAAATGATATTTTTGGCGAACTAAAATATATCTCAACACATGACTATTTCATTTAGTTCCTATACATGTTAAAAACAATATTCTTAGCAAACAAATATTTATTTCAACACTCGTATATTTTTAGCGAATCACATACATGATAAAAATGGTATTTTTATCATCTAAAATATTTATTCAACACATGAATATTTTTAACACCTCATATTTTCAAAAAAAATGTAATTTTTATGGTTCAATCTTTTTATTCAACACATGAACGTTTTCCACACACGCACTTCTCAACACATGAGCATTTCCACACATGGATATTTTATGTAGTTTGTTCATATAAGAAAGATGAAATTTTAATTGTTGAAAAATTTATTTATAACGCGAACATTTTACATACTTCATATATATTATAAAAATGTGATTTTTATTATTTAAACACTTTATTCATTCAACACATGAATTTAATTTTCACACATTACTTCTCAACACATGAGCACTTCCACACATGGATATAGTTTCAACACATGACTTTAGTTTCAACACATGAAAATAATTTCAACATATGAAAATAATTCTAACACATGAATATTATTCAAAATTTCGGCAGCATAACGGTAGGGTAGTTAAAACCGGCACCGTCCCGAGTACGGCTCCTCGCTCTACCTTAAAACCTCGTGGTTTTTGACAATGGGGATTTCATGCTTCTAGTTCGCACGCAGGCGGCATGTTTTATTTTCATTTCCACAATTATTTCAAATTTGTTTCAATCACCAATGGGTATTTTTCAACCACAACCATACAATATCAACCACAAACAATTCTATCAACCATTCGCATTATTCACCGAATTTTTCACACCAATTCACAATCAATAAATATCGTCCATGGTTTGTGGACGAGGGGAGTATATATATATTATTTCTATATTTCACTTGCATTTCAACACACATATCATTTATACAATGCATGTATAATTCATACTTCGCTCATATAGCTTACACAACGCATGTACATGATGTATACGACATGTGTAAAATTTATATTTCGCTTATATAATTTATACATGACATTTCCATTCACACATTTCAGATAGAAATCTCACATTGGTTGTCGAGGTGCTAAAAATCCTAGCGAGCTCAGAAAAATCCGCGGTTTCTTCTAGGTGGTAGAGAGCCTCCTTGCGGTCACGATGTTTCCTGTTTCATCGAATTTCGTCAACACACGACAAAGATATGATTTTTCAAAGTTTGCAACACTTAAGAGTGTTACTTTCAATTCAATATAATAAAGCCGATACCTTTCACGATTGTTCAAAACTAGGTTTTCAGTTTTCGCGAAAACCGAGGCTCGATACGACGATCGGAGGGTACAACGTGGAAGAGGGAGGAGAGGGCTTCAGGCACGTGGCAGTTAGAGGCAACTCGGTGGGGCCCAGTGCTTGCGGCGGCGGCTCGAAGGTCGGGACTTTGGAGGAGGAGATCTCGAAGTAGGAGCAACGATAGGGGGGGAGTTCTTTATATGGATTCGAAGAGGGGAAGGAGAACTACAAAAAGTTGAACTGGTGGTGGGGCTGAAAGTCGAAGTGGCGGCGGCGATTTGTTCGAGAAGTTCTGAGCAGCTTCCGTCGTTCGTCCGGGGGGGGGGGAATCGGGTTTCTGATGTTTGTTTTTTGTGAATGGAGAATTCTAATTGGCCGATGGTTTTATTAAATTTTAAAATAGTGTTTCTCCACATGGATCCCAATTCAAACCCAACGACTGTCGCCCCTAGCTAATTACCTCCATCCTGGACACAACAGGATATGTTTTGTCGGCCAATTCGACTGTTACAGTTAGTTATTTTTCAAATTAAAGTATAAAACATTTAATATTCAATTTGAACGTGAATTTCAATTTTCCAGGGCCACAAACTGATTCAAAAAATTCCAAAAAAATAAATCTAGCTATGTTTTGACTCTACTGTCCCAACAAAACTAGTTTCGTCGAATTCTGAGATCGTTTGAACAACGGCCATTTTCTGGTCGATCCAATTTAACAAAAATTGACCAAACACATTTTCTTTTGCTACGCTCACATACTAGCTTCAAAAATTACGAAATTTGAAACCTAGCAATAGTTTGACATCCCGGGTCCAACAAAAGTGGTTTCGTCGAATTCCGAGGTCTTTTGCAAAATATCTATTTTCAAGGGCTATATATTCTATATAGCGACCTTTCTGAAAATTCATTTGGCCATAACTTTTGATTCCCGCTATGAAACTTCGATTTTTCAGATTTTTAGAAAGGTACTCATAAACAGATTTAAATATTTTTGGTTTCGCTAAAATCCGTTATATTTTGCACCCGGTGCAGTCAGTCAAAGTTTGAATTCAAATTTTCAAACTGCCCCACTATTTCTAATTCACTATTTAATTGAAATATTCTATTTCAATTGTTTAAATTCCTTTTAAATAACTAATTTAAAATTTTTAAATTGGCTCGTATTTTCCGGATTGTTGCACCTAGTTCACCACCGCCTTGTCATAGTTACCCGATGAATAGTAACCAACTACCCAGCAAGAAATCATGAATCCTCTTTGATCTCTCAATACATGTTAGGGAAAATTATCTAGCATTTTTCTCGTAATTCCTAAACATTAACGCTACTCGGGCACCCATGCCTTGGCGTACGACTGCCATGATCACCAGAACTTGCCCATAATACATTTTATGATCATCTCCGCTTTTCTCAGCACTCACAACATGAAAAATCATGAAACCATTTTTAAAATTCGTAATTTCCACTCATAAACTCATTTTCATACCTGATTTTCCAATTTACGATGATAGGAAATTTTGCTTTAAGACTTCCTTACTGTATATGGCCCGAACCTGGAATTTTTACCTCATTGTTTGACTCGAAAGTGTTTTTAGAACACACTCCAGTCTTAACAAACAATTCTTAGGTTGAAATCAAATTTTAAAACAATCTAGAATTTAAGTTATGGATTTTTATTGTAAGTATTGGTTAATTGCCACAAAATAGAGCCTAAGCTTCATGCTACAGGCATATGTATATTTTCCTAGATCCTTCGAGTTTTCCCGTTCATTCAAATGAACTTAAACACCATATATTCAGATGTCTCCCATTTTATATACATACAAGAGTTTACATAGATTCAAATGGTGAACAAGAGTTTACCCACAAATGTTATCTTTGAATTGGTGCATTCTAGTTCCAATTTATAATTTTCTTACTGTTCTTATGCAGTCAATTCCAGATGAGATTAATATATGCACATCATTATATATATATAGGTATTCATATGTATAAACCAATAGTATTTTCAAAAGGTTTACTCACAACATGTAATAAAATTAGTAAATACAGAGGAAGGGTTTACAGTTTGGTTTCAGATCTAGTATGAGAGATGTAAGAACTAAACACAACCTTGACATGTGTGTGTGTATATATCACCATATATGTATATAGCAATCAAAGAAAAGAGGAGTTTACTCACATATATTTGCCACTGTTTTATGTCTCTCAGTTCTCTTTATCTTTTCTCTCCTTTGTATTGAGTTATCTGCCATTTCTCCTTATAGTTTATTTCAGACTTTTTATTCTCTTATTGAGTGAATGTGTAAGGGAAGACTACTATATTTATAGGTGAACAAAATTATTAGAATATTACCTAGCTTCTTGGTACATCAGGGTAGGTTTTAGACTGTTGCCTTAATTTGATTAGAAAGAACATATGCTTAGGCTCTCTTCAAAACTCTTTTCAGTATTGCACTGCACGGCTAGCTGAGAGAACACATGCATTTGTACCTTGCTTATGTACTAACGATGTTTAAAAAAACTATACTTGGCTGCCAAGCAATACCTTTTTCAGTACAACTGTGGTTAACATGTGCCTAAGGGTCTCTAGAAGCTAGCTTAGTAGGTGATGTTTTAGCCTGAAATGTTTTCAATTGTATTGAGAGAAATGTGATAGGTATAAATGATGTGATTGTACACGTCCTTCTATACTTGTAGCATTGAATTGGATTTGCATGAGGGTGTATAAACATTTGCTGAAGGTTGCTAGAGGCGATGATTTGCTAGGGTGAAAGGGTAGCATGTCATAGGCTGTCACTAATTTAGGATATGAAAAGAATGAGCAACAATATATTTGGTTTGCCTGCACATTCAAATATTTGAATACAAAACCATGTTTTGATATGTTTTAGAGACTAGGCTTGTCGGGTAGAGGTGGCATTGGTTGATAGAACATTTGTTTACAGCAGTTGTAAGTACAATCCAAGTGCAAATATTGCGTTTTAAAACCGAACTTAGATTTCAAGACATAAATGCCAATGTAATAAATGTTTTGAATATTTCTATACTTAGTTTTCTAAGCAACTTCAAACAATTGAATACTTATGACCTCACTTTTCTAATCCTAAAAATGGTATGTCTTCTTATATTCAATTGCCATGTCGTAAATACTTAGATGTGAAGTCCAAGTATTCATTTGTTATATTCATATGTAAACTTATTATTTACAAGAATTAAAAACAAGTTTGAATTCAAATAAAAATGTTAAAACCATACTAAAATTTATTATTTTAAATCAATTAAACAAAATAAATCAATATAAATTGTATTGCAAAAGTAGTCAAAAACCCGGACGTTACAATCCATCCCACTTAAAAGAATTTCGTCCTCCAAATTGAAAAGTGACGAGTGGATTACAGTTATATCTGTATTAATAGATTTATACACAGAACGAATACACGGGTCATTCCCTAACAATTTCAATAAACAAGGCGTCCAAAACGCACATGAAATAACTTACAGCAACCAAATATTTAATACATCATCGATTAGTTGTCTGTCACAGTCATTTTTATAACTAGGAATATATGTTACGTATAATTGAAAAACATTTTCATATATTACTGTTCTTCAACATTTATCAGTCCATGACCGTAATTTGGTTAAGAAAATAATCATTTAAGTATCAACCCCGAAGACCGAAATCTACATCAGATTAATATTCAGAAAATCATTTAACTAATCCAATTTCCAGTTAGGTTCTAATTCCTTCACTCCAGTAAAAATTTCAAATTCCAGAATCCAATTTTTTTCCCGATTTTTTATCCCAAGCCAGTTTGAAATCACATATCTTGATTCCACCCTAAATTGAATTTTCCCAAACATTTTGTTCTCACAAAAAATTCTCCAATTTGTCTCATTTGTATATCTCTTTCTTATACAAATTAATTTTGGTTCAATATATAACCATTTAATCTAATTAGGTTATAATAGCAATAATGGACATATTTATATATAATAATTTCAGAAATTATTCTTTTATAAAAATAAAATTTAGGCTAAATTATTTCATCTATTCAGCTTTTAGAACAATACGGTGTCGAATTGTTCTGCTTGAGAGTTTAGAAAAACTTTTTGATCCAGTGTTCGACGACTGTATCGACCAGAAATTTTAAACTACTCGACAAACCAATCATCACTGTGTAAAATAGTTTTTATGCAATCTACAAATACGTTCTCATATATATACTCAAACTCAATCTAGGGTATTACTAACCCCATCTGTATTGAGTTACGCCACAGAGTCATGGTTACCACTCAACCTTCAGCTCTGATACCAAGTGTAACGACCCGCAAATCATTTCCATTTGAGTCGAATGAATACAACACATGTCCAACCCAAATTGCACGAAAATACGAATCATTAATAGAAAGAAGTTAGTGGGTGAGAAATAGAAAGATAGAAAATTAGAATAGAAGAAAATAGATTGAAGATCGAACTGAACATCAACACAGACTCTCACAATGGCAGCGGAATAAAATATAATATATAAATAATCACTTTTGAAATACAAACTGTATTTGAACTTACATACATTATCAGAGTACATCACATATGCAATACAACGGAAATGAACTCTAAATATCTAACGTTGAAGTCTCCTACTCCAAGCTCATCCAGATAAATCTCTAAAATCCTGAACTATTGGACTACCCGTTCAAATTCGGGCACCCAAGAGTTTAGGGAAAACATAGAAAATAAACTCTGGGTCAGTCATGGGACTGGTGTGAGTAAACAATTAAAAACAGTTTGATTTTAACTTTCAAAACCATTTTTGAAAGAAAAGATAATTGTAAGACCGAGCCACACATAAATACAGATGGTTTTTACCTTACGATAACCCAAAACATTTAGAAATCAATATTATTCTGATATTATGATAATGTCTAAATACAAATAAATATCATTCTAGCCGAACGCTTGCATCTCACGCTCCACATATATAGTATACAAATCAAAACCGCAGGCGCTTATTGGAGATTGGATTTCGACTATGACAAGGTATGGAACCACCTGCCGATAGTGTATCTATAGAGCGGAATACACTGGGTTCAACATGACCGTCTTGCAACCCGGCCCACACATGACCGACCACTCATTTCGCTTGAGTGTATCGAATGTTTATCACCAACGGTTGGGATCAGCAACCATTTCCCGAAAAGGGAAGCATCGAAATAGATTAAACGAGGAAATGAAATTTCTCTAGATCGGTGATTATACACCCTAATGGGAGCAACCCACATAGCCATGCTGCTTGCCCGATTTTTGTCATTTCCCGGTTGTGAGGCTTGAGGCTGAGCTTACCCTTGGGTATAACATGTCTTCATTCACTTTGAATGCCATGTCGTCAAACCCTCCATATCACAAATTGACTTTCTCAAAAATAATTACGGGTATAAAGCTAAGAGAAACGAATTCCTCCACCACTAAACGTAAATACGTTTGAAGAGATCAATTCCCGCGATCTATTAGGCATACTCTGTTAGACATTCGTCCATAAAAGTTGTCTTGGGACTGGACAAACCGAAGGCATTATCCTATAAATCCTTCTTAAGTAATTTCTACCTAGGATCGATAGAATAACCCTTGCATAAACTCCATCTTCAATGATCTTCAAGAATTTCTGACATGAGACGTATATCGAATCAAAGTGGAATTAGATTCCGGTCTCTTTGAAAACGATAACGAAAAGGTCCAGATTTGATAGTCGGTGATTTAACTATCAAACATAAAATAAAATAAACATATTTATTTCCAATGGATCTGCTAAGCATAATTTTAAATGAAACTTTGATTATTTAAATACAAATATTAACTTTGAATGTATATTTTTATTTGAACACATAATTAATAACAAAACTCTTATTTCAGTCCTATGTGATGATCTCACTTTTGAACATCCATTTCATAAATGAAACGATATTTAACTCTAACACTCATTTTGAACACAAACTAATATGATCTATCAGATAATAGTGAAATCGATCAAGTTGGGGTATTTTAATTACCTCTCAGACCTTGAATCGAAACCATTCTTATCGTCAAGATTCGTAGAAGTTCGATATCCAAAATATTCGAAAAACCAGCATTGTAAATCCAGTTATTGATATTTTTTCAAATCTTAAACATTTCCAAACAACATGGTTGTTTGCAAACATTTATCAAGTGAACTTGATTAACTTAAATATTGGGAACCAAGGAATTTAACTCAAATAAACCAACTTGATTTCTTCTTATTTTATAATTGAATTATCTTACTTACTTGAAACATATCATCTTGGATAATTTATCCAAACTTAAAATTACTATTTTATTATACCAATATTCTACCAAATATGTTAATTTAAAACATTATCAAGTCGTTAAACAACCATTTATTAAAACCGTCTTCTAATAAATTAATTGAAACCAGTTGATCTAATAACCAATTCCCTTTTTAAACAGTTGATTTACATCAAACAAACCGATTAGTTGATTACAATTAATATTTTTTTTATTAATTGATAATATAATTAATTTGAAATAATCCATTTAATTTTTTATTCAAAAATAATAATTTAAATCTAATTTTCAAAATTTGAGTTCATTTTTGAGTTACTTTATAGAAAACGACTTAGTAGTTACAATGGTCTAGTTCGGACGACATTCAAGTCGTTAACCTAGTTTGCACAAACAGTTATGTAAATATAATTCGGTATTATCAACTGATAATATAATATTTCAACAACATATACTAACTAATGAAATATGTCAAACTGATAAAATAACAGAACAGTGTTTATTTCAGCTAACAGAGTGTTCAAACAATTCAGTAAATCAAACATATCGGGGAACGATGTCTATTTCATTATCGGATGTCGCATACATTATATAATTATGATTAACATAATTAAACATAACTAATAAATTAATTAAGTTGGACAAACAATTCAGAATTTACGGAATTTCATATCTTTACAGATCAATAGTTTACATGTTACTTTAGCTTAGCGACTAAACTTATATTCGTTTAACGTTAATTGACATTAGATATTTAAACCATTTATGCAACATAATCGGCCAATTTATTTTTTTCTCGGATTTTCTTAAATTTAATAACTTCGTCAAGTTATTTATACTCCTACCGACTTGCTCAACTACACACCCATGAACCAAATCTACTTGAACACTAATTCTATGTATATATGTATTCATTAATATATTGTATAAATATATTTTATAATTTTTTTACTTGAATTACTCTTCTCCTTTTTTCGATACATGGACCTAACCAAGCCCACCAACCCACGTCTTACCAAAACTAACAACCGCTCGCACATGTTTCCTCCTGTCAAAATTTCTCACGCAACAAGTGCCCACCCCTTTCTCAACACCACAATCGCTCTTTCTATTTCTCTTCTACTATTCCTGTGAAAACTAACAAGTGCACATGTTTCTCTCACACAACCATTCTTACCTGTGGCATTTACATACACCTGCATTACCCTAAAAAGCTCCAGGCAGCTAATTATGCCAACCCCAACTATTATACCAACTTCTTTTCTACTTTGTTCCATGCTTTTATTTTCTAATTGGTTTCCTTTCTTCATGTTTTCTTTTTATCTTTCTTTATGTTTTTTTATTTACACTAGGCTGAGGCCCATGACCCACTGTACCATACCACGCGAAAGAAAACTGGACTGATCCCTCATCTTCCACTCCTCCTGTTTCTCTCCTTATTACTTCTAATCCTTTCTTTCTTCCATTTCGCTGTTACCTTCTGTCTGTAACGAACTGGGATTTTCAACTCCGAAAATCAACACCAAACTACCATGTTGACCATTCAGACATCGAACATTCCAGATCATTATTAGAAAGAACTTAGAGGGTGAGAATAGATAAGATAGAAGATTAGAATAGAAGAAGAAGAACACAATCAGAGTAAACACGAATCTCACAGCGGAACGAATAAAATATAATACATAATATAACTTTACAATAAAACAGTGTATATACATAGAATAACATTATCAGAGTACAACACTTACACACAGCGGAAATAACAATAGCCATGTAATCCTAAAGCCTCCTGCTTCAAGCTCCTCAAAGTATATCTGTAAAGACCTGAACTACTCGACTGCCTGTACAATTTTGGGCACCCAAGAGTTTAATGAAAACAAAACAAAATAAACTCTGGGTCAGTCATGGGACTGGTGTGAGTAAACTCAAATCATTTGGCTTAACTTTTCAAAATCCTTTTCAAAAGAAAAGATAATCGTAAGACCAATCCACACATAAACACAGACAGTTTTTATCTTACAATAACCCAAAACACTTTCGAAATTAATACTTCTCTGATATTATAATAATGTCTAATCACAAGTAATTAACAATCTAGCAGAACGCTTGCATCTCACGTTACACATATATAGTATACAAACAAAACCGCAGGCGCTTATTTGAGATTGGATTCCAACTATGACAAGGTATGGGACCACCTGCCGATAGTGCATCTCTAGAGATGAATATACTGGGTTCAACAAGAACGTCTTGCAACCCGGCCCACACATGACCGACCACTCATTTTGCTTGAGTCTATCGAATGTATATCACGAACGGTTGGGAGCTACCCTACCATTTCCCAAAAAGGGACAACATTGATAACAGATAAAATAATAAATTGGACTTTCTCTAGATAGGTGATATACACCCTAATGGGAGCGACCCACTTAGCCATGCTGCCTGCCCGATTTCTGTCATTTCCCGGTTGATGAGGCTTGAGGTCATAACGTATCTTTGACAGATCATACATTCATTTACTTTGAATGCCACATCGTCATACCCGCCAAATCACAAATTGATTTCCTCAAAAATACCATGGGTATAAAGCTAAGAGAAAACGAATTCCTCCACCACCAAACGTAAGTACGTTTGAAGAGATCAACTTACGCGATCCGTTAGATATACTTTGTCGGACATTCGTCCATTCACTTTTGTCCTAGGACTGGACAAACCGAAGGAACTATTCTGTAAATAGGATAGCCCTTGCATAACTCCATCTTCAATATTTGATCACAATGCTAACGTCCATACAGAGTGGTTTTCAGATAATATATCTGATACTAGTCTCTCCATATTGACGATGGAAAAATGGTCAAAAACTTCGATAGTCGGTGATTTAACTATCAAAGAAAAAAACACGTGTGCAACCAACAATATTACTTCCAGATGGAAATTCTATCGATCAATCATCAATCCACATTTATCTCTTTCTATGAAATTATCTTTAATTTACCCATTTCGCCATTTCTATCTATTTGTAAGTTCTTATTTTCTAAATTTAGAAAATATACATCATCAATCATTGGAAAACATTTCCATCTTTGTTTCACGTATCACTGTCATTCCAGTATTCTTTCTCATTAACATTTCATTTTCTATGATTAGAAAATATCTCTGGTTATATTTGGAAAATGTTTCAAAAATTTATTCATTTGATTTAAATAGATGTTTAAATAAAACATCACTAAGCCAATTTAAATCATTACACTCATTAACTAAATTCACTTAATCAATCTTCACTATCAACCCTACCCATTCGTTCGTTAAAAACGAAGTCAATCAAGTTGGGGTATAATTACCTCTCAGACCTTAATTGAACAACATTTCTAACCTCGAAATAGACAAAGTTCACCCTTCAATTCTTTAACAAACTTCCTTACGAAACTCTCGGATTCTATTTATGAATCCACTTCTTTATTTTATGACATTGGTTATAACTATAGTGTTATAATCTCTTCTTCCTAAATATCAAATTTCCAAAATATAACTTTTATTCCTCGATTTAACCAAATAACTAAACCACTGATTTATAAATAAATAAGTAAATCTTGATTAAACCCGGAAAGTAAATATTACTTTCCCGAATTTGATATAATCAAATTCAATGTATAATTCTCTTTTCCGAATAATCTCTATTTGATAGCTCCTTTTCGAATAAACTATATTGGATAACCCTTTCTTCGAATAACTATATTCGATAATCTCTCTTCGAATGATATACATTCGATTAACTTTCTACGAATGATTTACATTTGATAAATCTCCTTTCGAATAAACTGTATTCGATTAACTACTTTGAATTAACTCATTTTGACTAACTCAACTCAATTTACTTGATTAACTCAATTTATTTAACTCAAATTATTTAACTCACTTGTCTAATAACTAATATTCGATTAATTTATATTCGAATAACTATGTCTGTTTTAACTTTATTTCGAAAGGCTAATATTCGATTTAACACCATTCGCTTGACTCTAGATCGCAACAATCACAATGGTTACGCTTTATTCCCTCAGGAAACATCTGACCGCCGTAGGCCATCTGCAGCCTGCGAATTACGCTAGCAGTCGTACGAAATGGCAACACATCCTAAATAGCTATGTTCGACTAATTTTATCTAAAATAGCTATATTTGATCAACTCTAATTGAATAACTTATATTCAATTAATTTCTAATTCGATTAACTCTATCTAATTAACCCTAACTGATTAAATCCTTTGATTTACTCTATGTTTATTCAGTTTAAATATCGATGTTGAAATCGATTCTTACTTCTCTATATAAGTCCTGACTTATATATTCTATTTATTTAATGATAAATATCTTATTTATAAAATATTATTTATAAATTTATTTTCTCAATCTATCGGTCATAATAGATTCTATTTAAAATATTTGCTTTAATTCCATATCATGTTATACCCGTGTGCGAAGCATGGGTCTAAACCTTCCAAAGGAAAAATTCTCCTTTTATATAATTCTAGTCACTTTTCAAGTATTTCCTTTTAATATCAGTTTATTTGCAAAATAAATCCTCTTTTGATAATTCTATTTATTTATAAAATATTTCCTATTTATATGAAATCCCTTGGTTTTATAAGAAATTCCTTTGATAACCTTACTATTTCCTTTCTATTTGTTTTACACATATTTCCCCTTTTTATTCAATTTATTTTTCAAATAAATATCCCTTTTCAACTCTATTTGTAAATAGTTTACAAATATTTCTCTTCAATTTTATCTATTTGATTAACAAATAAGTATTCCCTTTTTAATCTATTTATTTTCTACATAAATAGTTTTCTTTTTATAAAATCTATTGATTTTATAAATATTTCTTTTTCAATATGACATTGAAAATTTCTCTGTTTAACATTCCATTATTCCTTATGGTATATAACATACCATATAACAATGATCACTATCATTTCAAACATAAAAATCAACATCAGATTTCATATCACATCATATAACACAATATACGAAAAACAGAAATAAATGTTGAGGAACCCAGTTGGGTCCCTCCAACCTGTTTCCCTGCATCCACAGATGTTAAACAATAAAATTAACATCAATTTCATTTTACTATGAAATATTCTGCTAAACAGAATCAATATTTGATTAACGATTTATATCTATATCATTATATGTAACACACCAAGTCCATTAATGTCACTCACCAAGGGAATGCATTAACTTCCATGGAGGTCATAAGTGAATATAGAACAGAGAAATTACAACAAGACAGATAATAAATAGCACTTGAAAATTTAAAACTTCATTTTATTGCAGCGGAAATTAAATATGTCTGTTACATCATAAAACCATAGATCATAACCAAGTACAATATCCGTTTTCACAAAAACAAAATACATAATCCCATTACAATAAATAGCCATTAAAAAGAAAGATAACAAGCTGCACTTTACTTCTACAGTCCAAGCTTTCCAAGAGATAAGCGATCCAACTAGACTCCACTAGAACTTGGCCCAACCTGAGGACCTGAAGGAAAAAAAAGATGGAAAAGAGGGGGTCAGACATAAAGTCTGGCGAGTATGATAATTCTACAATACTATTATCAAAATAACTGGACTAAGGCATAAGCTGGAGAACAAGGAAATGTCTATGAAAGAGCAGATTAAGGACATAGACAACCGCTAAAGGCAACGTTATAGGCGCTCCTAAATACTAATGGATAAACACTATACTGCACCACACCAGTCACCCTAAAGATTGATCCCACTTAGCTTCACTTAGAAACTTTCTTAATGGCTTTACGTACTCCTAGCTGACTACATAGGTGCCGCCTACCCCTATCTCCACTAGGTGTACCCCACTTTATATTTTTCGATCGGCTCCCTACTCGTAGATACCCGTGCTGGCCCCACAGTGGGGTGTATCATTCCCCTAAAGTGGCAACCCAATGTAACGGAGATGCACGGCTTATACCTAAACGATGCAACAACGTCTTACCTACCAGCCCGGGTCCACACACGCATATGAAACCCATTGGACTTGCATTGCCACCGCTCCCTGTTTTGGCCTCTTATAGTCAAACCCAGTATGCGTGTCCCGTCCTCGACTTGGGTCGAGCCCACAAAGATACATTTTGGGATACTGGTTGAAATGGGCCCCCATTATTTCCCACAAGCATTCCACCTAAGCTTGTCCCCTTAGTCAATCCCACTTAACCCACTTATTCATGTTTGTTACATGTGTGTTTGGTTAAGTCTAATCGTATTTCAAATGCCTCTAAAGGCAACCACTAGATTCCTCATGCCACCCAAGGCACCTACTTAACCCCCATGTCCCACCTTACATGATTATCTGGTTAAGTATTTCTTAATTCATTATGGCCATAACCTCATAAAGACCTTTCACATTAGACTGGCATTTATGGCAGCTGGATTTGTCGGGCGGGTCCGGGCAGTCTTACACCATAAAAGAGTCTAACCTCGTGTCTTTACAACTGTTATGCTTCAGTTTGGGCCTAGGACCTCTCACATTGGGCCGACATTTGTGACTACTGGATTTGCCGGGCGGGTCCGGGCAGGTTTATGTCACAAACGGGTCCAACCTCGTGTCCTAAGCATTGATTATTATTAATAATCCACTTTCCCTAATTTTAATAATTCCTTATTTGAATTATTAATTAATTCCAATTTTAAATAATGTCCATAATTGACTCAATTATGGCCATCCATTCATGGTATGCAAAATCATACAAAATTGCACCCAATTTATTAATTCCTAATATTACCCCTACCCCACGTTTGAACGTTTATTCGCAAAATATATATTAGACTCGAATAGTCTAACTCATAGCATAAAAGAGATTATCACGATAACAACATGTATATATGACTAAATGAATCATAATAAGGGGTGAAACTTGCATATGTACAACTTGCATAGGATTATACATGTCAGGGATCTAAAGATGTCAACTTGTTCATAATTCACATAATATGATCTCAATCAAATTTCATAAACTTGCATAGGAACATGTGTGAATCAACATCATCTAATCTAACAATATGGGTTTATATGGGTACACCTAACTCAATAGGCAAATTCCCATAATAAAAATTCATTTAGTCATAGATTCATGCATATGGGTACACCTAACTTAATAGGCAAATTCCCATATTCAAGATCCAATTTAGATTGTGGATTCATGTATATGGGTACACCTAACCTAATAGGCAAATTCCCATAATCATGGTCCATTTAATTTTAAAAAAACATAAACTTTAAACATGATCCAATTCACATAAATAACAACATCATGATTTTACAACTTGTACGATTCAACACAACTTAACATGATATCATTATCCTATAACATATGGATTTCAACATATGTGTTAACATGAGATCTACAACATATATAAGATTTATGACATAACATAGCATGATTTACACATAGCATAGCATGATAGAGCATAGCATGATTTTCATCATAGCATGGCATAGCATAGGAGAATTTACAACATATAATTTACAACATATGACAACATAATAACATAACAAGAGATCCACAATATAGAATTTACAATTACAATTCACATCACTTTCTTGTGATCCATTCATAACTTAATCGAATTATTTTATAATAACATTGTGAGAATCGTCATACTCACTATTTAAAGAAGAGAAATAGAAAGAGTCTTTGATTTAATTTGTTTGTTGAGTAGATTTAGTTGTAGGCTAGGCTTTCTCCTTCTTCTTTAGTTTGTGACGGCTACGCTGAACTCCATGGCAACGGCATGTCGGTAGCTCTCCAATTTTTCAAGTGATTTAGGGTTAGAGTCTACCCACTTATTTATAGATGTTAGGATGCATTTAGGCCATTAGATTTACCCTAGAATAGATTAGAGCCATTAGTTTTCGTCCATCCTTCAAAACACAGCCCGAAAACCCAACCAGATGCACCCAGGTCACCTGGGCTCGACCAGGGAGGTCGACACCCAGGTCGACTCTAGTGTCGACCTGGCCCCCCCCCAGGTCGACTCCCAAGTCGACCCCCAGGTCGACCTGGTCTGGGCGGGAGTTTTCCCGCCTGCCTCCATTTCTGCATTTTTGAAATCTGTTTCGAAATTTGAATTTTTCATGAAATTTCTCGAGGGCATATCTCTGTCATACGAACTCCGATTTACAAAATTTCGGACTCTATTTCGCGTATTTTTCCGAGACGAACACTATGGCGTAGCCCGTTTCCCAATATTATTATATTTGAAATTAATTATTCTTTCATTTGTGAATATTAGTATTAACTGATTTACGGGGTGTTACATTCTCCCCTCCTTAAAGGATTTCGACCCCGAAATCTTCAAGTCAAGAAGAATGTTTAACCTAACATCCAATCAACCATCCACTCAATCATCAAACACTGGCATCCACTGTCCTTATAGACTTCTAATGCTTTTATGTTTAAATGCATAGTGTGTGTATATGTCCGTATCTAATGCAAAATCAGGCGGTCCACTGATTCAGTTGACCTCCTTGATGCAATTCATGACAGTGCCATGCATCCATTATGTATGCAAAAGATCCTAATTGCTTACATACTACTTCTATATGCGTGCACATCCATTCAACCGAATGCAGCATCTATATGATGGTACAACCATTATACATCCATTATACTAAATACATTCATTTATGCAATATGCAATATGTAGTGACTGAGCCGATATAGTGCCTAAAGTGTGTGTATATATGCATCCACGAGCAACCACTAGCAAACACTTGCATCCATTTTGCATCCATCATACATAACATGTCTCAAACACATGTTTCAACCATAGGATCATCCTAACTAAAGGTCAAAGATACTAATGAGAGGACATACTAAAGATAAGATAAGATAAGCTAAGCGATAATGGAGAAATTAAAAGACATACCCTCAAAAAGAAAAGGGTACAACGAACGCATCTTCTCTTTTGTCTCCCAAGTAGCGTTGCTCTCATCATCTCCCCATTGCACTTTAACTAGTCTGACCTCTCGATTCCTCAACTTTTTGATCTCCGACCCAAGAATGCATGTAGGAGCTCGTCTAATCATTGCATCACGCTCTATTTCCACCTCTTTAAGCAAGCTCGGCTCTACCATCTCCGCGGTCTTGTGCAAACACTTCCTCAAATGTGATACATGGAACACGTCGTGTACTCCACTAAGTTTCTCAGGCAACTCCACCCTATACGCCATCTTCCCAATCCTGTCTTTTATAGGAAACGGCCCTACAAACCTTGGCGCTAATTTCCCAATGGACCCAAAGGGAACAACATTCCATAACGGAGACACTTTGATAAAAACCATGTCCCCAATGTCAAACTCAAGATCTGTCCTCCTCTTATCAGCATACGATTTCTGCCTATCTTGTGCTGCTTTCATCCTCCTTCGAATCAAATCAATCTTCTCCGAGGTTTCCCTAACCATATCGGGCCCAAGTAAGATCCTATCGGTAGATTCCCACCAACATGTAGGTGAACGACAAGGCCTTCCGTAAAGAGCTTCGAAAGGTGCCATGCCAATACTAGACTGAAAGCTATTATTATATGTGAATTCTACCAACGGAAGGTGCTCTTCCCATGTACCCCCAAAGTCTAGGATACAAAGCCTTAAAGATCCTCTAGAATACAATTCACCCTCTCGGTCTGGCCGTCCGTCCGAGGATGATATGCGGTGCTCAAACATAGCTGAGTCCCTACCGCCTCTTGTAAACTCTTCCAAAATTCGCTAGTGAAGATGGGATCACGGTCGCTTACTATACTAGAAGGAATACCGTGCAAACGAACTATCTCTTTAATGTATACAGAGGCCAACCACGGAGCAGTCCTCTTACTTTTCACGGGAATAAAATGGGCGCTCTTAGTAAGTCTATCTACTATAACCCAAATCCCCGTATTACCCTTCCTTGATCTTGGTAATCCATCCACAAAATCCATTGAGATGCTTTCCCATTTCCATAGTGGAACTTCCAATGGGTGAAGCAACCCACCGGGTTTCTTTTGTTCCGCTTTTACTCGTTGGCACACCAAGCATCTAGCGACGTACTCGGCCACATCCTTTTTCATACCGGCCCAAAAGAAAACCCGCTTCATATCTTTGTACATCTTGTCTCCGTTGGGATGAATGGTCATCTTTGAGCGATGAGCATCATCAAGAATGGCCTTCCTTAAGTCTTCTTCTTGTGGTACAAAAAGTCTATTATCCCTTCGTAACCAACCCTTATCGTCTAGGGTATACCTACGAAGATGGCTAGACGACTCCCCTCCTTTGAGCTTTTCCACTATCTCAACCAACTGTGGGTCGTCTCGCTGTGCCTCACCTACCCGTCCCAAAAGTGTAGGTCTAACCTCCATGGATGCTAACAAACCGGGTACTAAGTCAACAGAGGGTCTAAAGTCAAACATGGAGATGAATTCTAAGCTTCGTCGTTCAACAAACAATGGACTCAAGGACAACCTTTTCCTACTTAAGGCGTCTGCTACCACGTTACCCTTGCCCGGGGTATATGCTATTTCAAAATCGTAGGAGGCTAAGAATTCCATCCACCGTTGCTGCCTTAAATTCAAATCCTTCTGAGTGAATAAGTATTTTAATGATTTGTGGTCAGTGAACAGTTCGAATTTCTCACGAAGAAGATAGTGACGCCAAGACTTAAGCGCGAAAACAATTGCGGCTAACTCAAGGTCATGCGTAGGGTAATTCTTTTCATGAACCCTCAACTGCCTTCCACCATAGGCTATTACTCTTCCCTCTTGCATGAGGACCGCGCCAAGTCCCGTCCCACAAGCATCAGTATAGACGGTAAACGGGCTTATTCCCGTCTGGCAGCACTAAGACTGGGGCTGAAGTTAAGGCTCTCTTTAAACGTTGGAACGCATCGTCACAATCTTCGTCCCACGTAAAAACCAGGTTCTTCTTCGTTAACCGTGTTAATGAAGCTGATATTTTTGCGAAGTCTTTGATAAACTTCCTATAATAGCCAGCCAACCCCAAGAAACTTCTTACTTAGGTTGCATTTTTAGGGACCTTCCAATCTTGGATGGCCACCACCTTTGCGGGATCCACTGCTATCCCTTCTTTGGAAACCACATGCCCTAAGAACCGTACTTCTTTCCTCCAGAAGTGACACTTAGAAAATTTTGCCTTAAGGTTATGCGCTCGAAGGGTTTCCAACACTTCCCTAAGATGTAGGGCATGCTCTTCTTCATTCTTAGAAAAGACAAAGATGTCATCCATAAAGACTATCACGAATTTGTTAAGGTACTCCCTAAACACCCTACTCATCAAATCAACAAAATATGCGGGGGCGTTTGTCAAACCAAAGGGCATCACTAGCCATTCATAGAATCTGTCAGGAGTCCTAAAAGCAGTCTTATCTATACTATCCTCAGCCACTCTCAGTTGATGAAAGCCAGTGGCTAAGTCCAACTGCGAAAACACTGAGGCGCCAACTAACTGATCAAAGAGATCATCAATCCTTGGCAGTGGGTGTCGGTTCTTTTTAGTAAGCTTGTTTAGTTCTCTATAGTCCACACAAAGTCTAAGGGACCCATCCGCCTTTGTAGCAAATACTACTGGAGCACCCCACTCCGATATACTACGTCTTATGAAGCCCTTCTCAAGCAACTCCTTCACTTGCTTATTGAGTTCCCTCCTTTCACGAGGAGCCAAGTGGCGCACTGGCAAAGATACGGGTTTAGCATTATCCACAAGATAAATTCGAAAGTCTATCTCCCGCTTTGGAGGTAAGCCCTTCACCTCCTCAAACACATCCGGATATTCCCGGACCACCTCTACCGATCGCAGATTCTCTATAGACGCGTCAAGCGATTCAAGATAACTCAGCATAACGGAATCTATGGGATTACAAAAGATGTCGAGAGTGTTACCAAGGCGAGTCACAAGCCTAACTACTCTCCTTTCACAATCAAGAATGGCCCCATCTCTAGATAACCAATCCATTCCTAAAATTAGCCCATAGCCCGTGAAGCCCAATACATAAGCATCACTTCTAAATTCAACGCTAAGTATAGAGATTTTCAAATCCAATCATATCATGGTCAAATGAGCTGAACCCCCAATTGGATTTGAAACAACCAAGGGATCTTCTACTAAACTGGTGTTCAAGTGCAGTAATTCAACTAATGATGCAGAGATGAACGAATGAGATGCGCCAGAACCGAATGAGGTACGGACAGGATGATCAAACAGAAAAACTAAGCTTTCAACAGAAATTGTCCTACCTCTTTCTTGCAGCGGTGGGGCCGCAATAGCCTGAACTTGTCCCTTTCCTGCCCTGGTGCCATAAGAGCCTGCACCTGTCCTCCCGAGGTAGACCCTGCCCTCTGCCCCTTCTTTGGGCAGTCCTTCACCAAATGTCCTGCATCTCCATAATGAAAATAACCAGTCTTCTTTTTCTTTCTACAATCTTTGCTAAGATGGCCAGGCGTCCCACAATTGAAGCATCTCTTCTTCCCTTTGCCATTATTGTTTTTACCACCCTTCTTATTTTGCTGTTGGGGTTTCTTATGATCACCTTTCTTTTCAGCTGCCTTATCCTCATGCATAAGCGCCATTTCTACTAGCCTTTCAAAGGTGGCTCCCATAGGGATGTGGGTCATAGCCAACCCTTGCAACGGTTCATTCAAGCCTCTAACGAACCTCAAAGCTTTCTTCTTTGGCGTGTTCACCAACTCCAAGCCAAACCTTGCTAACTGATTAAATTTATTGACATATTCCTTCACTGATAAGCTCCCTTGCTTTAATGTCAGGAATTTTTCCATATTTAAATTCTCCTCTGCCCTTGAAAGAAACTTTGCCTCAAACCTTCGTCTGAAATCCGCCCATGAATCAACTGGACGTTCCCCATTAGTGACCTTCCACCAAAACGAGGCCTCTCCCTTCATTAACCAAGCAGCTAAACGGACTTTCCTCCCATCTTCCACTTCAAAGATATCCAACAATTCCTTAGTCTCCTTAAGCCAGTCTCTGGCCTCCACAAACGTCTCTGTCCCTTGAAAAGTTTTTCCTCCCATAGCCTTAAATTCCTTGCACGTCTTTGCAAAAGTGTCAACACGAGGAGGAGGAGGAGGAGGAATGGGTGCAACTGGGGGTGGAGGAGCATCTGCTGGGCCTGCAGTGGTGGCCCTAGCCTCCAAATATCTCCTGAACCACCCTGGAACCGTCACACCTTCTGGGAGATTAAGATCTTCAGCCATGCTGAAACGAAAAAGGAAAGATTCAAAATGGAGAATTCGAAAGATAAAGATAAGGATATGGCTATTTGGGATTATGTTTTTCATAAAAACTCTCTTTAAATAACATGTTTTTGAAAGCACTTCTTTCAAAAAATACTTTAGAAAAATATTTTTCTAAAAATTTTATCTGTTCTGGTAACCTTATGCTCTGATACCACGTGTAACACACCACGTCCATTAATGTCACTCACCAAGGGAATGCATTAACTTCCATGGAGGTCATAAGTGAATATAGAACAGAGAAATTACAACAAGACAGATAATAGATAGCACTTGAAAATCTAAAACTTCATTTTATTGCAGCGGAAATTAAATATGTCTGTTACATCATAAAACCATAGATCATAACCAAGTACAATATCCGTTTTCACAAAAACAAAATACATAATCCCATTACAATAAATAGCCATTAAAAAGAAAGATAACAAGCTGCACTTTACTTCTACAGTCCAAGCTTTCCAAGAGATAAGCGATCCAACTAGACTCCACTAGAACTTGGCCCAACCTGAGGACCTGAAGGAAAAAAAAGATGGAAAAGAGGGGGTCAGACATAAAGTCTGGCGAGTATGATAATTCTACAATACTATTATCAAAATAACTGGACTAAGGCATAAGCTGGAGAACAAGGAAATGTCTATGAAAGAGCAGATTAAGGACATAGACAATCGCTAAAGGCAACGTTATAGGCGCTCCTAAATACTAAAGGATAAACACTATACTGCACCACACCAGTCACCCTAAAGATTGATCCCACTTAGCTTCACTTAGAAACTTTCTTAATGGCTTTACGTACTCCTAGCTGACTACATAGGTGCCGCCTGCCCGTATCTCCACTAGGTGTACCCCACTTTCTATTTTTCGATCGGCTCCCTACTCGTAGATACCCGTGCTGGCCCCACAGTGAGGTGTATCATTCCCCTAAAGTGGCAACCCGATGTAACGGAGATGCACGGCTTATACCTACACGATGCAACAACGTCTTACCTACCAGCCCGGGTCCACACACGCATATGAAACCCGTTGGACTTGCGTTGCCACCGCTCCCTGTTTTGGCCTCTTATAGTCAAACCCAGTATGCGTGTCCCGTCCTCGACTTGGGTCGAGCCCACAAAGATACATTTTGGGATACTGGTTGAAATGGGCCCCCATTATTTCCCACAAGCATTCCACCTAAGCTTGTCCCCTTAGTCAATCCCACTTAACCCACTTATTCATGTTCGTTACATGTGTGTTTGGTTAAGTCTAATCGTATTTCAAATGCCTCTAAAGGCAACCACTAGATTCCTCATGCCACCCAAGGCACCTACTTAACCCCCATGTCCCACCTTACATGATTATCTGGTTAAGTATTTCTTAATTCATTAAGGCCATAACCTCATAAAGACCTCTCACATTAGACTGGCATTTATGGCAGCTGGATTTGCCGGGCGGGTCCGGGCAGTCTTACACCATAAAAGAGTCTAACCTCGTGTCTTTACAACTGTTATGCTTCAGTTTGGGCCTAGGACCTCTAACATTGGGCCGACATTTGTGACTACTGGATTTGCCGGGCGGGTCCGGGCAGGTTTACGTCACAAACGGGCCCAACCTCGTGTCCTAAGCATTGATTATTATTAATAATCCACTTTCCCCAATTTTAATAATTCCTTATTTGAATTATTAATTAATTCCAATTCTAAATAATGTCCATAATTGACTCAATTATGGCCATCCATTCATGGTATGCAAAATCATACAAAATTGCACCCAATTTATTAATTCCTAATATTACCCCTACCCCACGTTTGAACGTTTATTCGCAAAATATATATTAGACTCGAATAGTCTAACTCATAGCATAAAAGAGATTATCACAATAACAACATGTATATATGACTAAATGAATCATAATAAGGGGTGAAACTTGCATATGTACAACTTGCATAGGATTATACATGTCATGGATCTAAAGATGTCAACTTGTTCATAATTCACATAATATGATCTCAATCAAATTTCATAAACTTGCATAGGAACATGTGTGAATCAACATCATCTAATCTAACAATATGGGTTTATATGGGTACACCTAACTCAATAGGCAAATTCCCATAATAAAAATTCATTTAGTCATAGATTCATGCATATGGGTACACCTAACATAATAGGCAAATTCCCATATTCAAGATCCAATTTAGATTGTGGATTCATGTATATGGGTACACCTAACCTAATAGGCAAATTCCCATAATCATGATCCATTTAATTTTAAAAAAAAACATAAACTTTAAACATGATCCAATTCACATAAATAACAACATCATGATTTTACAACTTGTACGATTCAACACAACTTAACATGATATCATTATCCTATAACATATGGATTTCAACATATGTGTTAACATGAGATCTACAACATATATAAGATTTATGACATAACATAGCATGATTTACACATAGCATAGCATGATAGAGCATAGCATGATTTTCATCATAGCATGGCATAACATAGGAGAATTTACAACATATAATTTACAACATATGACAACATAATAACATAACAAGAGATCCACAATATAGAATTTACAATTACAATTCACATCACTTTCTTGTGATCCATTCATAACTTAATCGAATTATTTTATAATAACATTGTGAGAATCATCATACTCACTATTTAAAGAAGAGAAATAGAAAGAGTCTTTGATTTAATTTGTTTGTTGAGTAGATTTAGTTGTAGGCTAGGCTTTCTCCTTCTTCTTTAGTTTGTGACGGCTACGCTGAACTCCATGGCAACGGCATGTCAGTAGCTCTCCAATTTTTCAAGTGATTTAGGGTTAGAGTCTACCCACTTATTTATAGATGTTAGGATGCATTTAGGCCATTAGATTTACCCTAGAATAGATTAGAGCCATTAGATTTCGTCCAGCCTTCAAAACACAGCCCGAAAACCTAACCAGATGCACCCAGGTCACCTGGGCTCGACCAGGGAGGTCGACACCCAGGTTGACTCTAGTGTCGACCTGGACCCCCCCGGTCGACCCCTAGGTCGACCTGGTCTGGGCGGGAGTTTTCCCGCCTGCCTCCATTTCTGCGTTTTTGAAATCTGTTTCGAAATTTGAATTTTTCGTGAAACTTCTCGAGGCCATATCTCGGTCATACAAACTCCGATTTACAAAATTTCGGATTCTATTTCGTGTATTTTCCGAGACGAACACAATGGCGCAACCCGTTTCCCAATATTCTTATATTTGAAATTAATTATTCTTTCATTTGTGAATATTAGTATTAACTGATTTACGGGGTGTTACATTATCTATATTTTCAATCAACTGACTAGCAGTTCAACCAAATAGCCAACACATAGCAAACAACCATCATTTATCCATTCTAAAAATATTTTATAAAAATATAAATTGAGTAAAGTTAGTGAGATTACTCACATTGGACGGTTATCGTTAAATAACGATAATTGGTCGTTGATTTGATTCAGGCATTAAATTCCACCATAAATCCAAACGAGCTTCCATTCACTCTCGGTTAGTTCCACTGTGTAGTGCTTATCCATACGATCTCGTCGGATCATGTTTTGCTGAATTTCGACGATGTATGAGCAAGATATGAAAATTTTAAGTTAATACATTACTTGAATTTAAATTAAAACTAAATATTATTTATTTGGGCCTCCCATATTTACCTATCCAGCCCAAACAGTTTAAACCGCACCACTAAAATCCCTTATTCCCCAATCACTTAGAGCAAACTTCGCTGATGCCTTTAGACTAAAACCGCATCATTTTCATTTCCTCACTCCATTTAAACTCCTAATCACCCTTGTAAAATAAAATTAGCCGCTAATGCTATCGTTCACCCTCCTTTCCCAAATACACTATTCGTATACTGCTCCTTTCATGGCCCTAACCACCATCGCTTCCATCCATTTACCTCCTCTCCTCAGGTCACGAAAAGGAAAACCGACCATACCCTTGAATCAGTGGTCTCAAGAGCTTCATCTAGTCCTCAATCCATCGAGCTCGCACCACCTAATCAGTTCGCGACCTACCACTTCTCATCGCATCTTACAGGAACCCAACGCGACTCCCTGATTATCTCCGCCACTGATTTCCATTGCATTTCACCAAAAAGTGTACAACAGCTCCAAATTGACTCACGAATTCAAAAATGACTTTAAAACTTCAATTGAATGCTTCCATCTCCAAATATACTCAACCCTAGCCAACGTTGCTTAAAAACCCAACACACGGAACAATGATCGAACCACTTCAAATAGGTATGGACCTGAAGAGAATCACTCAGGGAACCCCTCTATATAAGTATTATGATTATATATATTTCTATGAATTAATCTTGATTTTTGAACACCCATTTTTATTGTTTGAAGAAATACGAGAGCGGCGAAAAACGTTGACCAGAGAATGAGTTGATTTAGGGTTTAGTGAAAGGGGTAGGATATTTATAGGGAATTATAATATTTTTATATTAAATATTTTATTTTATTTTAAGCAATTGCTAATTTTATTCGTCCTCTAAAATTCTATGATCACATACGATACCCAAAAAATCACGAAAATTTGCTTGCAGTAACAGTTCGACTTACGGACCCAATGAATCTGGGTTCGTCGAATTTCGACTCCGTTTGCTCACACAACGTATTTTTAACTGTCAAAATATCGTCTGTTTCTCACATTAAAATCCCGTACGACCACATACTAACTTCAAAAATCATGAAAACCGAAATCTAGAAATAATTTGATGTTGCGGATCCAACAAAATTATTTTCGTCGAATTCTGAGGTCGTTTGCAAAACTGGTTATTTTTAAAGCTCTAAATAACCCTTATAAATATATAAATACATTTAAAAACATTTAAATTTAATATTTAAAAATAAATATTATCGTATATATTCACAACAGAATATCATACTGCTACACTGGGATTTATAACTCGATATTTCAAATCCAGTGTTACATCGATATTCTATTTATATTTAAAAATCCATTTTAGAAATAAATAAATCGATATAAATTATAAAGGAATTCCATAGCGACTTTTCTAAAATTTGATTTGGACATAACTAAAAAATCTACACAACGAAATCTCAAATTTTCTCTTCCATTCGAAAGATATACTTCACCAGCTCCATACATTTCTTGTTTCATAGAAATCCATTTTAAAACGAACCCTGTATATTCAGTTGAATTTTAAATCGCCAAATAGCGAACTGCTGCGCCATTTCAAGCTCGATTATAATTATATTATAATTATACGTTCAAACTACCGTTCAAATAATATATTCGTTATTCTAATTTAATTCTAAACTGAATTAAATATCACAGATGATCCAATTCACATTATTTTGTGAATTCTACCATTTCTGACTATTTCAGAAATTAAATACATTATTATATTATTTATTTTAATTAAATATTCAATATTATTCAATCCTGGTCATTTTAAATAACCAAACCATTATTTAAATAATTAAATTAATTATTTATATCGCTGAAAAATGCGGGTCGTTACATTCTTACCCCTTAAAATAATTTCGTCCTCGAAATTGCTGGGGTAGAAGATAGACCCTACTAACTGAGTTAAAAATTATTCGCTTACTTCACTTCAGTTTCAACTGAATCGATTTATTTTAATTAAAATATTTATTTATTTCTAGTAACGAAAATTTTCAAAAATTCTGAAAATTTTCTAACACCCGAAATTTTTGAAAAATTTCGCCAGCACCTCCTTTGTACCGGACAATAGTTCAAACTCCAACTCGCCTCTCTAGGCCCTTTCCAATCCAAAAGAAAATCAAATAGTCAAGCGGCTTGCCGATTCGGCACATAAAACCTCATATGGAAACTTAAACATGTACTTTTTGTCGGCCATACCATTACATCCTTTTATTCTGCTGCCAATTCAGCATATACCAAAGTCATCCCAATCAATCTCTGATCAGTTTATCCTCAACACAGCTATTCGCTTAAACAAGCTAATTACCATTTCGAACTCAAGTTTCAATCTTGATTCCAAACTCCTAACCCTCCAATCCAATACCATTTCAGATTCTATCGCACAACTCAAAATCTGATTTTGCTTCATATATTATATTCTAATTAAATTTCCAGTTAATTGGTTTCAATTCAATGCATATTTGCTTTCACGAATTTCTTTAATTTGCTTTTAATTCATACTATCTGTCTTCTGGGAGTTTCCAAACAGCTTAGCTTTTTCTAAAGTCAACCTTTCGGGGTTCAAAACAATTTCAAAACAATTTCTTTGGTAGTAATCCGTCACATAGAACTCGAAAATGAACACTGATGATGTGGCCAGCATCATCAGAGTTATTTCCCAGTGATAAAAGTGAGTTCAATACTATATCACTCTAAAAAAACATTTTTAAACAATTCCATTTTGAAATCATTTTCAAATATCATTCACGATGCTTGTAAACAAATTAAAATCTTCCAGGATCTTAAAATTTCTTTATATTTAACTCAAATCCATTTATGAACACTTTTCCCAGTTTTTTTTTCATAATTTTAATTCCAATTCTGATTTAATTCAGATTTAATTAATCTGCTTTTATATTATACAAACTCAAATTGGTTATTTATATAACCATCTCGATTATAATCAACCAACACATCCAATATATGATAATAATTCCAAGATAAACCTTTCTTTTATATCAAAATATATTTTGGGTAAAATTATTTCATTTACCCTCTTTCAAAACATATTGTGTCGATTTATCGTACTTGAGTGCTTAAAAGCCTCTATCGATACAATGGATCAAACTGATCGACTAGAACTTATAAACAACTCAACCAATAAATCTCCACAATATAAAACAATTTTAAAAAAATCTACAAATACGTTCACTCGTATATATACACTCAAACTTAATCTAGGGTATTGCTAACCCTTTCTCTACTGAGTCATGCCACAGAGCCAAGGTAGTCACTTAACCCTCAGCTCTAATACCACTGTAACGAACTGGTATTTTCGACTCCGAAAATCAACACCAAATTACCATGTTGACCATTCAGACATCGAACATTCCAGATCATTAATAGAAAGAAGTAAGAGGGTGAGAATAGATAAGATAGAAGATTAGAATAGAAGAAGAAGAACACAATCAGAGTAAACACGAATCTCACAGCGGAACGAATAAAATATAATACATAATATAACTTTGCAATAAAACAATGTATATACATAGAATAACATTATCAGAGTACAACACTTACACACAGCGGAAATAACAATAGCCATATAATCCTGAAGCCTCCTGCTTCAAGCTCCTCCAAGCATATCTGTAAAGACCTGAACTACTCGACTGCCCGTACAAATTTGGGCACCCAAGAGTTTAGGGAAAACAAAACAAAGTAAACTCTGGGTCAGTCATGGGACTGGCGTGATTAAACTCAAATCATTTGGCTTAACTTTTCAAATTCATTTTCAAAAAAAAAGATAATCGTACGACCAATCCACACTTAAACACGGATGGTTTTTATCTTACGATAACCCAAAACACTTTCAAAATCAATACTTCTCTGATATTATAATAATGTCTAATCATAAATAATTAACAATCTAGCAGAATGCATCTCACGTTCCACATATATAGTATACAAACAAAACCGCGGGCGCTTATTGGATATTGGATTCCAACTATGACAAGGAATGGGACCACCTGCCGATAGTCTATCTCTAGAGACGAATACACTAGGTTCAATAAGAACGTCTTGCAACCCGGCTCACACATGACCGACCACTCATTTCACTTAAGTGTATTGAGTGTATATCACCAACGGTTGGGAGCTACCCTACCGTTTCCCGAAAAGGGACAGCATCGATAACAGATAAAAGAATAAATTGAACTTTCTCTAGATAGGTGATATACACCCTAATGGGAGCGACCCACTTAGCCATGCTGCCTGTCCGATTTCTGTCATTTCCCGGTTGATGAGGCTTGAGGTCATAACATATCTTTGACAGATCATACATTCATTTACTTTGAATGCCACATCGTCATACCCGCCAAATCACAAATTGATTTCCTCAAAAATACCACGGGTATAAAGCTAAGAGAAACGAGTTCCTCTACCACCAAACGTAAGTACGTTTGAAGAGATCAACTTACGTGATCCGTTAGATATACTTTATCGGACATTCGACCATTCACTTTTGTCCTGGGACTGGACAAACCGAAGGCACTATTCTGCAAACAGGATAGCCCTTTCATAACTCCGTCAATAATATTTGATCACAACGCTAACGTCCATACAGAGTTGTTTTCAGGTAATATATCTGATCCCAGTCTCTCCGTATTGACGACGGAAAAATGGTCAAAAACTTCGATAGTCGGTGATTTAACTATCAAAGAAAAAAAAAGGTATGCAACCAACGATATTACTTCCAGATGGAAATTCTATCAATCAATCATCAATCCACATTTACCTCTTTCTGTAAAATTATCTTTAATTTAACCATTTCCCCATTTCTATCTATTTGTAAGTTCTTATTTTCTAAATTTAGAAAATATACATCATCATTGGAAAACATTTCCATCTCTGTTTCACGTATCATTTTCATTCCAGTATTCTTTCTCATTAACATTTCATTTTCTATGATTAGAAAATATCTCTGGTTATATTTGGAAAATGTTTCAAAAATTTATTCATTTGATTTAAACAGATGTTGAAATAAAACATCACTAAGCCAATTTAAACCATTACACTCATTAACTAAATTCATTTAATCAATCTTCACTATCAAACCCTACCCATTCCTTAGTTAAAAATGAAGTCAATCAAGTTGGAGTATAATTACCTCTCAGACCTTAACTGAACAACATTTCTAACCTCGAAATAGACAAAGTTCACCCTTCAATTCTTTAACAAACTTCCTAACGAAACTCTTGGATTCTATTTATGAATCCGCTTCTTTATTTTAAGACATTGGTTATAACTATAGGGTTATAATCTCTTCTTCCTAAATATCAAATTTCCAAAATATAACTTTTATTCCTCGATTTAACCAAATAACTAAACCACTGATTTATAAATAAATAAGTAAATCTTGATTAGACCCAGAAAGTAAATATTACTTTCCCGAATTCGATATAATCGAATTCAATGTACAATACTCTTTTCCGAATAATCTCTATTCGATAGCCCTTTTCTAATAAACTATATTCGATAACCCTTTCTTCGAATAACTATATTCGATAATCTCTCTTCGAACGATATACATTCGATTAACTTTCTACGAATGATTTACATTCGATAATTCTCCTTTCGAATAAACTATATTCGATTAACTCCTTTGAATTAACTCATTTTGACTAACTCAAGTCAATTTACTCAACTTGATTAACTTACTTGATTAACTCAATTTATTTAACTTAAATTATTTAACTCACTTGTCTAATAACTAATATTCGATTAATTTATATTCGAATAACTATGTCTGTTTTAACTTTATTTTGAAAGACTAATATTCGATTTAACACCATTCGCTTGACTCTAGATCGCACCGATCACAATGGTTATGCCCGATTCCCTCAGGAAACATCCGACCGCCGTAGGCCATCTGCAGCCCTGCGAATTACGCTAGCAGTCGTACAAAATGGCAACACATCCTAAATAGCTATGTTTAACTAATTTTATCTCAAATAGCTATATTTGATCAACTCTAACTGAATAACTAATATTCAATTAATTTATAATTTGATTAACTCTATCTAATTAACCCTAACTAATTAACTCCTTTGATTTACTCTACGTTTATTCAGTTTAAATATCAATGCTGAAATCGATTCTTACTTCTCTATATAAGTCCTGACTTATATATTCTAATTATTCAATGATAAATATCTTATTTATAAAAGATTATTTATAAATTTATTTTCTCAATCTATCGGTCATAATAGATTCTATTTAAATTCTTTTCTTTAATTCCATATCATGTTATACCCGTGTGCGAAGCACGGGTCTAAACCTTCCAAAGGAAAAATTATCCTTTTATATAATTCTAGTCACTTTTCAAGTATTTCCTTTTAAAATCAGTTTATTTGCAAAAAAATAAATCCCCTTTTGATAATTCTATTTATTTATAAAATATTTCCTTTTTATATGAAATCCCTTGGTTTTATAAGAAATTCCTTTGATAACCTAACTATTTCCTTTCTATTTGTTTTACACGTATTTCCCCTTTCTATTCTATTTATTTTTCTAATAAATATCCCTTTTCAATTCTATCTGTAAATAGTTTACAAATATTTCTCTTCAATTTTATCTATTTGATTAACAAATAAGTATTCCCTTTTTAATCTATTTAGTTTCTACATAAATAGTTTTCTTTTTATAAAATCTATTGATTTTATAAATATTTCTTTTTCAATATGACATTGAAATTTTCTCTTTTTAACATTCCATTATTCCTTATGGTATTTAACATACCATATAACAATGATCAGTATCATTTCAAACATACAAAATCAACAACAGATTTCATATCACGTCATATAACACAATATACGAAAAACAGAAATAAATGTTGAGGAACCCAGTTGGGTCCCTCCAACCTGTTTCCCTGCATCCACATATGTTAAACAATAAAATTAACATCAATTTCATTTTACTATGAAATATTCTGCTAAACAGAATCAATATTTGATTAACGATTTATATCTATATCGTTATCTATATTTTCAATCAACTGACTAGCAGTTCAACCAAACAGCCAACACACAACAAACAACCATCATTTATCAATTCTAAAAATATTTTTTAAAAATATAAATTGAGTAGAGTTAGTGAGATTACTCACATTGGACGGTTATCGTTAAATAACGATAATTGGTCGTTGATTTGATTCAGGCATTAAATTCCACCATAAATCCAAACGTGCTTCCATTCACTCTCGGTCAGTTCCACTGTGTAGTGCTCGTCCATAAAATCTCGTTGGATCTTATTTTGCTGAATTTCGATGATGTATGAGCAAGATATGAAAATTTTAAGTTAATACATTACTTGAATTTAAATTAAAACTAAATATTATTTATTTGGGCCTCTCATATTTAACTTTCTAGCCCAAGCAGTTTAAACCGCACCACTGAAATCCCTTCTTCCCCAATCACTCAGAGCAAACTTCGCTGAAGCCTTTAGACTAAAACCACATCATTTTCATTTCCTCACTCCATTTAAACTCCATATTCACCCTTGTAAAATAAAATTAGCGGCTAATGCTATCGTTCACCCTCCTTTCCCAAATACACTATTCGTATACTGCTCCTTTCATGGCCCTAACCACCATCGCTTCCATCCATTTACCTCCTCTCCCTAGGTCACGAAAAGGAAAACCGACCATACCCTTGAATCAGTGGTCTCAAGAGCTTCATCTGGTCCTCAATCCATCGAGCTCGCACCACCTAATCGGTTCGCGACCTACCACTTCTCATCGCATCTTACAGGAACCCAACGCGACTCCCTGATTATCTCCGCCACTGATTTCCATCGCATTTCACCAAAAAGTGTACAACAGCTCCAAATTGACTCACGAATTCAAAAATGATTTTAATACTTCAATTGAAAGCTTCCATCTCCAAATATACTCAACCCTAGCCAACACTGCTTAAAAACCCAACACACGGAACAATGATCGAACCCCTTCAAATGGGTATGGACCTGAAGAGAATCACTCAGGGAACCCCTCTATATAAGTATTATGATTATATATATTTCTATGAATTAATCTTGATTTTTGAACACCCATTTTTATTGTTTGAAGAAATACAAGAGCGGCGGAAAATGTTTACCAGAGAATGAGTTGATTTAGGGTTTAGTGAAAGGGGTAGGATATTTATAGGGAATTATAATATTTTTATATTAAATATTTTATTTTATTTTAAGCAATTGCTAATTTTATTCGTCCTCCAAAATTCCTGTGATCACATACGATACCCTAAAATCAAAAAAATTCGCTTGCAGCAACAGTTCGACATTACGGACCCAACGAAACTGGTTTCGTCGAATTCCGACTCTGGTTGCTCACACAGCATATTTTTAACTGTCAAAATATCGACTGTTTCTCACATTAAAATCCCGTATGACCACATACTGACTTCAAAAATCACGAAAACTGAAATCTAGAAATAATTTGATGTTGCGGATCCAACAAAATTATTTCCGTCGAATTCTGAGGTCGTTTGCAAAAATGGTTATTTTTAAAGCTCTAAATAACCCCTTTAAATATATAAATACATTTAAAAACATTTAAATTTAATATTTAAAAATAAATATTATCGTATATATTCACAACAGAATATCATACTGCTACACTGTGATTTATAACTCGATATTAGAAATCCATTGTTACATCGATAATTGATTTATATTTAAAAATCCATTTTAAAAATAAATAAATTGATATAAATTATAAAGGAATTCCATAGCGACTTTTCTAAAATTTCATTTGGGCATAACTAAAAATCTACATGACGAAATCTCAATTTTTCTCTTTCATTAGAAAGATATACTTCACCAGCTCTATACGTTTCTTGTTTCACAGAAATCCGTTTTAAAACGAACCATGTATATTCAGTTGAATTTCAAATCGCCAAATAGCGAACTGACACGCCATTTCAAGCTCGATTATAATTATATTATAGTTATATGTTCAAACTACCGTTCAAATAATATACTCCTTATTCTAATTTAATTCTAAACTGAATTAAATATCACAGATGATCCAATTCACATTATTTTGTGAATTCTACCATTTCTGACTATTTCTGAAATTAAATACATTGTTATATTATTTATTTTAATTAAATATTCAATATTATTTAATCCTGGTCATTTTAAATAACCAAACCATTATTTAAATAATTAAATAAATTATTTATATCGCAGAAAAATGCAGGTCATTACACTGTCATTCCCTTCTCTTAACCCCTTCGAGCCACAATCCCAAACTAGTTCCATATTATCAAGTCAAACCCACACTATTCAACCGGCCTATCCCTTCTTCTCCTTTCCTATTCTCTCCCTTCCTCTAATCGCATATAACACAGTACAACAACCGTGTACGCTATGCATATGCACGATCACAACTTCAATGATCACCTTGCCTCGACCATTGAACCATGACGCACTTCAACTCCAGAAGCTAGTGCCACCATCCAAAAGCACTTCCATCAACTGTAGTGAAATCCAACAGTTCACCGCCACCCCTCTCAAAACCAATAGCCTCTGTATAGCTTCTAGAAGCCACTTCTGACCCTCGAAGTTCACCCGATTTCGGCCATACCTTCGCGGTGACCCGCAGCTCCAATTCCCCCGGTACGCAACCCTAGTTCACCACCGTCTCGTCGTTGTTACCCGATGAACAGTAACCAACTACCCAGCATAGAAATCATGAATCCTATTCGATCTCTCAAAATATGTTGGGGAAAATTATCTAGCATTTTTCCCATAATTCCTAAACATTGACACTACTCGGGCACCTATGCCTTGGCGTACGACTGCCATGATCACCAGAACTTTCCCATAATACAGTTTATGATCATCTCCGCTTTTCTCAGCACTCACAACCTGAAAAATCATGAAATCATTTTTAAAATTCAAAATTTCCACTCATAAACTCATTTTCATACCTCATTTTCCAATTTACGATGTCAGAAATTTTGCTTTAAGACTTCCTTACTGTATATGGCCTGAATCTGGAATTTTTATCTCATTGTTTGACACGAAAATATTTTTAGAACACGCTCTAGTCCTTAACAAACAATTCTTAGGTTGAAATCAAATTTTAAAACAATCTAGAATTTAAGTTATGGATTTTTATTGTATGTATTGGTTAATTGCCACAAAACAGAGCCTAAGCTTCATGCTACAGGCATATGTATATTTTCCTAGATCCTTCGGGTTTTCCCGTTCGTTCAAATGGACTTAAACACCATATATTCAGATGTCTCCCATTTTATATACATAGAAGAGTTTATATAGATTCAAATGGTGAACAAGAGTTACCCACAAATGTTATCTTTTGTATTGGTGCATTCCAGTTCCAGTTTATAATTTTCTTACTGTTCTTATGCAGTCAATTCCAGATGAGATTAATATATGCACGTCATTATATATATAGGTGTTCATATGTATAAACCAATAGTATTTTCAATTGGTTTACTCACAACATGTAACAAAATTAGTAAATACAGAGGAAGGGTTACAGTTTGGTTCCGGATCTAGTATGAGAGATGTAAGAACTAAACGTAGCATTGACATGTATATATATATATCACCATATATGTACATAACGATCAAAGAAAAGAGGATTTTACTCACATATATTTGTCACTGTTTTATATCACTCAGTTCTCTTTATCTTTTCTCTCATTTGTGTTGAGTTATCTGCCATTTCTCCTCACAGTTTATTTCAAAATTTTATTCCCTTTTTGAGTGAAAGTGTAAGGGAAGACTACTATATTTGTAGGTGAACAAAATTATTATAATATTGCCTAGCTTCTTGGTACATCAGGGTAGGGTTTAGACTGTTTCCTAAATTTGATTAGAAAGAACATAGGCTTAGGCTGTAACAACCCATATTTTTGTAACATGTTAAATTCATAAATCAAGGCAGAATTAAATTTTAAAATAAGAATCAGGGGAAACGGGTTAGGCCATTGCGTTCGTCTCGAAATTTTACATAAAATAGAGTCCGATTTTTCGAAAATCGGAGTCCGGATGAAGAATTTATGGCCTGTACAAGTTTCAGCAGTTTTCAGGCAGGACTGGACCAGGGGGTCGACCATAGGGTCGACCTACCCCCCCACCCTGGTCGACCTACCCCCCAGGTCGACCATAGTGTTGACCTCCCCCCCCTTATAGATCGATCTGGTCGGCCTGTTTTGACACAGAACTCATTTTTGAAGCCTAAGACGTGTTTTGATGGTCCAGATTGATTATAGGGTTAATCTAAGGGCTAAAACTAGTTGCTACCCCTATAAATACATCCTAAGAGCTAGCCTAATTCATACAAATCATTCTTACACTATTATTCTACTAATTCACCTCTTGAACCATGGTGGCCGCCTCCAAATTAAAGCTTAAGCATTCAAACTGGATTCAAATCAAAGATCAACGCTTCTACAACAATTCAAGTGAATAGATCAGCGACACCGCAACAATTCAACGACTAATTTCTAGACTTGACTTCTAAATTTCTTAGACCACGATCTGTAAGTTCCAGTTACTTTTAGATAAAAACTATAAATCTAATATGGGCATGTTGTAAATTGGAATTGATTTATGTATGATTCATATCTATTCTTGTTTTCTTCTTGGATCTTGACTATTGGGAATATTGCCTACGACGTTGAAACTATTGTTAATGGCCTAAGACTATGACTATGTCTATGACTGTGGACATAATATTTTGCCTATGCCTATGACTATGATGGTGAACATAAGACTATGCGTATGACTATGACGGTGAACATAAGACCGCCTATGACTATGAACAATAAGACTATGCCTATGACTATGACAAGGACAATTGTGACTAATTACCTAAGATTCATGACCATGAGGTTATTGCCTAGGATTATAACTTCGAAATTGGATCTAAGCTCGACTTTCTTTATTTATCCTTGGATCTTGATTTTGGGAATTTTTCTATTTAAGTTAGATCTATCCATGTTCTTGAAACTATATTATTATTCAAACCCTTTTCATGATCAATAATGTTATCAGATCTATATGCCTGCGATGTTTTAGTCAATTTAGTTATGTTATGCCTTGAAAATAGATTGATAATAGAATAATGTTTATTATGTTATATGTGAAATTGAATGATATTGATCTATGCATGTGGTTCTATTTTATTATCATATTTAACTGGGAATTAATGAACAAGTCTATTCATATGTATATGAACTTGAAATATAACCCGTGATGACAAGTTGTGCAGTTTATCATGTTATGCAAGTTTTAGATTGTGAAATCATATCACATATGTGACCAAATGTTAGATCTACATGTTTATGTGTATATGTTAAACCTATGTCATATTTCAAGTTCACACTTATTCATATGTTCATGATTGATTTGCGAGTTCACATATATGTAAGTTGATTTAGTCTATGTTACAAATTCACATATATGTATGTTGGTTCAGTCTACGCTGCAAGATCACACCTATGATATTCATGTTGATTATTTTGCAAGTTCACACCTATGATGTTCATATTGACTATGCCGATGATGCCAAGTTAACGCCTATGTCATGCTTATGTTAATAAATTGCTTTATGCCAATTTTGTGTACGTTAAATTAGGCCAAGTTTTAGCCTAATATTATATGCCAAAAATCATGCGAACGAAAAATTAGGCTAAGATTGTTAGCCTAATATTTAGATGGGGTAACATTGGGAAAAATTGGTGATCATAGGAAGCTTGGCATGAAACTTGCCTTGAAAACTTGATACGAACTTGACATGAAAACTTGAACATGGACATGACACTAGAATGAGCTTGAAAATGGCCAACTCGAGGTTGGGTTGAGTTTGCAGTGTAAATCTGCCCAGAACCGCCCGACAAATCCAGTTGCTGCAAGCAATAGGATCCAATGTGGGTAGTTGGTCATATTGCACTTGAAAACACGAGGTCAGACTGAGTTGTGATGTAATTCTGCCCGGAACTGCCCAGCATATCCAGTGACCACAACAACAGGTCTGATGTGAGAGGTTGGGGTGCATTAATGAATTAATGCCACATGATAGGGTTAAGTCATGAACATGAAAGACAATACTTAACCAACTTGAGACATGATTTGATAGGGTTAAGTCATGAACCGCTTGAACATACTTAACCAACTTGACACATGATTCGTACGGCTAAGTCATGAACTTGAACGACAACACTTAGCCAATTTGACATGACATGTAGACGGGTTAAGTCTCGAATTTAAATGACAACACTTAACCTGCTGGACGGAAACCCTAGTTACGCGGTCCTTTTCAGCAGTAACCCACTAGATGTATGATGGTACCCTGGAACCAGGCAGGGTGGGGCACGATTACTGGGCTGATTGTAAGCGACCAGAACGACGGCTGTGTGGGTGCGCCGGTGTAGGTTCAGGCGGGCTATGGTCGTGCACGTGGTCCGGAGTTGAAAAAGCAGGCATTGGGCATCAGTAGGTTTATCTGTGCATGCTTGATTCGTGTCGGTGGTTGGCACCATAGGGCTTGATACACCCTATGGTGGACCTAGCACAGGTGACTACATTTGTGATAGGGCTGTATGACACAGAAACACAATGAGCTAGAACTTGTAGGGAGCTGATCGATTAGTGGATCATTCCGTTGGACCTAGTAATGGGTCATTCACGATTTTGGGCAAAGGGATCATTTCATGATTAATACTTGACATGGGTTGGGCTACTAGTACAGTTGGTGCAGCGAACCTTGAACATGCGATGCAATACTTGACCTATACTTGATTCATCATGTTATTTTAGTCTATCTTATCCATCTTGACATCATACTTATGTTTACTTTCAGTTTATACATGTCATGTTACCTTTACCTGTTTTTATGCTGAAAGTCACTTGGACTTACCAGTCTTTATGACTGACCTGTTTCCTTTCGCCTCTTTTTCTTTCGTTTCTTCCCCCAAGTTCTCAGGGAGGAAACTCTAGCTCTTAGGTTGGATTTAGCTTGCTTTTTGTCAGCTCATGTACGGTTTGGTCTTGAGTTATGATATGGCTGCACGTCTGCTATTTTGGGGGAACAATTTACTTTTGTTATTTTTAAGTTTATGCTTCTTTATTTAGAACTTGATGTAATGGAATAATGGCAACTTGTACTTTGGATATATGAGGTTTTGACTTTTTTCTTGAAAGTAATAAGATTTGGTTTTTAATTTCTACCACTGCTTTATTTATGTTCTATCTTGTGATATCTCTGTGTATGTTTACCTAGATAATGCTCCACCAAAACTAGTGCATTCCCTTTGTGAGTGACCCTAGCGGAGGTGGGGTGTTACATTTGGTATCAGAGCAGAAGGTTATCAGACTGGGCAAAAGCTTTTAAAAACCTTCTGAAACTATTTTCAAAACCGTTTAGAAAGATGCATTTTTCAAGAAAAGTCTTGTTTTATTTAAAGGCTATTCCCCAAAAGCCATTAGCATTATCCATTGTTTCCTCGTTTGAATCTCTTCTTTTTCATTTTAGCATGTCTGAGAATCTTAACTTTCCAGAGGGCATGCCAATACCTGGCTGGTTTAGGTGGTATTTAGAGGCTAGGGCCAACGATGCAGGCCCATCAGATATTCCTCCTCTAGCTGTAGCGATTCCTCCTCCTCCGCCACCTCCTCGTGCAATTGCTTTCTCGAAGATCTGTAAAGATTTTAGGGCCATGGGTGGAAAGGATTTCAAGGGAACTGAATCATTCGTAGAAGCGAGGAACTGGCTCAAAGAAACTGAGGATCTGTTCGTTATCTTCGAGGTGGATGATAGACAGAAAGTACAGTTGGCGGTATGGTTGCTCAAAGACGAAGCTTCCTATTGGTGGGAAGTCACTAACGCCGAGAGGCCGGTTGAAACATGAATGGATTTTAGAATAAGGTTTGAGAAGAAATTCCTCTCGCAAGCTGAACGAAGTCTACATCTAGAAAAATTCTTATCTCTTAAGAAAGGAAGTATGACGGTCAAAGAGTATGTCAATCAATTCAATCAGCTAGCTCGGTTTGGACTAGACTTAGTAAATACCCCTCATAAGAAGGCTCTTCATTTTGTCAAAGGATTGAATGAGCCACTTCACAGCTTGGCCATGACTCACGTACCTATGGGGGATACTTATGAAAAGCTAGTAGACATGGCGCACTTAAGTGAAGAAGACAAGAATGGAAAGAAGGAGGTCAAGGCGAATGAATCTCAAAACAAGAAGGTAGACTCCGAGAAAGGAGGCAAGAACAACAACAACAAGAATGATAACAAGACACGCGAGAAAAGAAAATGCCACTTCTGTGGTATTGAGGGGCATATAGTCTAGGATTGTAGAAAGAAGAAGATGGAGATGGAGGCATGCTTTCAGTGTGGTGAAACTGGACATATCAGCAAGAACTGCCCTAAGAAGCAAGGGCAAGCCCCGCAAGCAGGACCTTCTGGGTGTACATCTTTAACTTCTCCTCCTTGATGCTTTGTTTTATCTTGCTTATCTTCTCGATCCTCTCTTGAGAACCTTAGGTAGAACCATATGGATGGAAACATGTATTTGAAACATGTTATGGCTGATGTTTGTAAATGGTAGCAAGTTGTCGCAAGTGGTTGCTCGTGGTTGCATAACACACATTAGGCACTAGATCGGCTCAGATACATTTTCATATTGCATATGCATGAGTGTTTATACTTGTTTATGGATGAAATTGAATGTGTTATCATGTGAATGTTGCATATGGATGAATGTTTGTGCACACATATAGTGTTTATGTGACTAAGACTATTTTGCATACATGTTGGATTCATGACACTAAACATATTTTGCATTAAGAAGATCAATCAGGCCTGATCATTTGCATTAGATAAGGAACATATACACACACTTGCTGAAGTTGGGTATATCTGTGTGTCATTTACTTTTTGCATTTCTATTTCTTCTATATTTTGTGATCTGTGAATATTTTAATATCTCGTAAAATCCAATAAACCTTATTCACCCCCTCTAGGGTTAATCTAGATCCAACAGTCTCGAGGTGACTTGTGTCATATGCATTTTATGTGGGAATCCGTATCAGTTAGTATTCCTTGTTTATCAATTGGGCCTCACACTAGGCAGGGGTCAAGGCACGCTTATACTAAACTAGATAGTAAGAGGTTCAAATGAGAGGTGGGTATGGGTGCGTTTCGGTGAAACGGTGAGTGTGCATCGTTACGAATAGGGAAGATAAGATGTTGTAAAGCTTATAATTAATGTTGTGTCTTTAGTTAATGGGTTCAGGATCGATAACCCAGACTTCCGTGGTTGGAACAAGTTATTCACATCGGGAAAGGCGATTGATCGGTTGAATTAGGAAATTACTTCCTGAATTACTTGTTTCCATCCGAACTTGTAGAAGTGCAAAACAGTCAATCAATTTTTGTATGATCATTATTATCATCATTGTCTATAGGATAAGAATAATCACCTTTATGTCAATTAATACCAGTAACTATTCACCTTTAGATATGTACATATACTTACCCTTTTATGACACTAGAACCATTATTTATCTATTTTCCATAACTTAGTAGTCGAGATAATAATCATGGAAGTTCACCAGGCTTTATGCCTGACCACTTTTCCTTTCTTTCTTTCTCTTTTATTTCCCCCTGGATTACGGGGAGAAAGTGTATAGTTCATATTTCTTTGTTGCTTTTATCATGATTGATTTATGCAAAAGATGGATTATTTCCTGTCCTCTTTCCAAGGTTAGGTTGCATCTTTTGGACTGTTTGGGGGATAATACTATTTTACTCTGATAATGTTTTTAACTGAGATTTTGAGATATGACATTTTGTAACTATTTGGTTAAATGAAAGTTTCCTCTTCCGCTATAAATTTATATTATTATATCTTGTGAATTCTTCATCTCTATGATGTTTATGTCTTTATACCTACAATGCTCCATAATATCTTACTGAAATCCTCATATGGGTGATAATAAGGAATGTTCGATGTTACATTTGGTATTAGAGCCTAAGGTTACCAAGATCACTAAAATTTCGTTTTAAAAGAAAATATTTTCAATAGAAACTGCATTTTTCAAAAATCAAGTTACTTTTGAAAATGAAATATCCCCTATAGTCACTTACAACCTTCCTTTGACTCTTTCTAAATCTTTATCTTTTTAGTTGAGTTACAAGGCATTCTATCTAATATTTCCTTTATAGGTTGAAAATTTGTTAAATGGACAAACCCATTTAGCTTAGTAGTTGGGAAGGGTCGAGGTTAAAATGGAGCGTACTGCTTAACAAATATTAAAAAGGGTTAATCATAGATGGAACAACCTTGTTAGTTTAGTAATAAAAGGATAATTTGGAAGTTAAGAATAACCTAGATTGATGGTTGAGAAAAAGGAATGTATTTCCATAGTTTGGTTTGAAATTAACATTGTAAACGTTATTGCAAGAATGAATGGATTGGTATTGATATACACGTAAATGTGTATATTTTATCCGCTTATTTATCTTATTTTATATTTAAAATAATTGATACTGTGTATTTATAGCTGTGTTTTCAGATTGTTGATAAAACGCTTGGTTTAGAGCATTTGATGGATAAAGCATGAAGAATTTGCTTTAAAATAGTGAAGTTGAAATTACTAAAGCTTGAAGAACGGTTGCAAATAGAGTTTAGTTGGGTAGATTTGGCTCACTAAAGACTCATATTGTGTTCACATTGGCTCATTTGCAGGCCATCTCACTCATGTTGCATTCACATTAGCTCATTTGCAAGGCCTCTCACTCTACAGCTGCGTTACACTAGCTTATGTGTTATTTGGGCTAATTCTTTAGTCCCACATTGTGTAATTAGCTAGTTAGTCTTTGTCATATCAGCTATAAATACCTTGTATCTCATTCTTTGAAAAACACACTTAGTTTTATTCTGTAATTCTCTTCTTGGAATAAAACTCTTCTTTCTCTTTTCTGTTTAGTTTTATTTACATGTATTTTCTTTTCTGCAATTAGTGTAGCTATTTAGTTAATATCCTTCCTTAAGTCCTTACTAGTTTTTCTTCAATGTTGAAATATATTTGTGTTGAAATAATAACACAAATGAGGAGCTAAACCCCTACAATTTAGGGGTGATGAAGCTCTCTAATCACATAGATTCAACATAGTTTATTCTTCATGGTCTCTATTTGTGTTTATTAAAGAATGGATGTTTAGCGTATTTTGTTAATCATATTTGGTTTTGATGATTTATGCCTCTAATTAATAGAGGATAGATCATGCTTGATCAAATGACACAAATAATTTACCTTTTCATCTATATATCATTTTGGCAACAAGAGGAAGTATTAATCTACATTTGATATTCTATATTACTAATTATTAGTAAATAGAGTATTCTTAAAATTGATGTTGCTTTCAACTTGTTTTCTTTTTCGTAAGAACTGAATAGTGAATTAGAATTATGTTATAGTTTGATGACTTATATTATGCTAATTAATAGCATAAATATGTCATACTTATAATAAACACAAAATCTAATCTCACTAATGACCAAACAAATAGAGAACATAATTTCATGATGTTGATTTGTGTGATTTAGAGAGTGAAAACACCTCTAAGTTGCTCTTAACCAAGAGTTTCATTCTCATCTTAGTCATTAATTTTGTTAAATTTTAGTTAACTCAATTCACAGTTTGGTTTAATTTGATTGAATAGAATTTAAAATAATTCTTTCCCTGTGGATCGACCCGTATTCGCCACGTACTAACAATTGTACGCCGTGCGCTTGTGATTTATTTCAATATTCGCGACGATTTTCTAATTCATAGAATATTCGTCGTCGAACAAGTTTTTGGCGCCGTTGCCGGGGAATCTTGAACGTGATGATCCTTATATTTTTGGCACCGTATTAATCTACTTTGAAATTCATTCAAACCACATAAATACTCTTCCAAAATTTGGCAATCTTGAACGTGATGATCCTTATATTTTTTTAACCAAATTTGAACAAGTTTGTGCAACCATGAAATTTCAACAATTAAGTGACGATGGAATCAAACTTAGGTTAACTCCATTTGCACTTACCGATTATGCTGAGAAATGGTTGTATAGCTTGCCTTCAAATACGATTGGAACTTGGAGTGAATTTGTGAACATTTTTCTAAAGAAAATTTACCCTCTGGAAAAAACATCCAAAATCGTCAATTTTCATCAATTTGGAGGTGAATCCTTTGCAAAATATTTTGAAAGATTTAAAGAGCTTCTAGTCAAATGTCCACATCACAATTTCGAAAAATGGACTCTTTGTCAAATTTTATACGATGGACTTGAAAATAGTTCTCGAACCATGCTTGAATCGATGTGCCAAGGAAATTTTCTAGCCCAAGATCACAATGTCGCTTGGCAATTTCTCGAAAATTTGGCCGAAAAATCAGCTCAATGGGAAAGATCTAATGAGAAATCGATTTATTCCCGATTTAACGCTCATTTAGTAGGATCATCAGTAGCCTTAGAAGCAAAAATAGACGCGATGATAACCAAATTCGATAATGTCCTTTCATCAACTCAAATAAATCAAGCTCAAGCGTCTCAGCCCTCATGTCACAAATGTAACGATCCTAACCACATCGCCGATCAATGCCCACATTCGTTAGAACAACTCAACGCATTTAATAAAGCTAGGAATGACCCATTCTCCCCAACATACAATCCAGGTTGGAGAAATCATCCTAACTTCTCTTGGTCCCAAAACAATGGAAAATCGAATTCAGTTCGACCTCCTTTTCAATCATCTTCAAATAATCCTTCGAATCCTCCCTTTCAACAAAATCAATTCCATAATCTTGCACCACCTTCTCAAAATCATGCGCAACCATCTTCTGTTCCTCAAGACAATAACCGATTGACATCACTTGAAAAAACTCTCGAAGAATTGAGTAAAGCAACGACTCAAAATCTCCAATCAAATACCAATCTTCAAAATTTATTGACTTCACACATGCAAAACACGAGTCAATCTATTGCTAAACTTGAAATGCAAATGAGTCAGTTGGCTACTTCTGTAAGTGAACGGGGAAGAGGCACTTTCCCGAGTCAACCCATTCCAAATCCTAGGAGTCAAAATTCTAATCCAAACCAAGCTCATGTCATTCAGGATAGCAATCAAACTCAGCTGAATGCTATCATAACTTTACGACCCAGTAAGAAAATCGATCATCAAGTTGAAAATCCAAATAACTTACCGAGTGTCCCTCTCGACTCTTCTAAAACCACGAACGATCTCGATCCAAATTCTGAGTCCAGTTCTGCTCCAACTCATGTAGACCAACCTACTGAGTTTCACGTTCCATTTCCTCATCGTCTTCGACCAAAGAAACATTCCGACCAAATGGAAAAGATGTTGGAAATTTTTAAACAAGTGAAAGTTAACATCCCTCTTCTTGACATCATTCAACAAGTCCCAACTTACGCCAAATTTCTCAAAGACTTGTGTACCAAAAAACGACACACTCATGTACCCAAGAAAGTCTTCTTAGCTGCTGGACTTAGCGAAGTCTTGACTCAATCAATCCCGATCAAATACAAAGATCCTGGATGCCCTACGATCTCATGCACGATCAGAGATAAAACAATTAATAAATGTCTAGTTGATTTGGGTGCAAGTGTCAATTTGATTCCATATTCTGTTTACCAACAACTTGGTTTGGGTGAACTTAAACCAACGAAAATAACTCTTCAATTTGCTGATCGTTCAATTAAGAAACCCATTGGAGAAATCGAGGACGTACTCATCAAAGTTGGTCAATTCATTTACCCTGTCGATTTCATTGTTTTGGAGACTCAGCCTATCAATAATCCAATGAGTCAAATTCCATTGATTTTAGGTCGATCCTTTTTGGCTACTTCAAATGCTTTGATAAATTGTCGCAATGGTTCAATGAAAATCTCTTTTGGAAACATGACTCTAGATCTTAACATTTTCAATCTTGAAAGTAATTCGAATGAATCGTGTAACCAAACCTTGGAAGTTAATGCCATCCACGAAAACTCTGAAAACGAATCCATTGACCTTAATGATGAGCGTGAGGCCGAGTACAAAAAAATGTTCCAAGACACTCCTAATGAAGTCGAATACACACTTCCATTTGAATCGCTTTCAGTTGAGTCCAAATCTCAACCAAGCTCTTTGATCAAGAAACCGCCAAAGTTGGATCTTAAACCTCTTCCCGATCACCTTAAGTATGTATACCTAGGTGATGACGAAACTTGTCCTGTCATAATTTCTTCAAATTTAACTCATGATCAGGAAACTTCTCTTCTCTCAACTCTTTCTAAAAACAAAGATGCAATCGGTTGGTCCATTTCTGACATCAAGGGAATTAGCCCTGCAATAGTTCAACATCGTATTCACTTAACCAATGAAGCCAAACCCACTCGTGAAGCGCAGCGTAGGCTTAACCCTAAGATGAAAGAGGTAGTTCGCGAAGAAATTCTTAAACTTCTTGATAACGGTATCATTTACCCCATTTCTGATAGCCTATGGGTTAGTCCCATTCACGTTGTTCCTAAAAAATCCGGACTCACCGTTGTCGCAAATGACCAAAACGAACTTCTCCCAACTCGTACTCAAGCAGGTTGGTGTGTTTGCATCGATTATCGCAAATTGAATGCTGCAACATGTAAAGACCACTTTCCTCTTCCCTTCATCGATCAAATGCTCGAACGTTTAGCCGGTCACGAATTTTACTGCTTTCTTGATGGTTATTCCGGTTATAACCAAATTCCAATTGCTCCCGAAGATCAAGAAAAAACGACTTTCACATGTCCATTCGGTACATTTCTTACCGACGTATGCCTTTCGGTCTTTGCAATGCTCTTGCAACTTTCCAACGATGTATGGTTGGAATTTTTTCTGATATGATCGAACGCTTTCTTGAAGTCTTTATGGATGATTTTTTGATTTTTGGAGATTCTTTTTCATCTTGCTTACATCATCTTGAACTTGTTTTAAATCGATGTAAAGAAAAACACTTAACGTTGAATTGGGAAAAATGCCCCTTTATGGTCAAACAAGGCATTGTCCTTGGACATGTAATTTCAAATAATGGCATTGAGGTGGATAAAGCGAAAGTTGACGTTATTTCAAAACTACCCATTCCAAAATGCGTTAAGGACATTCGTTCATTTCTTGGGCATGCTAGTTTTTACCGACGCTTTGTGAAAGATTTTAGCAAAATTGCTCGTCCTTTGACTACTCTTCTAGGAAAGGACATCCCATTCGAATTTAACTCTGAATGTGTCGCTTCTTTTGAACGTCTTAAAAAAGAACTCATTTCAGCTCCGATAATCCGTTCACCCAACTGGGACCTTCCTTTTGAAATCATGTGTGACGCTTCTAACTTCGCTGTTGGTGTTGTCATAGGACAGCGCATCAACAAAATCCTTCATGTCGTTTACTACGCTAGTATGACCTTAAATGACGCTCAACTGAATTATACGACCACCGAAAAAGAACTTTTAGCTGTCGTTTTTGCGCTTGAGAAGTTTCGACCTTACTTGATTTGTTCCCATGTCACGGTCTACACTGACCATTCTGCTCTTCGACACCTTTTTGCTAAAAAGGATGCTAAGTCACGCTTAATTCGGTGGATCCTTTTACTTCAAGAATTTGATCTTACAATCAAAGACAAAAAAGGATCCGATAATGTCATAGCCGATCACTTATCTCGTCTTCCGAACACACCAACTTATTTGCCAATCAATGAAAATTTTCCCGACGAACAACTCCTTTCTGTTTCAATCGACCCTTGGTTCGCCGACATAGTGAACTATCTAGTCACTAAGGAAACACCCTCTTTTTGGTCCAAACAAGATAAAAACAAATTCCTTTCCCAAGTGAAATACTTCTATTGGGATGACCCATACTTGTTTAAGTATTGTTCGGACCAAATCATTCGTCGATGCGTTCCTGATAGCGAAATTAGGAGTGTTCTCTCATTTTGCCATGATCATGCGTGCGGTGGACATTTTGGTCCTAGGAAAACCGCTGAAAAGGTGCTTCAGTGTGGTTTTTATTGGCCCACTCTCTTTAAAGACTCGTTCGAATTCTGTAAAGCTTGCAATCGTTGCCAAATGCTAGGAAAGATTTCTCGACGAAATATGATGCCTTTGAACCCCATCCTTACGATCGAGCTCTTTGATGTATGGGGGTATTGACTTTATGGGACCTTTCCCAAACTCCTTTGGAAACTTGTATATTCTTCTCGCTGTCGATTATGTTTCGAAATGGGTCGAAGCCGTTCAATGTAAAACAAATGATCATAAAATTGTTGTGAAATTTCTAAAAGAGAACATCTTTTCAAGGTTCGGTATACCTCGCACAATAATAAGCGACAATGGAACGCATTTCTGTAATCGATCTTTTGAGTCCTTAATGAAGAAATACTCAATAACCCACAAGTTATCCACTCCTTATCATCCGCAAACTTGTGGCCAAGTCGAAGTGTCGAATCGTCAAATCAAACAAATTTTGGAAAAAACTGTTAATAAAAATCGAAAAGATTGGTCACAAAAGCTGACTGATGCGCTTTGGGCTTACCATACTGCTTTTAAAACTAATATTGGAATGTCCCCTTTCCGATTGGTTTTCGGTAAAGCCTGTCATTTACCCGTTGAACTTGAACATAAAGCGCTTTGGGCAATAAAGAACTTAAACTTTGATCTTGAACAAGCTGGCGAAAACCGAAAATTACAACTCAACGAATTGGAAGAAAATAGGAATGATGCATATGAAAACGCAAAAAATTTACAAGGAAAAAACCAAAGTTTTTCATGATAAGTCAATCCTAAGAAAAACGTTTTCGCTAGACCAAAAAGTTTTACTGTATGACTCACGACTTCATTTATTCCCTGGGAAATTAAAATCGAGATGGACCGGACCATATGTTGTTCGGACTGTTTTTCCTCATGGTGCTATTGAAATAGAAAACCCGAGGGATGGATCCATATTCAAAGTCAATGGTCAACGTCTAAAACCGTTCTTGGAATTGCCCACTGATCAAGAGGAGGAGCTCATGATTCTTCATGAGCCATGCTACGAGAAGTAAGAAAGTTAAGTTTAACCCTTCTTTGTAATTATGTAAATATTTCTCTTCCGTTCAACTCATTGTGTCATGCATTGACTGTGGGGACACAGTCGGAATCAAGTATGGGGGGAGTTTCAAATTTATTTTGGTTTTGCATAGAATTTTCTTTTCATTTGTCAAAAAAAAATCGCATTTCTATTTACTTTTAAATAAGACATGATGGAGTTATTAGCATATAATTTTGGTCGTTAGATTTAAATGTTTGTAAATTTACTTCTCTTAGCGGATAACGAAAGGAAAGTTTGAATTATGAGCAAATTTGGTGTAACTAGTATATTGGGAAATTCGTAGGCGATGAGTATGAGATGTTTTCTGAATTGTAATCCGATTAAATAAATGGTTGATTTATGCTACTTGCGATAATATTTTAGATCGTTTAAGTGAAGTTGTGCTAAGATATTCTCGCTTAACTATCTCTCTTATGTAAAAAAAGAAAGAAAGAAAGAAAAAGTATATATATATATAATTATCCAAGGGTATCCAACATTGCTGGTACAACTGGCGTTGGTGTGCAAACCCGCCAAGCTCTTTCCGACACCTTGTTGACAAAGTCAGCGTCGGTAAATATTGGTCTCATTTTATGAGTTGGACACCTAAGGATTACCAACATCTTGTTGACAAAGTCAGCGTTGGTCTGCACAATCCGCCAAGCTCTATCCCAAACTCTCACGTCAGTCCGCGAGGCAGGGCACGGGTGGTATACCTTGGTCTTTTCGGTTAGGTGTTTGTAAGTAGTAATAATGTAAATATTTTGTAATAAAGAGAGAGTAAGCACTTGAAATCCAAGCACACTCTTCACTTATTCGACCTAACTTGTTAACAAAAAGGAAGTTGAGACGCCGTTTTGCTATTGTTAACATCGATTATAGAACTCATGTGACGGCCCGCCCCGCACCAACCGACATTTACTCCAAAAGTGCGTTGTACACATATCCAGTTAGCACGGGACGGTCGCCAGAAGAAAAAGAAAGAAGAGAATGGACTAATCAAGGAACCTGTAATATGTCTCACAGCGCATAGAACAAAATATAATAATAACATACTTGACATAAACAGGAGAGACAATGCATAAGCTAAAAACCAGAACTGAGCATCATAGCAGCGGAAATCCAAAATATAGCTTATTACAACTTTTCAAACTGTCTCAAAGAAAAAGCAAGATAAAGGAGGTACACTACTAATGCCCAAGTAGCGACCACCAACGACACAGGGGAATATCTATATATCATACGTGGAAGCCTCCTGCTCGCCTCCGAATCAGCTACTCGCGCATCACCAGCTAACCACAACCTGTCTCTAGTCTGCTCGTCTGAGCACCCAGAGTAATAAGAAGAGACATAAAACTCTGGGTCAGACATAAACCCTGGTATGAGCGATGTAACGACCCTGAATTTTGGGGCCAAGTTAAAATTTATTTTAAGTGATTTTAAATGAGTTTTGATATTTAAAATAATCTATTTTAAATAATAAGGATCACAAATTTGGTTCAAATCGAAGTTAGAATGAATAAATTAATTTTAAATATAAAAAGAGCTAGAAATGGCGCGGTAGTTTGAAAAGTCAAACTTGAACTTTGACTAACCATACAGGATGCAAAATTTAACGGATTTTAGTAAAACCAAAAATATTAGAATCTAGTTAAAAATATCTTTCCAACGAATCCGAAAAATCGAAATTTCATAGCGGAAATCAAAAGTTATGGCTGATTCAATTTTTAGAAAGGTCGGTGGGTAATTTGCATAGGAGAAAAATGCTACTTTTCACATATGTAGGAATTTGAACTTGAAACCACTTCCATTGGTTTCAGAATGACGTTTCTGCATTGAAAAACAGTAAACACTTATATGTTTCGAGTTTCAGAAAATATTTGTTTAAAAATGTATTTTTAATATTAAATATATTCGCCCTGAAAATAGCCATTTTTCAAAAAGTCTCAGAATCAAACGAAATAAATTTTGTTGGATTCGTATCATCAAAACAAAGCTAAAAATGATTTTTTGGTAATTTTTGGAATTAAAATATAATTATAATTGATTTTCCAGTGTAAACGGACAATTTTTGACTTTAAAATTCATTAAAAAATTCAAACGGTCTCAGAATTGAACGAAACAAATTTTGTTGTGATCGTATCGGCATAAGAAAGCCAAAAATAATTTTTCCGGATTTTTCTGACTTCGTATGTGGCCCCGGCAAAATTATATTTACGTTCGAATTTAAAATAAAGGATTTATTTGAAAATAAAAGAAAACCATACTGTAACTTCAGAATTGGACCATGGGAATAGCGCCATCGCGTTCAGAAGACGTCAAAACATTAAGTTCGACAGTCGTTGAGCGCGAATCGGAGGTCGTATGTGAAAACGGTATTTTCTTGAATTAAATAAATTAATTAAATAAAAAAATAAAACCCTAATATACTAGTATATATACGCTCGTATACGGCCGCTCAATCCTTCTTCTTCCTCCATCGTTATTAGCCGCAAGTAACCCATTATACATCAAAACTTTGACCTCACTTTTCTCACTCGATACTCAACGGTTTTCAACAAACTTGTACTCATTTCGAAGCTCTCTCCGAGCCCTACGTTCTCCGACAAATCTCAGCCTCCCTCGTGCCCTGTAGCTCCGCCACCGAGCCCGCAAACATCCGCCGCACGCAGCCCCCTGGGCCCCACCACGTCCAACCGCACCGCCCCAAACTCTCGGCGAAGATCGGCCTCCCGTAGCACTCCAAGCTCCAACAAACGGCACCCAAAACCGTTCAGTAAATCAAAAGTTATCGGGATTTGAAGTTTTGAACAAATTCTGAAATTGAGGTATGCTTCAGATTTTGTAACGCTTTTAAGCGTGACAGAAGCAGTTGTTAAAAGTCTGGTTAATTAAAACATCAATAACTTTTTCATATGAACACCGATTCTGAAAATTTCAGATCCGATGGAACCGTGACTTCGAATACCACTTTAATACAGAGCAATTGGGAACAAACTCTAATCTAATTGAGGTGAGAATCCTATTTATTTTATTTAAGTAATTATGTTTTAAGTATGGATGTTCGCATTCATAATCATACATGTATGTGAATCTGCTATGATATAAACTGTATGTGAATCTGCTATGACTTAATCTGTATGCGTATGCTAGGTCAAAACCCACTGTATGTTGAGATGTTACAATATAAAATTAAATATATTAAAATCGTTCATGTATGTTGTGTGACATGTTGATATGTCAAAATTAAATAAATTAAAATCGTTCATGTATGTTGTGTGACATGTTTATATGTTAAAATTTAATATATCAAAATTGTTCATTGTATGTTATATTAACATTTTTATATATTAACAAAATAGAAAATGTTGGAAATGTTCATCGTAGGATAAAATTGACACTTTTGTCAATATCAAAATAAGAAAATGAACACCGTATGTAAATTGACACTTTTGTCAATATCAAAATAAGAAAATGAACACCGTATGTAAATTGACACTTTTGTCAATATCAAAATAAGAAAATGAACACCGTATGTAAATTGACACTTTTGTCAATATCAAAATAAGAAAATGAACACCGTATGTAAATTGACACTTTTGTCAATATCAAAATAAGAAAATTAGCACCGTATGTTGAATGAACAAATTTGTGTTATAATAGAATACAAGCACCGTATGTTGAATGAACAAATTTGTGTTATAATAGAATACAAGCACCGTATGTTGAATGAACAAATTTGTGTTATAATAGAATACAAGCACCGTATGTTGAATGAACAAATTTGTGTATTTATAAAATAGAATTTGTCGCTATGTTAAAGAATTATATTTCGTGTCATTAACAAAATAGAATTTGTCGCTATGTTAAAGAATTATATTTTGTGTCATTAACAAAATAGAATTTGTCGCTATGTTAAAGAATTATATTTTGTGTCATTAACAAAATAGAATTTGTCGCTATGTTAAAGAATTATATTTTGTGTCATTAACAAAATAGAATTTGTCGCTATGTTAAAGAATTATATTTTGTGTCATTAACAAAATAGAATTAGTCGCTATATGTAATGAACTAATATTTTGTTCATTAGTAACAATAAGCAAGCACCGTATGTTGAATGAATATATTTTGTTCATTATCAAAATAAGAAAACATCGTATGTAAGTGAATATATTTTGTTCATTATCAAAAGAAGAAAGCATCGTATGTTAATGAACTATATTTTGTTCATTATTAAAAATAAAAATAGCATAGTATGTTAATGAACTATATTTTGTCCATTATATAAAATAGAAGATGGCACTATATAAAAATAGCATATTTGTCATGTTATCAAATAGAAAAAAAAATGCATTGTATGCATAGCATATTATTTTTGTCAAAATAGAAAAAAAATGCATTGTATGCATAGCATATTATTTTTGTCAAAATAGAAAAAAAATGCATTGTATGCATAGCATATTATTTTTGTCAAAATAGAAAATATAATGCATTTTATGTATTGCATATTATTTTTGTCAAAATAGAAAATATAATGCATTTTATGTATTGCATATTATTTTTGTCAAAATAGAAAAAAATGCATTGTATGCATAGCATATTATTTTTGTCAAAATAGAAAAAAATGCATTGTATGCATAGCATATTATTTTTGTCAAGTTAGAAAAATAGAAAATACATTGTATGCATATTATTTTTGTCAAGTTAGAAAAATAGGAAATACATTGTATGCATATTATTTTTGTCAAGATAGAAAAATAGAAAATACATTGTATGCATATTATTTTTGTCAAGTTAGAAAAATAGAAAATGCATTGTATGAATATATTATTTTGTCATGTTAGAGAAATAGAAATGCATTGTATGAATATATTATTTTGTCATGTTAGAGAAATAGAAATGCATTGTATGAATATATTATTTTGTCATGTTAGAGAAATAGAAATGCATTGTATGAAACTAGTATTTTGTTACATTAGAAAATAATAAATGCATTGTAGGTAAAAGAATATTTTTGTTATGTTAAAATAAGACATGCATTGTGTAACGACCCGGATTTTGAGCAGACTTTGGTTATCGACGTAAGCACGACGTCGATAACCAAAACATTGAAAAATCCCGGTAGTTAATGAAAGAAATTAGAAGGTGAGAATAGATAAGATAGAAACTTAGAATAGAAGAAGAAGAAGAACACAACATCAGAGTAACACGAACCTCACAGCGGAACGAATAACATATAATAGATAACATAACTTTGAAATATAACAGTTATGTATACAATAGCACTTATCAGAGTACAGCACTTACAACACAGCGGAAATAACTATAGCTATATGATCTTGAAGCCTCCTGCTCCACGCTCTTCCAGTATATCTGTAAATTCCTGACTACTTGACTGCCCGTACAAAATTAGGCACCCAAGAGTTTAGGGAAAACAAAACAAATAAACTCCGGGTCAGTCATGGGACTGGTATGAGTAAAACAGTTTAAACAGGTATATGAACAAGTAAACGATATCTCATAAGACCACGCCGTATAACGGAACGGGTTTTTCCCTTATGAGAATCCAAAATATCTTTATATCAAAAACTTTTTGATATTATAATAATGTCTATGTACAAATAGATATCAACTAGCAGAAACGCTTTCATCTCACGTTCTACATATATAGTATACAATCAAAACCGCAAGCACGTATTAGGAAATGGATTTCCAACTATGACAAGGTATGGAATCACCTTCCGATCAGTGTACTCTAGGAACGATACACTGGAGTTCAACAAGAACATCTTGCAACTCAGCCACACATGACCGACCACTCATTTCGCTTGAGTGTATCGAATGTACATCACCAACGGTTGGGATCAGCAACCGTTCCCGTATATATATGGGACAGCATTGATAGATTTAAGAAACAAATGAATATTCTCTAGATAGGTGATTATACACCCTACTTCGGTGCGACCGACTTAGCCATGCTGCCTGCCCGATTTCTGTCATTTACCGGATGATGAGGCTAGAAGCTACGCTTTATCATCACATCAGATTCACTTCGAATGCCACATTGTCAGATCCATCAGAATCACTAATTGACATCTACAACCATACATTATGTGTCAGCTAAAAGAAGTTTCCTTCTCCGCTTCCACTCTTGGTATAGTTGAAGAAATCAATGTACGTGACCGTCTGGAAATACTATGTCAGACATCCATCTTCATTCACTTAGAAATGTCACATCGTCATACCCGCCAAATCACAAATTGACTTATCCAAAAATAACACGGGTATACAGCTAAGAGAAACGAATTCCTCCGCCACCAAACGTGAATACGTTTGAACAGATCAACTTACGCGATCCACTGGATATACTCTGTCAGACCTTCGTCCATACAAGTTGTCCTGGGACTGGACAAACCGAAGGCACTATTCTGTAAACAGGATAGCCCTTGCATTTTACTCCGTCTTCAATTATCTTTGGCATATATGATTCGCGACGCTTATGCCAATACAGAGTGGTTCTTTGGATAATAATCCAACCGGTCTCTCCATATTAACAACGTTAAAATGGTCAAAACTTCGATAGTCGGTGAGTTAACTATCAAAGAAAAACAAGTGTGCAAACAACGATATTATTTCCAGATGGAAATTATATCGAACAAACATCATTTAACATTAATCTCTTTAGTTCATTTATTTACTTATCTCATGTTTCCCTATATTCTAAATTCTTATTTTCTTTTATCAGAAAACATTTCTGATTCTCGTTTGGAAAACATTTCCAAAACTCCTTTACGATCAAAACCTTACCATTTCTTAGTTAAGAAGGAAGTCACTCAAGTTGGGGTATAATTACCTCTCAGACCTTAACTGAACAACGTTATAACTTCGAAATGGTCAAAGTTTATCTTTTAACCTTTAACAACTTCTTTACGCCTTTCTCGGATCCAATTTTACTAATCCACTTCTATATTTAAAACATTGGTTATAACGATAACGTTATAATCCCTCCTTTCGAATTATCTAACTTAAATTATAACTTCTATTCTTATTAGTGAATAGTTAACCTAACACTTATTTATTTAAATATAAATAAAATTCTATTTAAACACTGGAAAGTATAAGTACTTTCCCGAATTCGATATAATCGAATTTGCCGATTAACTCTCTTCGAGAAATCTCTATTTGATTAACTCTTCTTCGAATAACCTATATTCGATTAACTCCTTCTCGAATAAACGATATTCGATGATCTCTCTTCGAATAACTAATATTCGATAACTCTTCCTTTTCAAATATCTCATATTTGAAAATCTCACTTCGATTTAAACTATAATCGATAACTCCCTTCGATGAAACTAACATCGATAACTCCTTTCGATGAAACTAACATCGATAACTCCTTTCGATGAAACTAACATCGATTTATTTAACTCGACGAACTTAACTTGACTAACTTAACTTGACTCGACTAACTCGACTTACTTGGTTCGACCAATTCGATTTGATTAACTAGGCTCGACTAACTTGATCGAACCACCCGATCAACTCAACTTATTTAACTTAACTTATTTCTCAACTCGATCAACTCGATTAACTACTATCGAATAACTAATATTCGATTAAACTCCATTCGCTTGACTCTAGATCGCAGCGATCACAATGGTTACGCCTGACTCCTTCAGGAAACATCCGACCGACGTAGGCTATTTACAGCCCTGCGAATTACGCTAGCAGTCGTACGAGATGGCAACTTATCCTGAATACTATGTTTGACTAACTCTGTCTCAAATAACTATATTTGATTAACTCTAGTTCGTTTTAACTCTAATCGATTAAATCTAACTAATTAACTCCAACTGGTTAACTCTAACTGATTAACTCTAACTGGTTAACTCTATTTGACTAACTCGACTTGACTAACCCCTTTGGAATAACATACTCGATTAACTAACTTTCGAATACCATATTCGATTAACTAACTTCGAATACCATATTCGATTAACTCCTTTCGAATGTCTATATTCGATTAACTAACTTTCGAATACCATATTCGATTAACTAACTTCGAATACCATATTCGATTTAACTTCTTTCGAATGTCTATATTCGATTAACTAACTTTCGAATACCATATTCGATTAACTAACTTCGAATACCATATTCGATTAACTTTATTCACTTTATAAAGATTTCCTTTTTAACAACGTTTCATTCATTTGAAAAGACTTACTTTTAAATAACGGTTCTGCACTTTAAAAATGATTTCCTTTTTATAACGTTTCCTTTCCAATTCTATTTGTAAATGGTTTACAAATATTTCCTTTTCAAATTTATTCTTGAAATATTCTAACTCCTTAAATTCCCGGGAAAATTCGCCATAACCTCCTTTGTATCGGGAGCATCGGGAAAATCCCCAAACTCGCCACACAGGCCTTTCCATTCAAAAAGAAATGTTTTGAAATTATTTCCTTTTTGAATATCTCCTATTTATAAATATCCCAATTTATAAACATTTCCTATTTATAAATATTCCACTTTATAAATATCTCTTATTTATAAATATCCCATTTTATAAATATTCTATTTTCAATATCACTTTGAAAATCCCCTTTGTCAACATCCCGTATGTTATGGTATTCAATCATATCAAATCACGATGTTCAATCTCGTCCATACACACACAAATCAACAACAGGTTATAATTCACATCATATATTAAAATATATGAAAAACAATAAAATAACTGTTGAGGAATCCAGTCAGATCCCTCCAACCTGTTTCCCTGCATCACAGATGTTAGACAATATAGATAACATCACTTTCAGTTCCATATGATGTATTCTGTTAAACAGAATCAATATAGAAATTTAACTAACTGACTAGCAGTTCAATCAAACAATCAATACACAGTCAAACAGACAATTTTAACAGTTCTAACAATACAACATGAAATTATAAACTGTTCAGAGTTGGTGAGTTTTACTCACATTTGCAGTTCATCGTTAAAGAACGATAAACTGTTTGTTTTGATTTGAATCGAACAATTTATCTCGCCATAAATTCAAACGAGCTCGAATCCACTTCCAGTCAGCTTCATTGTGAAGCTCTCGTCCATACGGTCCCAACGCAACTTACGGTTCATGATTCTGACCTCGTACGAAATAGATATCGCGTTACGAAGTTTATACACTATTTAAATAAATTAAAACCCAATTAAATTCTTAGATGGGCCTTACCCCTTTATATTTGATCGGCCCACATCAATTCTATTTGAACCCGCTTAGGATATTTCACTTTCCTCTTCACCGAATTAAATACACAGTGCTAATCCTCGTTGACCCAACCTTGACCGCACTCCACCTTCCTCCATGACCACTCAGCGATGTCTCGGAGACCACCAACCAGCCCACTGTCGAAATCTCCACACGTCTACCCCTTTTTCCCCAAACTCGAACGTCCTACCCACTCAACATCGATCTGAACTTCTCACCGCGACCATTACTGTCGCTTTTCTACCTCCAGCACCGGAGTACCCAAACTCGGCGCCAACTAGTGTGCCTTCCCGCTAGCTACCCCCTGACAACCACACGACGACCCAGCACCACCCACGCTAGCGTCGACTCCATGCCCTAACCCTCGCCGAAGAAAACCAGCGAGAAAGATGGGGACCGAACTGAACGAAACTCGCATTAAACGGAAGAGGATGGATACACGATCTCATGTATACTCATCGAGTGATTTATAGCAATTTCCACGAATTGTTTGAGAATTTAGAACACTCGATTTACTATTGGAAATTTGTTTCAGTGGAGGCGCGGTTTCTATTGACTTCTGAAGTAAATGAATTAGGTCTTTAGGCTGAGGAGTTAACGCCCATTTATAGGCAAGAAGAAGGAAATATTTTGGACCATTAAAATATTATTTACTTATGTTTTTTCCATAAATGGTAACTCGTTCATTTGTTGGTTTGTATACATGTTATAAGGGTCCGATCCCGTTTCTATTCCTATGTGTATGTTATGTTGTTTTGAGACCAAAGGAAACGGGTGGTTCGAGAAGAAAATCGTGGACCTATGTTTTATCTGAAAAGTTTATCATTACGAAATAAAGAATTTTCTTCCTTTACAAACTGTTGTCGACAGAAGTAAACATACCGTTGTAATCAGCTCGGTGCCACGATCCCGAAAATATAAAAATACCGGTAGATGGACTCATATTTTGAAACTTCAAAATGTTGATTACAGGGTGCGAAAACACTCCAAATAAAAAGTTGCTTATTTAATTAATTAAAAATTACAGTAAAATTCAAAAAAATAAATTATCACTATATCCCAAAAGAACCTTGTCTAAATTCAAACCCGATCTCTAATTATTTTGAAATAACCGTTATGGCCGATAAACGATTCTATAGCGACTATTCTGAAATTTGATTTGGACATACCTCAAAATCTACATGACGAAATCCTGATCTTTCTCTTCCACTAGAAAAATATACTCCACTAGCTCCACGCGTTTCTTGTTTCACAGAAATCCGGCTTAAAACGAACCCTGTACATCCAGTTGAAGTCCGAATCGCCAAATAGCGAACTGCAGCGCCATTTCAAGCTCGTTTATAAATATATTATCAACTATACGCTCCATTGTCGTCGATTCAATATATTCGTTATTATATTTCGAATCGAAACTCAACCACATCTCGTATACTATTCAATTCACACTCTATTGTGAGTTCTACTATTTCTGACTATTTCGATATTTATAATTTATTATTCATTATAAACCTTAATTAAATATTCAATATGATTTAATTCACGTTCTCAATATCGATAAATCGATATTTGATAATTAAATAAATTAATTGTTCAACAGCTAAAAATGCGGGTCACTACATTCTTCCCTACTTAAAATAATTTCGTCCTCGAAATTGCTAAGCTAGGGGACGACCCTATCTATTGGGTAAAAATTTATCTGTTTACCTCTTATCTCCGGTTACAACTGAACCAATTAATATCGACTAAAATATTAATTTATTCTGACTAACTAAATTTTCAAAAATTTCCTAACACCTTAACTTTTCAAAAAATTTCGCCAGCACCTCCTTCGTACTGGTCAATATCTCAAACTCCAACTCGCCTCTCTGGGCCTTCTTTAACCCAAAAGAAAATCAAACAGCCAAGCGGCTTGCCAATTCGGCTCATAAATCTCATATCCATATATAATATAAACTGGTACCTTTTTTGTCGGGCATCTCATTATATCCCTTCAATCTGTTATCACTTCAACATATACCGATGCCATTCCAATCAACTCAAATCGATTTATTCTCAAATCCAATCATTCAGTTATATTAAACCAAATTCCATTCAAACTCCAATATCAATTTCAAATTCTTAACTCATCAATGAAATTCCATTCCAGATTATTTTCCAATCAAATCTGTCTTATTCAACTTAGTTCAAGTTAAATTTAAATTTATTTACTCATTTATACCATCTCAATCTATTTAACTTCATTAGTTAAATTTTAAGTCCAAAATTTTAAATTCCTGAGTTCATTTCAAATTAATTTGAAATCATAACACCAATTCAAAACATTTGAATTTCTAAACCACTTGTTTTCTCAAAACAATTCAAAACGAAGCCTTTGCTAGTAATCCGTCACTTACAAACTCGAAAATGAATACTAATGATGTGGCCACACTCATCAGAATCTATTTTCCAGTAATCGAAGTGGGTTCAATACTATTTCACTTTCTAAAATCATTTCTAAACACTTCCATTTTGAAAACAGTTCAAAATCTCCCAGGAACTTAAAATTTACTTATTTTAATTCCAATTCTGATTTAACTTCAGATTCAATTCGTCTTACTTCATATACTTTACTGATATGAATTCTGATTAGTTATTTATAACCATTTCATCTTTTTATAATCTCATTCGATTAATCTAACAACCAACACAACTAATATACTATATTAATTTCAAAACATATCATGTCGGTTCATCGTATTCAAGTGTTTATAAAACTCCTACCGATACAGTGGATCAAACTGATCGTCCAGAATTCATAAGCCACTCAGCCAATGAATCTCCACATTATAAAACCATTTTTATATCAAATACAAATACGCACTCGTATATATACACTCAAACTCAATCTAGGGTGTTACTAACCCTATCTCTACCGAGTCACGCCACAGAGCCAAGGTAATTCTTAACTTAAGCTCTGATACCAACTGTAACGACCCGGATTTTGAGCAGACTTTGGTTATCGACGTAAGCACGACGTCGATAACCAAAACATCGAAAAATCCCGGTAGTTAATGAAAGAAATTAGAAGGTGAGAATAGATAAGATAGAAACTTAGAATAGAAGAAGAAGAAGAACACAACATCAGAGTAACACGAACCTCACAGCGGAACGAATAACATATAATAGATAACATAACTTTGAAATATAACAGTTATGTATACAATAGCACTTATCAGAGTACAGCACTTACAACACAGCGGAAATAACTATAGCTATATGATCTTGAAGCCTCCTGCTCCACGCTCTTCCAGTATATCTGTAAATTCCTGACTACTTGACTGCCCGTACAAAATTAGGCACCCAAGAGTTTAGGGAAAACAAAACAAATAAACTCCGGGTCAGTCATGGGACTGGTATGAGTAAAACAGTTTAAACAGGTATATGAACAAGTAAACGATATCTCATAAGACCACGCCGTATAACGGAACGGGTTTTTCCCTTATGAGAATCCAAAATATCTTTATATCAAAAACTTTTTGATATTATAATAATGTCTATGTACAAATAGATATCAACTAGCAGAAACGCTTTCATCTCACGTTCTACATATATAGTATACAATCAAAACCGCAAGCACGTATTGGGAAATGGATTTCCAACTATGACAAGGTATGGAATCACCTTCCGATCAGTGTACTCTAGGAACGATACACTGGAGTTCAACAAGAACATCTTGCAACTCAGCCACACATGACCGACCACTCATTTCGCTTGAGTGTATCGAATGTACATCACCAACGGTTGGGATCAGCAACCGTTCCCGTATATATATGGGACAGCATTGATAGATTTAAGAAACAAATGAATATTCTCTAGATAGGTGATTATACACCCTACTTCGGTGCGACCGACTTAGCCATGCTGCCTGCCCGATTTCTGTCATTTACCGGATGATGAGGCTAGAAGCTACGCTTTATCATCACATCAGATTCACTTCGAATGCCACATTGTCAGATCCATCAGAATCACTAATTGACATCTACAACCATACATTATGTGTCAGCTAAAAGAAGTTTCCTTCTCCGCTTCCACTCTTGGTATAGTTGAAGAAATCAATGTACGTGACCGTCTGGAAATACTATGTCAGACATCCATCTTCATTCACTTAGAAATGTCACATCGTCATACCCGCCAAATCACAAATTGACTTATCCAAAAATAACACGGGTATACAGCTAAGAGAAACGAATTCCTCCGCCACCAAACGTGAATACGTTTGAACAGATCAACTTACGCGATCCACTGGATATACTCTGTCAGACCTTCGTCCATACAAGTTGTCCTGGGACTGGACAAACCGAAGGCACTATTCTGTAAACAGGATAGCCCTTGCATTTTACTCCGTCTTCAATTATCTTTGGCATATATGATTCGCGACGCTTATGCCAATACAGAGTGGTTCTTTGGATAATAATCCAACCGGTCTCTCCATATTAACAACGTTAAAATGGTCAAAACTTCGATAGTCGGTGAGTTAACTATCAAAGAAAAACAAGTGTGCAAACAACGATATTATTTCCAGATGGAAATTATATCGAACAAACATCATTTAACATTAATCTCTTTAGTTCATTTATTTACTTATCTCTGTTTCCCTATATTCTAAATTCTTATTTTCTTTTATCAGAAAACATTTCTGATTCTCGTTTGGAAAACATTTCCAAAACTCCTTTACGATCAAAACCTTACCATTTCTTAGTTAATAAGGAAGTCACTCAAGTTGGGGTATAATTACCTCTCAGACCTTAACTGAACAACGTTATAACTTCGAAATGGTCAAAGTTTATCTTTTAACCTTTAACAACTTCTTTACGCCTTTCTCGGATCCAATTTTACTAATCCACTTCTATATTTAAAACATTGGTTATAACGATAACGTTATAATCCCTCCTTTCGAATTATCTAACTTAAATTATAACTTCTATTCTTATTAGTGAATAGTTAACCTAACACTTATTTATTTAAATATAAATAAAATTCTATTTAAACACTGGAAAGTATAAGTACTTTCCCGAATTCGATATAATCGAATTTGCCGATTAACTCTCTTCGAGAAATCTCTATTTGATTAACTCTTCTTTGAATAACCTATATTCGATTAACTCCTTCTCGAATAAACGATATTCGATGATCTCTCTTCGAATAACTAATATTCGATAACTCTTCCTTTTCAAATATCTCATATTTGAAAATCTCACTTCGATTTAAACTATAATCGATAACTCCCTTCGATGAAACTAACATCGATAACTCCTTTCGATGAAACTAACATCGATAACTCCTTTCGATGAAACTAACATCGATTTATTTAACTCGACGAACTTAACTTGACTAACTTAACTTGACTCGACTAACTCGACTTACTTGGTTCGACCAATTCGATTTGATTAACTAGGCTCGACTAACTTGATCGAACCACCCGATCAACTCAACTTATTTAACTTAACTTATTTCTCAACTCGATCAACTCGATTAACTACTATCGAATAACTAATATTCGATTAAACTCCATTCGCTTGACTCTAGATCGCAGCGATCACAATGGTTACGCCTGACTCCTTCAGGAAACATCCGACCGACGTAGGCTATTTACAGCCCTGCGAATTACGCTAGCAGTCGTACGAGATGGCAACTTATCCTGAATACTATGTTTGACTAACTCTGTCTCAAATAACTATATTTGATTAACTCTAGTTCGTTTTAACTCTAATCGATTAAATCTAACTAATTAACTCCAACTGGTTAACTCTAACTGATTAACTCTAACTGGTTAACTCTATTTGACTAACTCGACTTGACTAACCCCTTTCGAATAACATACTCGATTAACTAACTTTCGAATACCATATTCGATTAACTAACTTCGAATACCATATTCGATTAACTCCTTTCGAATGTCTATATTCGATTAACTAACTTTCGAATACCATATTCGATTAACTAACTTCGAATACCATATTTGATTTAACTTCTTTCGAATGTCTATATTCGATTAACTAACTTTCGAATACCATATTCGATTAACTAACTTCGAATACCATATTCGATTAACTTTATTCACTTTATAAAGATTTCCTTTTTAACAACGTTTCATTCATTTGAAAAGACTTACTTTTAAATAACGGTTCTGCACTTTAAAAATGATTTCCTTTTTATAACGTTTCCTTTCCAATTCTATTTGTAAATGGTTTACAAATATTTCCTTTTCAAATTTATTCTTGAAATATTCTAACTCCTTAAATTCCCGGGAAAATTCGCCATAACCTCCTTTGTATCGGGAGCATCGGGAAAATCCCCAAACTCGCCACACAGGCCTTTCCATTCAAAAAGAAATGTTTTGAAATTATTTCCTTTTTGAATATCTCCTATTTATAAATATCCCAATTTATAAACATTTCCTATTTATAAATATTCCACTTTATAAATATCTCTTATTTATAAATATCCCATTTTATAAATATTCTATTTTCAATATCACTTTGAAAATCCCCTTTGTCAACATCCCGTATGTTATGGTATTCAATCATATCAAATCACGATGTTCAATCTCGTCCATACACACACAAATCAACAACAGGTTATAATTCACATCATATATTAAAATATATGAAAAACAATAAAATAACTGTTGAGGAATCCAGTCAGATCTCTCCAACCTGTTTCCCTGCATCACAGATGTTAGACAATATAGATAACATCACTTTCAGTTCCATATGATGTATTCTGTTAAACAGAATCAATATAGAAATTTAACTAACTGACTAGCAGTTCAATCAAACAATCAATACACAGTCAAACAGACAATTTTAACAGTTCTAACAATACAACATGAAATTATAAACTGTTCAGAGTTGGTGAGTTTTACTCACATTTGCAGTTCATCGTTAAAGAACGATAAACTGTTTGTTTTGATTTGAATCGAACAATTTATCTCGCCATAAATTCAAACGAGCTCGAATCCACTTCCAGTCAGCTTCATTGTGAAGCTCTCGTCCATACGGTCCCAACGCAACTTACGGTTCATGATTCTGACCTCGTACGAAATAGATATCGCGTTACGAAGTTTATACACTATTTAAATAAATTAAAACCCAATTAAATTCTTAGACGGGCCTTACCCCTTTATATTTGATCGGCCCACATCAATTCTATTTGAACCCGCTTAGGATATTTCACTTTCCTCTTCACCGAATTAAATACACAGTGCTAATCCTCGTTGACCCAACCTTGACCGCACTCCACCTTCCTCCATGACCACTCAGCGATGTCTCGGAGACCACCAACCAGCCCACTGTCGAAATCTCCACACGTCTACCCCTTTTTCCCCAAACTCGAACGTCCTACCCACTCAACATCGATCTGAACTTCTCGCCGCGACCATTACTGTCGCTTTTCTACCTCCAGCACCGGAGTACCCAAACTCGGCGCCAACTAGTGTGCCTTCCCGCTAGCTACCCCCTGACAACCACACGACGACCCAGCACCACCCACGCTAGCGTCGACTCCATGCCCTAACCCTCGCCGAAGAAAACCAGCGAGAAAGATGGGGACCGAACTGAACGAAACTCGCATTAAACGGAAGAGGATGGATACACGATCTCATGTACTCATCGAGTGATTTATAGCAATTTCCACGAATTGTTTGAGAATTTAGAACACTCGATTTACTATTGGAAATTTGTTTCAGTGGAGGCGCGGTTTCTATTGACTTCTGAAGTAAATGAATTAGGTCTTTAGGCTGAGGAGTTAACGCCCATTTATAGGCAAGAAGAAGGAGATATTTTGGACCATTAAAATATTATTTACTTATGTTTTTTCCATAAATGGTAACTCGTTCATTTGTTGGTTTGTATACATGTTATAAGGGTCCGATCCCGTTTCTATTCCTATGTGTATGTTATGTTGTTTTGAGACCAAAGGAAACGGGTGGTTCGAGAAGAAAATCGTGGACCTATGTTTTATCTGAAAAGTTTATCATTACGAAATAAAGAATTTTCTTCCTTTACAAACTGTTGTCGACAGAAGTAAACATACCGTTGTAATCAGCTCGGTGCCACGATCCCGAAAATATAAAAATACCGGTAGATGGACTCATATTTTGAAACTTCAAAATGTTGATTACAGGGTGCGAAAACACTCCAAATAAAAAGTTGCTTATTTAATTAATTAAAAATTACAGTAAAATTCAAAAAAATAAATTATCACTATATCCCAAAAGAACCTTGTCTAAATTCAAACCCGATCTCTAATTATTTTGAAATAACCGTTATGGCCGATAAACGATTCTATAGCGACTATTCTGAAATTTGATTTGGACATACCTCAAAATCTACATGACGAAATCCTGATCTTTCTCTTCCACTAGAAAAATATACTCCACTAGCTCCACGCGTTTCTTGTTTCACAGAAATCCGGCTTAAAACGAACCCTGTACATCCAGTTGAAGTCCGAATCGCCAAATAGCGAATTGCAGCGCCATTTCAAGCTCGTTTATAAATATATTATCAACTATACGCTCCATTGTCGTCGATTCAATATATTCGTTATTATATTTCGAATCGAAACTCAACCACATCTCGTATACTATTCAATTCACACTCTATTGTGAGTTCTACTATTTCTGACTATTTCGATATTTATAATTTATTATTCATTATAAATCTTAATTAAATATTCAATATGATTTAATTCACGTTCTCAATATCGATAATTCGATATTTGATAATTAAATAAATTAATTGTTCAACAGCTAAAAATGCAGGTCACTACGCATTGTATGAAAAATAATATTTTGTCATGTCAACAATATAGAAAATGCATGTCATGTAAATATACATTATTTATAATGTTTATTAAAAGAGAATTTGCATTGTAAGATAATAAGCATTATTTATAATGTAAATAAAAAGAGAATTCACCCCGTAGGAAGAATTAACATTTATTTTATGTTAAATAAGAGAAATGAAACTATATGCAAGGATTAACATTATTTTTAATGTTAAGCAAAAGAAATGAAACTGTATGAAAAGAATTAACATTATTTTTAATGTAAAAGATAAAGAAATAATATTGGGAAATCTATATTTTCTAATGATATTGGGAAATCTATATTTTCTAATAATATATTTTCAATGTTATAAAAAGGAAAATGAAGTGTATGTAAATTTAACATCATTCACAATGTTAAATAAAAGGAAAATTTCACCGTATGATAGTTAAACTATTTTATAACGTTAAGATTTAAAGAACTTGACCGTAGGAAGTTTATACATTATTTATAATGTAAAATAAAAAGAGAATTTGCATTGTAAGAACATATTCATTTTTTTTTATGCATAATAAAAGGGGATTTACTCCATAAGAAAGTGTTCATTATTCATAATGAAATTGTTCATGAAGAAATATATAAAGAGATGAATGGAATGGTATGTTATAATTTACATTTTTCAAATGTAAATTATAAAATATAAAAATAAGCAATAATGAAATAAAAGAAGAATTATCGTCTAATCCTAAACTACATTATCCTGTAAGTAAAAAAGTGGGAGATAAGAGAAATGTAAGCTGTATGTAAGGACGATAAGTTAAACGAATTATTTATATATATTTATATATATATAATTATAATATAACGAATCGAGCGCAGTAGTTCGTGTTTTGAAATCGAACTTTTAAACGAATATACCGGAAGATCCGACCGTCGGATTTTCCCAAAACTGAAACCGTTAGGACCGTCGTGGAAAAATCTTTCCGACGATATAAGCTACGTTAAAATCCAACGGTTAGATTTTGAGGAAAGTGAAAAACAAAATTGATTGAAAACAGCGCCAAGGTCGCCCTTGACCTGAAGCGTCGTTAAATAAGGAATTAATTATATTAAAATAATTAAGGCAAGAATTAATCGTTATAAAATAAAATAACGATATGAAATATGTTTTTCTCAAAATATATGAATGCGAGATTATTTGGAAAGACCGGGTTAATCCCATTCCAAATGATCGTACGATTTCAAGAATTCAAGTATGAAGACGGCGTATGAAGACCGTAAATCTCCCCTCGAATGGACAACGATCAAGACTCTGAATTGGTTTGATCCCAATTCAAGGGTCGGGGTAATTGCCCAAACGTACGTGTTGATTTCACGGGTTTGACCCTAGTTCAGACCTAGAGCATGGGTATAAATGGATAGTGTGTCTGACATCGTACCCCACAAAATATTATGTTGTTGATATTCAGTTAATATATAAACAATTGGTGGTAGAGAATTTATTCTCTACTTAACACCCGTTTATATAGTGACGGAAAATCAATAGTACGGTATGGAGTGACGGTGTGGCATACTAAGATGCAATGATCAGGGTTTCTTGTTGAAAAGCAGAACCTTGTGGTATGAAGAACATGACTTCACGAGCCTCACAAACCGGTAGAGTCTAAAAAGGGGGAAGGGAACGCAGGGAAAGTAGCACGTTTCTTTCTAGTTAGTAGTCATTTTACTTTTGGAGGATGATGAAATGAGGCGCCTCGGATAGGTCCTATAGGACCGGGGAACATGTGCTTAGGAATAACTAATCCTCTAAGCTGTATGTGAGGACCGGCCCTGCCATTTCCAAGGGTTAACTGCGGGTAATCCTGAGGCATTAACTAGAGTGTCTCGAATCGGTAAGGAGTCCTCCCTAGCCTGGACTCATGATGGAAACCCAAATTTCCAATACGACCCCGACGGATTTGATTGTATTACTAGTATTGGAGGCATAATATATGGTACCTATGCTTCCTAGGATTGATACTTATAATTTGAATTGTTTTGAAACCATATACACTAATAATAGTATTAGTTACGTATTTGGCGTATTTAGCATGTTTAACCACCATAAGGTAAAACTCTATCCTCTTGGTGTGCGTTGCATTGTGTGATGGGACCTGAGTCTTATGGTGGTTCCATTTTTCAAAAGACATTGCGTTTTGTTACGTTTTACTTATCTGTATTGACACTATAGTTATGCACGGCAATCCATTGGTACAACCCGTTCCGCGTTAGCGGCGTGGTCTTTGGATTTGCCTTATTAGTATAAGTTATTTAAGAATTCTCACACCAGTCCTTGTTTAGCATGCCGGGAATAGGATGCAGCATGATGGGGGGTTCTCGCTTCGTGGTTTGGTGGCGAACGGGAGACTCTTACCCCCACATGTCCCTGTTGAGGGTTGGTAAGGCAATGGCCGGGAGGCTCGAGAGGGTCGCCGTAAAACAAGGTGTACTGGGGGACCACTGTGAGCCACGGTGGGTTTTACCTGCTGCTTTGGGGGGATGAAGGGATGGTTGCAAAGCCTACCGGATTTCGTCCGGGCTATCACAGTTGGTATCAGAGCTTTGGTTTACAAAGCGGAGTACAACATATCTATAATAATTCGTTTACATAGAATCACTATATTCTATGGCGAACAGTTCATGAGATACATAATAGCCAGTCACTTTATCGTCATCTTTTCATTCATCCTTCGATCTTTTAGAATCACCTTTTCTGTTGTTTTGACTCTTTCCTTGATCATACGTTCGAAGAAGACTAAGAGAAGTGGCGATGCTCAAGTGGCCCATGTGTATAAAGGAGCGAAAGGACCAACTTCTTCGGTAGAAAGCCTGATGTTATAGGCAGTACTATTTCTGTTTAAAACGTTTCAACATTCTCTGTGTTTATTCTTCCTCTTCTCCTCTTTGTTTTTCTTTTTCCTTTTCGGGGACGAAAAGTTCTTAAGTGGGGGAGACTGTAACGACCCTGAATTTTGGGGCCAAGTTAAAATTTATTTTAAGTGATTTTAAATGAGTTTTGATATTTAAAATAATCTATTTTAAATAATAAGGATCACAAATTTGGTTCAAATCGAAGTTAGAATGAATAAATTAATTTTAAATATAAAAAGAGCTAGAAATGGCGCGGTAGTTTGAAAAGTCAAACTTGAACTTTGACTAACCATACAGGATGCAAAATTTAACGGATTTTAGTAAAACCAAAAATATTAGAATCTAGTTAAAAATATCTTTCCAACGAATCCGAAAAATCGAAATTTCATAGCGGAAATCAAAAGTTATGGCTGATTCAATTTTTAGAAAGGTCGGTGGGTAATTTGCATAGGACAAAAATGCTACTTTTCACATATGTAGGAATTTGAACTTGAAACCACTTCCATTGGTTTCAGAATGACGTTTCTGCATTGAAAAACAGTAAACACTTATATGTTTCGAGTTTCAGAAAATATTTGTTTAAAAATGTATTTTTAATATTAAATATATTCGCCCTGAAAATAGCCATTTTTCAAAAAGTCTCAGAATCAAACGAAATAAATTTTGTTGGATTCGTATCATCAAAACAAAGCTAAAAATGATTTTTTGGTAATTTTTGGAATTAAAATATAATTATAATTGATTTTCCAGTGTAAACGGACAATTTTTGACTTTAAAATTCATTAAAAAATTCAAACGGTCTCAGAATTGAACGAAACAAATTTTGTTGTGATCGTATCGGCATAAGAAAGCCAAAAATAATTTTTCCGGATTTTTCTGACTTCGTATGTGGCCCCGGCAAAATTATATTTACGTTCGAATTTAAAATAAAGGATTTATTTGAAAATAAAAGAAAACCATACTGTAACTTCAGAATTGGACCATGGGAATAGCGCCATCGCGTTCAGAAGACGTCAAAACATTAAGTTCGACAGTCGTTGAGCGCGAATCGGAGGTCGTATGTGAAAACGGTATTTTCTTGAATTAAATAAATTAATTAAATAAAAAAATAAAACCCTAATATACTAGTATATATACGCTCGTATACGGCCGCTCAATCCTTCTTCTTCCTCCATCGTTATTAGCCGCAAGTAACCCATTATACATCAAAACTTTGACCTCACTTTTCTCACTCGATACTCAACGGTTTTCAACAAACTTGTACTCATTTCGAAGCTCTCTCCGAGCCCTACGTTCTCCGACAAATCTCAGCCTCCCTCGTGCCCTGTAGCTCCGCCACCGAGCCCGCAAACATCCGCCGCACGCAGCCCCCTGGGCCCCACCACGTCCAACCGCACCGCCCCAAACTCCCGACGAAGATCGGCCTCCCGTAGCACTCCAAGCTCCAACAAACGGCACCCAAAACCGTTCAGTAAATCAAAAGTTATCGGGATTTGAAGTTTTGAACAAATTCTGAAATTGAGGTATGCTTCAGATTTTGTAACGCTTTTAAGCGTGACAGAAGCAGTTGTTAAAAGTCTGGTTAATTAAAACATCAATAACTTTTTCATATGAACACCGATTCTGAAAATTTCAGATCCGGTGGAACCGTGACTTCGAATACCACTTTAATACAGAGCAATTGGGAACAAACTCTAATCTAATTGAGGTGAGAATCCTATTTATTTTATTTAAGTAATTATGTTTTAAGTATGGATGTTCGCATTCATAATCATACATGTATGTGAATCTGCTATGATATAAACTGTATGTGAATCTGCTATGACTTAATCTGTATGCGTATGCTAGGTCAAAACCCACTGTATGTTGAGATGTTACAATATAAAATTAAATATATTAAAATCGTTCATGTATGTTGTGTGACATGTTGATATGTCAAAATTAAATAAATTAAAATCTTTCATGTATGTTGTGTGACATGTTTATATGTTAAAATTTAATATATCAAAATTGTTCATTGTATGTTATATTAACATTTTTATATATTAACAAAATAGAAAATGTTGGAAATGTTCATCGTAGGATAAAATTGACACTTTTGTCAATATCAAAATAAGAAAATGAACACCGTATGTAAATTGACACTTTTGTCAATATCAAAATAAGAAAATGAACACCGTATGTAAATTGACACTTTTGTCAATATCAAAATAAGAAAATGAACACCGTATGTACATTGACACTTTTGTCAATATCAAAATAAGAAAATGAACACCGTATGTAAATTGACACTTTTGTCAATATCAAAATAAGAAAATGAACACCGTATGTAAATTGACACTTTTGTCAATATCAAAATAAGAAAATTTAGCACCGTATGTTGAATGAACAAATTTGTGTTATAATAGAATACAAGCACCGTATGTTGAATGAACAAATTTGTGTTATAATAGAATACAAGCACCGTATGTTGAATGAACAAATTTGTGTTATAATAGAATACAAGCACCGTATGTTGAATGAACAAATTTGTGTATTTATAAAATAGAATTTGTCGCTATGTTAAAGAATTATATTTTGTGTCATTAACAAAATAGAATTTGTCGCTATGTTAAAGAATTATATTTTGTGTCATTAACAAAATAGAATTTGTCGCTATGTTAAAGAATTATATTTTGTGTCATTAACAAAATAGAATTTGTCGCTATGTTAAAGAATTATATTTTGTGTCATTAACAAAATAGAATTTGTCGCTATATGTAATGAACTAATATTTTGTTCATTAGTAACAATAAGCAAGCACCGTATGTTGAATGAATATATTTTGTTCATTATCAAAATAAGAAAACATCGTATGTAAGTGAATATATTTTGTTCATTATCAAAAGAAGAAAGCATCGTATGTTAATGAACTATATTTTGTTCATTATTAAAAATAAAAATAGCATAGTATGTTAATGAACTATATTTTGTCCATTATATAAAATAGAAGATGACACTATATAAAAATAGCATATTTGTCATGTTATCAAATAGAAAAAAAATGCATTGTATGCATAGCATATTATTTTTGTCAAAATAGAAAAAAAATGCATTGTATGCATAGCATATTATTTTTGTCAAAATAGAAAAAAAATGCATTGTATGCATAGCATATTATTTTTGTCAAAATAGAAAATATAATGCATTTTATGTATTGCATATTATTTTTGTCAAAATAGAAAATATAATGCATTTTATGTATTGCATATTATTTTTGTCAAAATAGAAAAAAATGCATTGTATGCATAGCATATTATTTTTGTCAAAATAGAAAAAAATGCATTGTATGCATAGCATATTATTTTTGTCAAGTTAGAAAAATAGAAAATACATTGTATGCATATTATTTTTGTCAAGTTAGAAAAATAGGAAATACATTGTATGCATATTATTTTTGTCAAATTAGAAAAATAGAAAATACATTGTATGCATATTATTTTTGTCAAGTTAGAAAAATAGAAAATGCATTGTATGAATATATTATTTTGTCATGTTAGAGAAATAGAAATGCATTGTATGAATATATTATTTTGTCATGTTAGAGAAATAGAAATGCATTGTATGAATATATTATTTTGTCATGTTAGAGAAATAGAAATGCATTGTATGAAACTAGTATTTTGTTACATTAGAAAATAATAAATGCATTGTAGGTAAAAGAATATTTTTGTTATGTTAAAATAAGACATGCATTGTATGAAAAATAATATTTTGTCATGTCAACAATATAGAAAATGCATGTCATGTAAATATACATTATTTATAATGTTTATTAAAAGAGAATTTGCATTGTAAGATAATAAGCATTATTTATAATGTAAATAAAAAGAGAATTCACCCCGTAGGAAGAATTAACATTTATTTTATGTTAAATAAGAGAAATGAAACTATATGCAAGGATTAACATTATTTTTAATGTTAAGCAAAAGAAATGAAACTGTATGAAAAGAATTAACATTATTTTTAATGTAAAAGATAAAGAAATAATATTGGGAAATCTATATTTTCTAATGATATTGGGAAATCTATATTTTCTAATAATATATTTTCAATGTTATAAAAAGGAAAATGAAGTGTATGTAAATTTAACATCATTCACAATGTTAAATAAAAGGAAAATTTCACCGTATGATAGTTAAACTATTTTATAACGTTAAGATTTAAAGAACTTGACCGTAGGAAGTTTATACATTATTTATAATGTAAAATAAAAAGAGAATTTGCATTGTAAGAACATATTCATTTTTTTTTATGCATAATAAAAGGGGATTTACTCCATAAGAAAGTGTTCATTATTCATAATGAAATTGTTCATGAAGAAATATATAAAGAGATGAATGGAATGGTATGTTATAATTTACATTTTTCAAATGTAAATTATAAAATATAAAAATAAGCAATAATGAAATAAAAGAAGAATTATCGTCTAATCCTAAACTACATTATCCTGTAAGTAAAAAAGTGGGAGATAAGAGAAATGTAAGCTGTATGTAAGGACGATAAGTTAAACGAATTATTTATATATATTTATATATATATAATTATAATATAACGAATCGAGCGCAGTAGTTCGTGTTTTGAAATCGAACTTTTAAACGAATATACCGGAAGATCCGACCGTCGGATTTTCCCAAAACTGAAACCGTTAGGACCGTCGTGGAAAAATCTTTCCGACGATATAAGCTACGTTAAAATCCAACGGTTAGATTTTGAGGAAAGTGAAAAACAAAATTGATTGAAAACAGCGCCAAGGTCGCCCTTGACCTGAAGCGTCGTTAAATAAGGAATTAATTATATTAAAATAATTAAGGCAAGAATTAATCGTTATAAAATAAAATAACGATATGAAATATGTTTTTCTCAAAATATATGAATGCGAGATTATTTGGAAAGACCGGGTTAATCCCATTCCAAATGATCGTACGATTTCAAGAATTCAAGTATGAAGACGGCGTATGAAGACCGTAAATCTCCCCTCGAATGGACAACGATCAAGACTCTGAATTGGTTTGATCCCAATTCAAGGGTCGGGGTAATTGCCCAAACGTACGTGTTGATTTCACGGGTTTGACCCTAGTTCAGACCTAGAGCATGGGTATAAATGGATAGTGTGTCTGACATCGTACCCCACAAAATATTATGTTGTTGATATTCAGTTAATATATAAACAATTGGTGGTAGAGAATTTATTCTCTACTTAACACTCGTTTATATAGTGACGGAAGATCAATAGTACGGTATGGAGTGACGGTGTGGCATACTAAGATGCAATGATCAGGGTTTCTTGTTGAAAAGCAGAACCTTGTGGTATGAAGAACATGACTTCACGAGCCTCACAAACCGGTAGAGTCTAAAAAGGGGGAAGGGAACGCAGGGAAAGTAGCACGTTTCTTTCTAGTTAGTAGTCATTTTACTTTTGGAGGATGATGAAATGAGGCGCCTCGGATAGGTCCTATAGGACCGGGGAACATGTGCTTAGGAATAACTAATCCTCTAAGCTGTATGTGAGGACCGGCCCTGCCATTTCCAAGGGTTAACTGCGGGTAATCCTGAGGCATTAACTAGAGTGTCTCGAATCGGTAAGGAGTCCTCCCTAGCCTGGACTCATGATGGAAACCCAAATTTCCAATACGACCCCGACGGATTTGATTGTATTACTAGTATTGGAGGCATAATATATGGTACCTATGCTTCCTAGGATTGATACTTATAATTTGAATTGTTTTGAAACCATATACACTAATAATAGTATTAGTTACGTATTTGGCGTATTTAGCATGTTTAACCACCATAAGGTAAAACTCTATCCTCTTGGTGTGCGTTGCATTGTGTGATGGGACCTGAGTCTTATGGTGGTTCCATTTTTCAAAAGACATTGCGTTTTGTTACGTTTTACTTATCTGTATTGACACTATAGTTATGCACGGCAATCCATTGGTACAACCCGTTCCGCGTTAGCGGCGTGGTCTTTGGATTTGCCTTATTAGTATAAGTTATTTAAGAATTCTCACACCAGTCCTTGTTTAGCATGCCGGGAATAGGATGCAGCATGATGGGGGGTTCTCGCTTCGTGGTTTGGTGGCGAACGGGAGACTCTTACCCCCACATGTCCCTGTTGAGGGTTGGTAAGGCAATGGCCGGGAGGCTCGAGAGGGTCGCCGTAAAACAAGGTGTACTGGGGGACCACTGTGAGCCACGGTGGGTTTTACCTGCTGCTTTGGGGGGATGAAGGGATGGTTGCAAAGCCTACCGGATTTCGTCCGGGCTATCACAGTTGGTATCAGAGCTTTGGTTTACAAAGCGGAGTACAACATATCTATAATAATTCGTTTACATAGAATCACTATATTCTATGGCGAACAGTTCATGAGATACATAATAGCCAGTCACTTTATCGTCATCTTTTCATTCATCCTTCGATCTTTTAGAATCACCTTTTCTGTTGTTTTGACTCTTTCCTTGATCATACGTTCGAAGAAGACTAAGAGAAGTGGCGATGCTCAAGTGGCCCATGTGTATAAAGGAGCGAAAGGACCAACTTCTTCGGTAGAAAGCCTGATGTTATAGGCAGTACTATTTCTGTTTAAAACGTTTCAACATTCTCTGTGTTTATTCTTCCTCTTCTCCTCTATTATTTTCTTTTTCCTTTTCGGGGACGAAAAGTTCTTAAGTGGGGGAGACTGTAACGACCCTGAATTTTGGGGCCAAGTTAAAATTTATTTTAAGTGATTTTAAATGAGTTTTGATATTTAAAATAATCTATTTTAAATAATAAGGATCACAAATTTGGTTCAAATCGAAGTTAGAATGAATAAATTAATTTTAAATATAAAAAGAGCTAGAAATGGCGCGGTAGTTTGAAAAGTCAAACTTGAACTTTGACTAACCATACAGGATGCAAAATTTAACGGATTTTAGTAAAACCAAAAATATTAGAATCTAGTTAAAAATATCTTTCCAACGAATCCGAAAAATCGAAATTTCATAGCGGAAATCAAAAGTTATGGCTGATTCAATTTTTAGAAAGGTCGGTGGGTAATTTGCATAGGAGAAAAATGCTACTTTTCACATATGTAGGAATTTGAACTTGAAACCACTTCCATTGGTTTCAGAATGACGTTTCTGCATTGAAAAACAGTAAACACTTATATGTTTCGAGTTTCAGAAAATATTTGTTTAAAAATGTATTTTTAATATTAAATATATTCGCCCTGAAAATAGCCATTTTTCAAAAAGTCTCAGAATCAAACGAAATAAATTTTGTTGGATTCGTATCATCAAAACAATGCTAAAAATGATTTTTTGGTAATTTTTGGAATTAAAATATAATTATAATTGATTTTCCAGTGTAAACGGACAATTTTTGACTTTAAAATTCATTAAAAAATTCAAACGGTCTCAGAATTGAACGAAACAAATTTTGTTGTGATCGTATCGGCATAAGAAAGCCAAAAATAATTTTTCCGGATTTTTCTGACTTCGTATGTGGCCCCGGCAAAATTATATTTACGTTCGAATTTAAAATAAAGGATTTATTTGAAAATAAAAGAAAACCATACTGTAACTTCAGAATTGGACCATGGGAATAGCGCCATCGCGTTCAGAAGACGTCAAAACATTAAGTTCGACAGTCGTTGAGCGCGAATCGGAGGTCGTATGTGAAAACGGTATTTTCTTGAATTAAATAAATTAATTAAATAAAAAAATAAAACCCTAATATACTAGTATATATACGCTCGTATACGGCCGCTCAATCCTTCTTCTTCCTCCATCGTTATTAGCCGCAAGTAACCCATTATACATCAAAACTTTGACCTCACTTTTCTCACTCGATACTCAACGGTTTTCAACAAACTTGTACTCATTTCGAAGCTCTCTCCGAGCCCTACGTTCTCCGACAAATCTCAGCCTCCCTCGTGCCCTGTAGCTCCGCCACCGAGCCCGCAAACATCCGCCGCACGCAGCCCCCTGGGCCCCACCACGTCCAACCGCACCGCCCCAAACTCCCGGCGAAGATCGGCCTCCCGTAGCACTCCAAGCTCCAACAAACGGCACCCAAAACCGTTCAGTAAATCAAAAGTTATCGGGATTTGAAGTTTTGAACAAATTCTGAAATTGAGGTATGCTTCAGATTTTGTAACGCTTTTAAGCGTGACAGAAGCAGTTGTTAAAAGTCTGGTTAATTAAAACATCAATAACTTTTTCATATGAACACCGATTCTGAAAATTTCAGATCCGGTGGAACCGTGACTTCGAATACCACTTTAATACAGAGCAATTGGGAACAAACTCTAATCTAATTGAGGTGAGAATCCTATTTATTTTATTTAAGTAATTATGTTTTAAGTATGGATGTTCGCATTCATAATCATACATGTATGTGAATCTGCTATGATATAAACTGTATGTGAATCTGCTATGACTTAATCTGTATGCGTATGCTAGGTCAAAACCCACTGTATGTTGAGATGTTACAATATAAAATTAAATATATTAAAATCGTTCATGTATGTTGTGTGACATGTTGATATGTCAAAATTAAATAAATTAAAATCGTTCATGTATGTTGTGTGACATGTTTATATGTTAAAATTTAATATATCAAAATTGTTCATTGTATGTTATATTAACATTTTTATATATTAACAAAATAGAAAATGTTGGAAATGTTCATCGTAGGATAAAATTGACACTTTTGTCAATATCAAAATAAGAAAATGAACACCGTATGTAAATTGACACTTTTGTCAATATCAAAATAAGAAAATGAACACCGTATGTAAATTGACACTTTTGTCAATATCAAAATAAGAAAATGAACACCGTATGTACATTGACACTTTTGTCAATATCAAAATAAGAAAATGAACACCGTATGTAAATTGACACTTTTGTCAATATCAAAATAAGAAAATGAACACCGTATGTAAATTGACACTTTTGTCAATATCAAAATAAGAAAATTTAGCACCGTATGTTGAATGAACAAATTTGTGTTATAATAGAATACAAGCACCGTATGTTGAATGAACAAATTTGTGTTATAATAGAATACAAGCACCGTATGTTGAATGAACAAATTTGTGTTATAATAGAATACAAGCACCGTATGTTGAATGAACAAATTTGTGTATTTATAAAATAGAATTTGTCGCTATGTTAAAGAATTATATTTTGTGTCATTAACAAAATAGAATTTGTCGCTATGTTAAAGAATTATATTTTGTGTCATTAACAAAATAGAATTTGTCGCTATGTTAAAGAATTATATTTTGTGTCATTAACAAAATAGAATTTGTCGCTATGTTAAAGAATTATATTTTGTGTCATTAACAAAATAGAATTTGTCGCTATATGTAATGAACTAATATTTTGTTCATTAGTAACAATAAGCAAGCACCGTATGTTGAATGAATATATTTTGTTCATTATCAAAATAAGAAAACATCGTATGTAAGTGAATATATTTTGTTCATTATCAAAAGAAGAAAGCATCGTATGTTAATGAACTATATTTTGTTCATTATTAAAAATAAAAATAGCATAGTATGTTAATGAACTATATTTTGTCCATTATATAAAATAGAAGATGACACTATATAAAAATAGCATATTTGTCATGTTATCAAATAGAAAAAAAATGCATTGTATGCATAGCATATTATTTTTGTCAAAATAGAAAAAAAATGCATTGTATGCATAGCATATTATTTTTGTCAAAATAGAAAAAAAATGCATTGTATGCATAGCATATTATTTTTGTCAAAATAGAAAATATAATGCATTTTATGTATTGCATATTATTTTTGTCAAAATAGAAAATATAATGCATTTTATGTATTGCATATTATTTTTGTCAAAATAGAAAAAAATGCATTGTATGCATAGCATATTATTTTTGTCAAAATAGAAAAAAATGCATTGTATGCATAGCATATTATTTTTGTCAAGTTAGAAAAATAGAAAATACATTGTATGCATATTATTTTTGTCAAGTTAGAAAAATAGGAAATACATTGTATGCATATTATTTTTGTCAAGTTAGAAAAATAGAAAATACATTGTATGCATATTATTTTTGTCAAGTTAGAAAAATAGAAAATGCATTGTATGAATATATTATTTTGTCATGTTAGAGAAATAGAAATGCATTGTATGAATATATTATTTTGTCATGTTAGAGAAATAGAAATGCATTGTATGAATATATTATTTTGTCATGTTAGAGAAATAGAAATGCATTGTATGAAACTAGTATTTTGTTACATTAGAAAATAATAAATGCATTGTAGGTAAAAGAATATTTTTGTTATGTTAAAATAAGACATGCATTGTATGAAAAATAATATTTTGTCATGTCAACAATATAGAAAATGCATGTCATGTAAATATACATTATTTATAATGTTTATTAAAAGAGAATTTGCATTGTAAGATAATAAGCATTATTTATAATGTAAATAAAAAGAGAATTCACCCCGTAGGAAGAATTAACATTTATTTTATGTTAAATAAGAGAAATGAAACTATATGCAAGGATTAACATTATTTTTAATGTTAAGCAAAAGAAATGAAACTGTATGAAAAGAATTAACATTATTTTTAATGTAAAAGATAAAGAAATAATATTGGGAAATCTATATTTTCTAATGATATTGGGAAATCTATATTTTCTAATAATATATTTTCAATGTTATAAAAAGGAAAATGAAGTGTATGTAAATTTAACATCATTCACAATGTTAAATAAAAGGAAAATTTCACCGTATGATAGTTAAACTATTTTATAACGTTAAGATTTAAAGAACTTGACCGTAGGAAGTTTATACATTATTTATAATGTAAAATAAAAAGAGAATTTGCATTGTAAGAACATATTCATTTTTTTTTATGCATAATAAAAGGGGATTTACTCCATAAGAAAGTGTTCATTATTCATAATGAAATTGTTCATGAAGAAATATATAAAGAGATGAATGGAATGGTATGTTATAATTTACATTTTTCAAATGTAAATTATAAAATATAAAAATAAGCAATAATGAAATAAAAGAAGAATTATCGTCTAATCCTAAACTACATTATCCTGTAAGTAAAAAAGTGGGAGATAAGAGAAATGTAAGCTGTATGTAAGGACGATAAGTTAAACGAATTATTTATATATATTTATATATATATAATTATAATATAACGAATCGAGCGCAGTAGTTCGTGTTTTGAAATCGAACTTTTAAACGAATATACCGGAAGATCCGACCGTCGGATTTTCCCAAAACTGAAACCGTTAGGACCGTCGTGGAAAAATCTTTCCGACGATATAAGCTACGTTAAAATCCAACGGTTAGATTTTGAGGAAAGTGAAAAACAAAATTGATTGAAAACAGCGCCAAGGTCGCCCTTGACCTGAAGCGTCGTTAAATAAGGAATTAATTATATTAAAATAATTAAGGCAAGAATTAATCGTTATAAAATAAAATAACGATATGAAATATGTTTTTCTCAAAATATATGAATGCGAGATTATTTGGAAAGACCGGGTTAATCCCATTCCAAATGATCGTACGATTTCAAGAATTCAAGTATGAAGACGGCGTATGAAAACCGTAAATCTCCCCTCGAATGGACAACGATCAAGACTCTGAATTGGTTTGATCCCAATTCAAGGGTCGGGGTAATTGCCCAAACGTACGTGTTGATTTCACGGGTTTGACCCTAGTTCAGACCTAGAGCATGGGTATAAATGGATAGTGTGTCTGACATCGTACCCCACAAAATATTATGTTGTTGATATTCAGTTAATATATAAACGATTGGTGGTAGAGAATTTATTCTCTACTTAACACCCGTTTATATAGTGACGGAAGATCAATAGTACGGTATGGAGTGACGGTGTGGCATACTAAGATGCAATGATCAGGGTTTCTTGTTGAAAAGCAGAACCTTGTGGTATGAAGAACATGACTTCACGAGCCTCACAAACCGGTAGAGTCTAAAAAGGGGGAAGGGAACGCAGGGAAAGTAGCACGTTTCTTTCTAGTTAGTAGTCATTTTACTTTTGGAGGATGATGAAATGAGGCGCCTCGGATAGGTCCTATAGGACCGGGGAACGTGTGCTTAGGAATAACTAATCCTCTAAGCTGTATGTGAGGACCGACCCTGCCATTTCCAAGGGTTAACTGCGGGTAATCCTGAGGCATTAACTAGAGTGTCTCGAATCGGTAAGGAGTCCTCCCTAGCCTGGACTCATGATGGAAACCCAAATTTCCAATACGACCCCGACGGATTTGATTGTATTACTAGTATTGGAGGCATAATATATGGTACCTATGCTTCCTAGGATTGATACTTATAATTTAAATTGTTTTGAAACCATATACACTAATAATAGTATTAGTTACGTATTTGGCGTATTTAGCATGTTTAACCACCATAAGGTAAAACTCTATCCTCTTGGTGTGCGTTGCATTGTGTGATGGGACCTGAGTCTTATGGTGGTTCCATTTTTCAAAAGACATTGCGTTTTGTTACGTTTTACTTATCTGTATTGACACTATAGTTATGCACGGCAATCCATTGGTACAACCCGTTCCGCGTTAGCGGCGTGGTCTTTGGATTTGCCTTATTAGTATAAGTTATTTAAGAATTCTCACACCAGTCCCACGACTGACCCATAGTTTGTTTCACCTTTTTGCAAACTTGGGTGCCCTCTCTTCTACACGGGCAGCCAAGTAGACAGGTTCATTCTTTGCTTGGAGTTTTCTTTGAAGCTGCTTATTTTCTCTCTCTTGGATTTTGCTTGGGAGAAGAGGTGATGACTTGGAGCTTGAAGACTTTTTGTTTCTATTGGCATCTTTTCTTTCCTTTTTAGACATCAAATTTATTTCTTTTCTGCAAACTTGTTGTAATAATCTTAGTTTTCTGTGACTGTGGAATTTCTGTGATTGATGACATTATATTTTTCCGCTGCTATAATGTTATTACTCTATGAATCTCCTTTGCTATATTGTATCTGCGTTCTGTTTTATTGTATTTATGTTGTATTCCAAAAATGATTTCTCCTGCTTTCACTCGTGGAAGTTTGGGGTTATCACAAGCGATAAGCAACAAAACATAACAATAACAGGTATAATCCAATCATACCTGAACCTGGACCTGCAACCAAAGAGTTAGCACTACATACTGTACAACACTCTAAGGTGCCCTTTCAAATGGTGTAAAGATAACGGGGGTGGGGGTGTGCATGTCATAGTGATGTCAAACAATCAAGCATAGCAATCATTCTCACTTCCCTCACTCAGTGCGTAAAGCATACGATATCCACTACTTTGGTCACCTAATACTTTGGGCCATGACGGAATCCAATCCTGTGTAACTATCACTACAAGCCCACCATCCATCTCTTAGTGTTGAACCAAAGTTATGAATACCGACAACCCCTTTGCACACGTCCCGCAGCAAAACCCAACCATGAAGTGAACTCATTGGTTCCCAACTGGGTCCGGGATCTTGAGCTCTAACTTCCATTTGGACTACCTTTGCATCTCGGGTTTTAGTCATCATCCTCCGAATCAGTCTTCATTCAGTTCATAGCCTCTTGGTTCGGTTCGCAGTCACCATACTGGTTCGGGTCGAGTTCCTCCATTCGGATCGGGTCGCGCCATCAACTCGTGGTCCTCCAGCTCCATCGGATCGGTTCGAGTACCCTTCATCGGATCGGGTCGGAGTCTCCAAGTCCATCTCCACGGATCGGTTCGTGACAAGCTCCTTCGGGTCGGGTCGTGCTTCATCAGTTCGTGGGGCCACTGTCGGATCGGGTCGTGCTTGCTTCTGGCGATCGGAGCTGTTAGCGGATCGTGGTGGAGGGCTCGGATCGGATCACATCGTCGGATCGTGGTCTTCAAGCATCGGCGGATCGGGTCGCGCCATCGGTTCGGATCGCCTTTGCTTCCACCGATCCGGTCCTGTTCGGGCTGATTTCCTGCAGTTCTTCCAGCGAGCAGTTTACGCCATTCGACGGCGTTTTCGACCATTCTAACTATTCTAAACAATCACAAAGCATAACATACAGTCATAGCAACATGTATAATCAACCACAAACACCAAAACAACAATATGATAGGTTAAAATGGATCAAACATAGCCAAAACCCCATATTTTCCCTTAAGCATGTTTGGGTGAAACTTATGATATGATTAGCAAAACTTAACCAAATTATCCCAAATTCACATCAGAGGTCTAAAACAATATTTCAGAATTTATGAATATTTTCCCCAGATTTTTAACATGCATAAATTCGCTAATTATCACTAATCACCCCTTAATCCCCCAAATTCCGGGATTTGCAAAATTAGTCGAAATTAACCCAAATTCATATCAGAGGCATAAAATGATGTTTTAGAATTTTAGGAATTTTTCTAGATTTTTCTGAGCCATAATTTCGCTAATCTTCGCTAATTACCATAATTAGCCATAATTAGTGAGGAACTATGCAAATCACTCACCTTAGCCACAAACAAACTTTAGATCTGAAATAATCTCTGATTTATATCCAATCCCTATGTGTTCCAGCAGCTCTCTCTCTGATTTGGTGCTACCCTCCCTTGATTTGATGTAGTTTTGCTTAATCTTCGATTAGAAAGTGATTAGAGATGATTTGGGATGAAATTAGAAGGTGGAGGCCATTGCTAGAGCTTGAAGGAGGTAAGTGGCGGCTGGAAAAATGAGTCTAAAACCGAAATCTTAACCCTAGCAGCCCTTAAATACCACAAATCCCGAAATCTCCCATTGGGCCTATTTGCTAATTACCCGGTTAAGCCCGATTAGTTGTTTTTCACCTTCTAAACCTTGTTTCAGCCATATCTCCCAAACAGTAAGTCCGTTTGGCTATTGTAACCACTCTACGGAAAGAGAAACCATCATTTGAATCCAATGGAAGTGGTTTCAGGTCAAAATTCCTTTCCGGTCAAAAGTTATGGCCAAAACAGTACCAACTAGGGGCAAAACGGTCATTTAAAAATCGACAAAAATCATGAACATGGGAAATGACCCCAAAAATCGTCTCCCAAAGTTACATGACCATACGACTCCATATGTGAAAGAAATAAATATTCCATGATCCTATGATGCGTAGAATGCGGGTCGTTACACTCTTCCGCCCTTAAGAAATTTCGCCCCCGAAATTCCCTAACCAAAACACAAAAAGTGTTCCGCATGCCTATCAACCTTAAACAACAATCAACATGCAAAACAAGTCTATCCTAGCATGCGGTTTACTAATAAGGGAAGAAACTATCACTACCAAAACCTTACTAGGCAAAGAGTTCTGGATACTTCTTCCTTATATCCTCCTCTGTTTCCCAAGTACAGTCTTTTTCCATTCTCACCCCACTGGACTTTGACTAGTTTCACCGCCTTCCTTCGAAGCTGCTTCGTATCGTTCCCAACAATACGCATAGATTTGCGGTTCGCAACCGCCTCGAGTTCAACTTCGATGTTATCCGACTGATCTGGTGAAATAGCCACATTAGGGTCTTGCACAAACTTCCTTAACTGGGAAACATGAAATACGTTGTGAACTCCCGCCATCTTGTCAGGTAGCTCTACCTCATAAGCCAAATTCCCAACTTGCTCGAGGACTGGGAATGGGCCAACAAATCTTGGTGCTAACCTACCTCTCCAACCAATCTGTATCACATTCTCTATGGAGAGATCTCGACGATCACCAAGTCGTTAACGAAGAATTCCAAATCTCTTCGTCTCTTATCGAGATAAGCCTTCTGCCTATCTTTATCCCTTCCCAGTAGTAGATCTGCTCTATGTCTCAATACATCTTGTTACCACTGGGATGTATAGTCAATTTCGAGTGATGATATGCTCTAAGCACTTCACCTCTCAGTCCATCTACGTTGGGTACAACTAGTCCCTTATTCTTTCGAAGCCACCCTTCTCGATCAAATCCTTACTTGATCATTCTCTTTCCATCGATACCCATCTCTATCCTAGAGATGGTTTCCAATAGATTAGGATCGTCCTTCTAACTGGAAACAATCCACTCAATCAAAATCGATCTAATCGTCAAGCTTACTAGCGTTTCTGAATCCAATTCAGTCTTGGGTCTGAAATCATATCCTGTGACATACTCTAGTTGCTTCCATCCTAGAAACAAAACCCCTAAACTGGCATGTCTCCTACTCAATGCAACTAGTACTGCACCCATATCCTTTACTATGATCACTCTGCCCCATGGAGTCATGGCGACTCCACTGCACTGATCCATAGTCACTAGTCCTTTGCTTTGTCCACTCTGCCCCATGAAGTCATAACAACTCCACTGCACTGGCTCATAGCCTTACTAATCCTTTACTATGTCTGCTTTTCCCCTCGAGTCATGACGACTCTACTGCACTGGCTCATAGTCCTACTACAATCAATTTGTTCCCCATCGCTGGAACCCTACAGGTGATAGTCTACTCAAGAGAAGAAAGATAGGAACAAACATAGCAACCATAACATCCATCAAACAAATCCTATCTATCACCTGCTAAAGTCATAAACACATCGACACCTACATGATTGGTCTAACCAATCCCAATATGTCGATTCTAGTATGTCTGGTCCAACCAACATCAATAACTAATGGAAGCCCAGCCCCCATACATACACCGATGCCTACTTGACTGGTCCAACCAATCCCAGGACAATGGAAGCCCCGCCTCCCTTCGGACTACCGTACGTCCAACGTACGTTTATCCTCCAAGGATAATTAAACTAATGGAAGCCCAGCCTCCAATCGGACTACCGTACGTCCAACATACGTTTATCCTCCAAGGATAATTAAACTAATGGAAGCCCAGCCTCCAATCGGACTACCGTACGTCCAACGTACGTTTATCCTCCAAGGATAACTAGATCACGTCCAACGGATCCAAGGTAACGGGCGTCCCCAGATACCCCTGCTTTTAGTCCTCCTAAAATACTTGAGTCCAACCCAAGTCTATCCATTATCTTGCTGCCCTCTCGAGTCCAACTCGAGCTAAATCCAATTCCTTGCAGCCTTCTTGAGTCCAACTCGAGTCAATCTATAACTCAGACCCAGTCTTGAGTACCGACAAACTCTAGTCCAACGTGAGTCGTCTCCCTATTCGTTGCATCTCCAAGATCAACGAACACCTATTTTCTTTTACGAGTTGAAGTCCAACTTGAATCGCTCTAATCTTCGTTGTATCTTCCATGATCAACGAACACATCCTATTCCTTCAAAGTTCTACTATCCAATAGAGAACATCAACAAAGGGTCCTAAACAATCCATTTCTTTGCATCTTTCTCGAGTCCCACTCGAGCAATCTCATAACCCTATAGAGTCTAACTCTGGGCAGTCTATACCATTGAACAGTCTCATCATGTTCCGTCTGCCCATCACTCCTCGAGTAAACCAAGATATCATCCAATGAAAAATCACAACAACTATTTACCCCTCACGCAACCCATCCTAGTCGAAATCGACATTCCCCAAGCACAAGCCCCAAAGGCCTAAACGAATATCAGACAAGCACCCAAGGAACATCTCCTCCGAGTTCGGACAATCCACATGAGGTGATATTAGCAAAACAATCTAGCACTGGAGTACTCATTTGCCTCCCAGAGACAACTAGAACTTATTACAATGATAACCTCTTAGCTTCCTTAACTCCAGTTACCATCGCCATCACTAGGTAGGTACCTAATACCACCCTATTCCTTTGGAGTAAATCGACTCCCCAAAATAATGCTAAACCCAGTAAAGCCCAAAACAAAGCAATCACAAGGAAACATACATCCATGACTCGATAAGACCACATTAACAAATCATGCCAAAACTAGTCGAACCACCAATCGGGTTCGTCACTACTAAAGGTCTATCGACTAACTCAGGTTTGTCAAACAAAACCCGATCAAAACATCTTAAATAGAAAGCATACCTCGAATAACGACACCTTTTTCCTTCTGCGCCGCAGTTGGGGCATTTGATGAAGAAGGAACAACGTTGATAGCATACGCTTTCACAATCTGCTTCTCCCTAGGAGGTTGTGGGCAATCATCCTTGTGATGTCCCGCCTGGCCGCAGTTAAAGCATTTCCTTTCCCCAGGCTTTTCTCGACAATCTCTGGCGTAATGGCCCTTCTTGCCACAACTAAAGCATTCGCCATCTTTCTTATTTTTCTTATTCTGACCATCCTTGGTCGGGTTCTGCTTCCTCTTGTTCTGAGAATTCTTCTTGCCATCACCGCCTGCTTGCGGCTTTGGCTCCTCTGCAGATGCCGTAGCAACCTCAGTCTTAGACTTAGGGAAAAGGCTCTCTGACCTTAATGCCTTTCCTACAATAGACTCGAACGTCTCATCGATATGGTTTATAAGTCTTTCCCCCAAGTACCCATCCAAGCCAGTTATGAACTTCTCGTTCTTCTTTTCGAATGTATCGATAAGGGACCATCCATATTTCGATAAAGTGTCGAATTCAGCGATATACTCCGAGACTGCTCTACCGTTCTGCTTAAGCTCCAAGAACTTCTTGAACAGTTCTGATTTATGAGCAGCTGGAATAAACTTATCACAAAAGCGAGTCTTAAACTGATTCGAAGTAACTTGATCTTCTGGAGTAGCTGTTCTAATGGCATTCCACCAATTCATCGCTCGCCCTTGCAGCTGACGAGACGCTAGCCTTCTCTTCATCGCATCCTCAAGACCCAAGTCGTTGAAGATACGATCACAGCTATCCAACCAATCCTGAACATCTGTGCCCGACTCCGTTCTGTGGAACGGCTTCCCACCAAGGTTAGTGTAATTCTTGCACAACTTGGCGAAATCGACCCTAGGCGCCTGCACCACTGGACCACCACCATTTCCGGGATTGGGAATTGCTCCCTGAACATCTCTAAGCATGTCTCTCATGAAGTTAGTGAACATTGTCCTCATGGCAGGAGCATTCCCATGGTTGGTCCCTCTACCAGCACCTCTAGGATATCGGCTCATCGTTAATCTGTAAAAGGGGAAACGATTAACGACCCCATAGTGGTGCTAGTGCAGTACAACTTCATTCTTATCCTACCAATAGTATATATATATATAGCTTTTGAAAACCAAAGTAATCACAAATACGCGCTCCCATATACGTACTATCTCTCCCTAGTGTCTTTCCCTAGGTTAACTACGCAACCTAGAGCTCTGATACCAAGTGTGACGGCCCACCCCACACCAACCGACATTTACTCCAAAAGTGCGCTGTACACATATCCAGTTAGCACGGGACGGTCGCCAGAAGAAAAAGAAAGAAGAGAATGGACTAATCAAGGAACCTGTAATATGTCTCAAAGCACATAGAACAAAATATAATAATAACATACTTGACATAAACAGGAGAGATAGTGCATAAGCTAAAAACCAGAACTGAGCATCATAGCAGCGGAAATCCAAAATATAGCTTATTACAACTTTTCAAAATGTCTCAAAGCAAAAGCAAGATAAAGGAGGTACACTACAAATGCCCAAGTAGCGACCACCAACGACACAGTGAGAATATCTATATATCATACGTGGAAGCCTCCTGCTCGCCTCCGAATCAGCTACTCGCGCATCACCAGCTAACCACAACCTGTCTCTAGTCTGCTCGTGTGAGCACCCAAAGTAATAAGAAGAGACATAAAACTCTGGGTCAGACATAAAGCCTGATATGAGCGATAGGCAACAAAACATAATAATAACGGGTATAATCCAATCATACCTGAACCTGGACCTGCAACCAAAGAGTTAGCACTACATACTGTACAACACTCTAAGGTGCCCTTTCAAATGGTGTAAAGATAACGGGGGTGGGGGTGTGCATGTCATAGTGATGTCAAACAATCAAGCATAGCAATCATTCTCACTTCCCTCACTCAGTGCGTAAAGCATACGATATCCACTACTTTGGTCACCTAATACTTTGGGCCATGACGGAATCCAATCCCGTGTAACTATCACTACAAGCCCACCATCCATCTCTCAGTGTTGAACCAAAGTTATGAATACCGACAACCCCTTTGCACACGTCCCGCAGCAAAGCCCAACCATGAAGTGAACTCATTGGTTCCCAACTGGGTCCGGGATCCTGAGCTCTAACTTCCATTTGAACTACCTTTGCATCTCGGGTTTTAGTCATCATCCTCCGGATCGGTCTTCATTCAGTTCATAGCCTCCTGGTTCGGTTCGCAGTCACCATACTGGTTCGGGTCGAGTTCCTCCATTCGGATCGGGTCACGCCATCAACTCGTGGTCCTCCAGCTCCATCGGATCGGTTCGAGTACCCTTCATCGGATCGGGTCGGAGTCTCCAAGTCCATCGCCACGGATCGGTTCGTGACAAGCTCCTTCGGGTCGGGTCGTGCTTCATCAGTTCGTGGGGCCACTGTCGGATCGGGTCGTGCTTGCTTCTGGCGATCGGAGCTGTTAGCGGATCGTGAAGGTGGATCGTGGTGGAGGGCTCGGATCGGATCACATCGTCGGATCGTGGTCTTCAAGCATCGGCGGATCGGGTCGCGCCATCGGTTCGGATCGCCTTTGCTTCCACCGATCCGGTCCTGTTCGGGCTGATTTCCTGCAGTTCTTCCAGCGAGCAGTTTACGCCATTCGACGGCGTTTTCGACCATTCTAACTATTCTAAACAATCACAAAGCATAACATACAGTCATAGCAACATGTATAATCAACCATAAACACCAAAACAACAATATGATAGGTTAAAATGGATCAAACATAGCCAAAACCCCATATTTTCCCTTAAGCATGTTTGGGTGAAACTTATGATATGATTAGCAAAACTTAACCAAATTATCCCAAATTCACATCAGAGGTCTAAAACAATATTTCAGAATTTATGAATATTTTCCCCAGATTTTTAACATGCATAAATTCGCTAATTATCACTAATCACCCCTTAATCCCCCAAATTCCGGGATTTGCAAAATTAGTCGAAATTAACCCAAATTCATATCAGAGGCATAAAATGATGTTTTAGAATTTTAGGAATTTTTCTAGATTTTTCTGAGCCATAATTTCGCTAATCTTCGCTAATTACCATAATTAGCCATAATTAGTGAGGAACTATGCAAATCACTCACCTTAGCCACAAACAAACTTTAGATCTGAAATAATCTCTGATTTGGATCCAATCCCTATGTGTTCCAGCAGCTCTCTCTCTGATTTGGTGCTACCCTCTCTTGATTTGATATAGTTTTGCTTAATCTTCGATTAGAAAGTGATTAGAGATGATTTGGGATGAAATTAGAAGGTGGAGGCCATTGCTAGAGCTTGAAGGAGGTAAGTGGCGGCTGGAAAAATGAGTCTAAAACCGAAATCTTAACCCTAGCAGCCCTTAAATACCCCAAATCCCGAAATCTCCCATTGGGCCTATTTGCTAATCACCCGGTTAAGCCCGATTAGCTGTTTTTCACCTTCTAAACCTTGTTTCAGCCATATCTCCCAAACGGTAAGTCTGTTTGGCTATTGTAACCACTCTACGAAAAGAGAAACCATCACTCGAATCCAATGGATGTGGTTTCAGGTCAAAATTCCTTTTCGGTCAAAAGTTATGGCCAAAACAGTACCAACTAGGGGCAAAACGGTCATTTAAAAATCGACAAAAATCATGAACATGGGAAATGACCCCAAAAATCGTCTCCCAAAGTTACATGACCATACGACTCCATATGTGAAAGAAATAAATATTTCACGATCCTATGATGCGTAGAATGCGGGTCGTTACAACTCATTTCATATTTGCACTATGTTTCAACCAAAACAACTGGCCAAGCTGGAGGAGTTTGTAACGATAACATGATTTTTGTTTGAAGTTTTGATTAGTAACGGACTCAAATTTCATAGTGACGACCCAAATTTGTGTTAACTCATTCGTGTAATATTTAAAAGTAAATTATCCATTTGTAAATATTCCTTTAAAAGCTTGCATTCATCTTGTAAATATTTTCTAATCTTGCATTTTGTAAATATTTTTTGCATTTAACTTTTGGATTTTGTGGGTAGTATCCGCTGAAAACCTTCACGAGACAACACTCGTCCTACTAGGGACACCTTGGGGTTTAACTGCTTGTTGCATACGCTAAATGCAATCGTGTTTCCTACGAAAGTGTGACATATCTTAGTTTAGTTTATTCGAGGACGAATAAAAAGATAAGTGTGGGGGTATTTGATATACACGTAAATGTGTATATTTTATCCGCTTATTTATCTTATTTTATATTTAAAATAATTAATACTGTGTATTTATTGCTGTGTTTTCAGATTGTTGATAAAAAGCTTGGTTTAGAGCATTTGATGGATAAAGCATGAAGAATTTGCTTAAAAAGAGTGAAGTTGAAATTACTAAAGCTTGAAGAGTTTAAAGCTTGAAGAACGGTTGTAAATAGAGTTTAGTTGGGTAGATTTGGCTCACTAAAGACTCATATTGTGTTCACATTGGCTCATTTGCAGGCCATCTCACTCATGTTGCATTCACATTAGCTCATTTGCAAGGCCTCTCACTCTACAGCTGCGTTCACACTAGCTTATGTGTTATTTGGACTAATTCTTTAGTCCCACATTGTGTAATTAGCTAGTTAGTCTTTGTCATATCAGCTATAAATACCTTGTATCTCATTCTTTGAAAAACACACTTAGTTTTATTCTGTAATTCTCTTCTTGGAATAAAACTCTTCTTTCTCTTTTCTGTTTAGTTTTATTTACATGTATTTTCTTTTCTGCAATTAGTGTAGCTATTTAGTTAATATCCTTCATTAAGTCCTTACTAGTTTTTCTTCAATGTTGAAATATATTTGTGTTGAAATAATAACACAAATGAGGAGCTAAACCCCTACAATTTAGGGGTGATGAAGCTCTCTAATCACATAGATTCAACATAGTTTATTCTTCATGGTCTCTATTTGTGTTTATTAAAGAATGGATGTTTAGCGTATTTTGTTAATCATATTTGGTTTTGATGATTTATGCCTCTAATTAATAGAGGATAGATCATGCTTGATCAAATGACACAAATAATTTACCTTTTCATCTATATATCATTTTGGCAACAAGAGGAAGTATTAATCTACATTTGATATTCTATATTACTAATTATTAGTAAATAGAGTATTCTTAAAATTGATGTTGCTTTCAACTTGTTTTCTTTTTCATAAGAACTGAATAGTGAATTAGATTTATGTTATAGTTTGATGACTTATATTATGCTAATTAATAGCATAAATATGTCATACTTATAATAAACACAAAATCTAATCTCACTAATGACCAAACAAATAGAGAACATAATTTAATGATTTTGATTTGTGTGATTTAGAGAGTGAAAACACCTCTAAGTTGCTCTTAACCAAGAGTTTCATTCTCATCTTAGTCATTAATTTTGTTAAATTTTAGTTAACTCAATTCACAGTTTGGTTTAATTTGATTGAATAGAATTTAAAATAATTCTTTCCCTGTGGATCGACCCGTATTCGCCACGTACCAACAATTGTACGCCGTGCGCTTGCGGTTTATTTCAATATTCGCGACGATTTTCTAATTCATAGAATATTCGTCGTTGAACAGGTATAGAATAAGGGTTTTATCATATTTTGCAATAACCGCCAACTTAAAGATAACCAAAAAAATATCTTGCAATCACGGGTTTCTATAAAACATATTTTCTTATACTATGGAATAGATTTTTATACGTTTTCGGTAACCAATCAATTATGGAACTTCCAAAAAGGTGAACTTAAGGATGGCAAGTAAAAGATCAGCATGAGTATATTAATGTCGAAAGGATTATGAGGTGAGGTGTTAAACTAAAATGGTCGAGGAATGTGATAAGGCATGGGTTGGTGAAAGAAGGAATGTTATCTATCTTTAGTTCTTTCTAGTTTTCCTATTTGGTTTAGGAATATTGTAACAACACGCATTTTATGTATCGGAGGATCGTAAAATATTTTTATTTTGTTCCCTGAGGGTTGGATCATTCTCATATTTTAATATGTTGTTTATGGGGATGTGAGACATGTCCATAATTTTACCAATTTTTTGTGTGACCATTTAGCTCCTGTCAGTCTTGTACATGGTGTAAATTTTGACTCAGGTCGAATCAGGTATTGAGACCTGTGCCATTGGAAAGGAAATGATGTTTCCCTTTCCATAGAGTGGTCACATTAAATATTAGGCTCAGCGGTTTGGGAGGAATCGCTGTTTTAAGGTTTTTCGGTTGGCTGTTCAGGTTTGTGAAGGCATAATGGGCTGATTTGGGGAGGCCCATTAGTGGTCTGGTGGAGGCTATAAATAGGGGTAGGAGGCATAGAGAATAGTTTACTTTCTCCATTCTCTCATTTGGAAAAGCTAGAGGTCCTCCATTGCCTACACCTTTCCACCATTAAAGCTTAGAGAATCGAAGATCTACATCGTTTGAAGCTAGATCGATGCCATTTCAAGAGAGAATTCATCGAATCGAAGAGTTTGGATCAAATTATTCGTTGTCCGGTCGTATCTCAATCTTTTGGGTTGTTTTAGAGAATTGGTGAGTGATATTCATCTCTCACACGGATTCAAGCAAGTATATGAGTTGTATGCACATATTTTAATCATTTTAAATCGATTTCTCCTAGATCTACACCATGGATGAATCAGATGAGTTGGTTTCGTCGAATTGGTCATTTGGCAAAGTTTTGTTTGAATTCGGGGGTGAAATTGGTCTGACCAGGTGTTGGGTCGGTCGGGAAGGTTGGGTCGATCAGGCATGAACTGGGTCGAACGGAAATGTGACTTGGGAAGCAATAAATCATGTGGGTTGGTCGGTCTTTTGGTCGGGTCGGTCAGAAGTGGTCGGGTAGGTCAGAAGGGATCGGGTCGGTCGATCAAGGCAATGGATCGGTCGGTTAGCATGGAGGTGCATGGGTCGGTCACTTTTTTCTGTTATGGGTAGACCGTGAGTACTGGAGTAGGGTCGGTCGGCACATGGAGTTGGGTCGGTCGGTTGGAGTTTTGATGTGATGGGTCAGTCGGTCCGGAAGGGAATGGATCGGTATGTGTTGCATGAATGGGTCGGTCGGCTCCAAGAGGATAGGTCGGTCACACAGGGTCATTTCTAAAAATATTTTTTTTTTCGGGTATGACCCAGATTTGAACAAAAAGGACTGGAAAAAAATCGGGCATAAGTGCCCGAACCTATGCCGCAGCGCAGTGATGGTGTGACTGCGAAGTGAATTCAAGTACGAAGGTTCGAAGTGTTGAAATGTTTTCGTTGATCGGTGTAGAACAACGAATAAGGTGACAACTCAAACATCGTGAGTTGGTGGATGATGGTTGCTCGAGAAGGTTGCTTGGGCTAGGAAAAGTCGTCGGGTTGGATGACTAAAGATGTGAAGGCTGAGAAATTATCGTTGTCGTAAGCTCCGGCAGGCTCAAAGCAAGGGTACAATGGGGTACCCAAAAGACCAGAATGTTGATGGTTGAGTACCTTGGATATCGTTGAAAGGCCTAGTTGTCAAGGTTGGACAAACATACGCATTGTTTAAAGGCGTATAGATTTTATGCTAGAACTGGAGTTACCATTTGCCCATGACATATAGCGAGGTTAGCCATCATACGATTAACGATGGTTTCGAAGCAGGATTGGCGGTGATAGTCAGAGTCGGTCATGGTTGGTTAGTTGCCTTGTTTGAACTGTCTCATGTAGATTGTCCAACGTCGAAGGAGATGTTCCTTGGGTGCTTGTCTGATATTGGTTTAGGCCTCTAGGGCTTGTGCTTGGGGGATGTTGAGTTCGATTAGGATAGTTTACATAAAATATGTAATTTGGATGTCATGAGTTCTTTGCCATGATTGAATGGGTGTTCTGGTTTCCATGAATGTATGGTTGAAATGTTGTTGTAAAGGCTATCACTGTCCAATGTGGGGAAGACAGGGTTGAGTTCTTCTCAGGTGTTGTGGGTAGATTAGTATGTTTATCTATCCATTCTCATATACTTTATTGTTGATGCTTGTTAGTTGTTTTATCGATTACTAAGATTGTTGTTTGACTCATGGTTTTTTGTATCCCTCTTATTACCTTGGGCTATTCATCCAGTTATGGATGGGAGGACTAGGTGGCAGGTGACAGGTGATAGATTAGTGAGGACGAAGCTATCATGTGAAGGCGAGCAGGAGGCTGGCGTATTATCTTTACTACTATCTAGTATCTTTGTTTCCACTATTATGTTTTCTTGAGTGTTGTGGTGAGGCTATTTGTACAAACATTTACTAATGTGATCCTAAGATGCTGTGGATGTTTCCTTGATGATGTGGAAGTTTAAATTTCTGTGCAATTATCCTTTACTATTACTGCATGTTGTATATGTTCTATTATATTTTATCCTTGCACTGTGAGTTATATAGACAGGTTCCGTTCATATTATCATACCTTGATGATCGTCCATAGCTGCCTGGCACGTCTTTTAGCGCATTATTCCTCTTGTTAAGTGCAGGGGTTGTAGACGGTCGTCACATTTGGTATCAGAGCTCTGGTTAACGATTTTAGCCAAAGTCCAAAGACGTAATTATGTATGAGAGACGTATTTGTAGATTTTAGTTGAATGTATACTATATAGTGTATATGGTATAGTAGAGTTTGTACTTCTTTAGCAGCTTTTCTTATAAGTGGCTAATCATTCTAATTTGCAGATTTAGAACGAGTCGACGTACTTTAAGACATACTGCTGGAAAAAGGGCTGTGCCTGGTGGGGGTAATGGGAGTACACCAGACTATCCAGCCATGTTTGAGCCATGATGGAAGCATTCATGCGAAGGCCACCCGCTCCAATGGCAGCCACAGTAGATGTAGGAGTTCAATTTCCTAGGGTTGTGGATTTTGCGAAGCTGTGCAAAGATTATACATCTCTAGGAGGAAAACCATGCAAAGGAACTGAGCTAGCTGAAGAGGTTCAGAGGTGGATGGATTCTTGTGTCCGTATTTTTGGAGACTTGGGATTGGATGACGCAACTAAGAGAAAGCTTGCGTCAAGGCAGTTGCAAGGTAGGGCCATGGAATGGTGGAATTCGATTACACTTGAGACTCCATAAGAGGAGATTTCATAGGTGCAATTCCAAGATAAATTTGAAGCAAAGTTTATCTCCACTGCTCAGAAGTCAGCTTTGTTCAAGAAGTTCGTAGAGCTGAAACAGAATGGTCGTTCTGTGCTTGATTATGTTTCTGATTTCGAGGCCTTGTCCAGATGTGCTCGTTCATACATTGACACACCTATCAGAAGAACAAGAAGTTTGTTATGGGTCCGAATACATATATTGGAAGCCCGTTGGTTGATCATCTTAATGATTCATTTGAGAAGCTTGTGGAAAAAGCTGTTCATCATGAGAGCTTGTTTCCTAAGGAAGCAAATGTTGTCGTTGCAACCAAGGAAGTTCAGAAACCACAGCAAGGTGGTAATAATAAGAAGAGAAAGCAGTAACATTAGGAAGGAAAGGATGGCCAGAATAGGCCTAAGAGTGAGGTGGTTTGCTTTAACTGCTAACAGAAGGGTCATTACTCGAATGAGTGCAAGAATCCTAAAGCCAAGAAGAAGTGCTTCAAGTGTAGAAAGCCTAGGCATGAGAAGAAGGATTGTCCAGAAGCAGCTAAGGGTAAACAGGTTGTGAGGGCATATGCTTTGGAAGCTATACCATCTTCTTCAAGAGCTCATACTGTAGAGGAGAAGGGAAAGGGTGTCATCATCCAAGTTAATCTTTATGTCCGAGGTGTTTCAGTTCGTGTGTTGTTCGATACTGGAGCATCGCAGTCTTTCATTTGTAATGAGCTTGTGTGCCGCTTGGGTTTAGAACCCGAGATTTGCGATATACCTTTCGTCGTGACTAATCCAGTTAGGGGATCATCTAGTTTGGGCATGTTATGTCGTGGTCTAGTATTGTCGAGTTATGGTTGATCTTTTGTGTGTAATTGCTTTGTATTGAACTTCGCTGTGTTTAGGATCATCTTGGGCATGGATTGGCTCAAGAGGTATGCAACAAGAGTGAATTGCGAGAAGCTAGAGGTGAGATACAGGGATGTGGAAGGGAGAAAGGTGTTGATTAGATATAAGCCCGAAGATGGTGTCTTCATAAGCTATCTATATTCGCTTGTGATTCCACAGGAAGACTAGTCATCAGTGCTGATCGCTAATGAGTATGAAGATGTCTTTGATGAGGTCAAAGGGTTGCCGCCGCACCATGAGATCGAGTTCAGGATTGATTTGGTCAAGGGTGTTAGACCAATCGTTATGCTTCTTAGGCGGATGGCGCCTAGGGAACAACGAGGGTTGGAGGTGCAAGTTCGTGACCTTCTAGGAAAGGGATTCATTCAGAGAAGTGTTTCCGAGTGGGGCGCACCAGTAGTGTTTGTAGCCAAGGAAGTTGGATCGTTAAGATTGTGTGTGGACTATCGTGAGCTGAATAAGGTGACCAAGAAGAACACGTGTCCGGTGCTATTAACCCATGAAATATGGGTTTAATATGAAGGTGTTATCTAAGTCATGTCATTACAAGTTAAGCCGAAAGGCTCACCTTGAGGCAAGTTAGGACGTTCACAAAAACCATGGATGTAGCCCTGTGCCGCTAAGGCCCCATGCCATTTTTAGCCCATGTCGTCATTTAAAAGTTGTTCCCAAGTCGTTCCTAAGTCATACCGTCCTTTGCCAAGCCGTTCTAAACATGTCAAGTCGATATCGAGTCATGCCGCTTTCAATTCATGGCGTTGGGACCAAGTTGTCGTAAGAGATCAGGCTGCATCCTTGATCACATCATTCGGACCGGGTTAACTTATATCGTATTTCACCATGTCGTAACCAACATGAGATATGTTAGAGCATTCATGCCGTAGAAGCTAGTCAAGTCGTGATGCGGTAATCCGTGTTATACTACCTATGTTGTGTTGTTCCACCATCACACATGTTGTAGTCGACATGCGCCCCCCACGTCATTACCAGTCATACCTTGCGATAACTGTCCGGATTACAGATAGTGTGAAGTTGCGTGAGCCATGTCACAGACGATATTAATCACGTCATTGCTAGTTGAATCCAGGCTGTTGCAAGCTATCTTATGCCAGGTTGTTGCTAGCTGTACATCTCGCGCCATGACCCATGTCGTTCCGACGACATGACTTCCTGTACAGCTTATTTTCAGCTCCCATCACCCCACACTTACTCCTATAAATAGGGGGTGAGCTCCACTTTGATGGGACCGAATTTTATGACCCTGAAGGGCTGTCCAACCATTTCCAAAGCAATTCTAAGTGATTTCTACATCTTATAACACCTCCAATCGAAGATCAACACCTCCAATCGGAGATCAAACATGGAATTCTCCATCAAATCATGGAAATCCACCTAAAAGCTTGGTGAACCATAAATATACTTCTCAAGTTGCTATTCCTAGAGGATTTCTCTACTTCTTTTGCCTTTTTGAACTAAATCAAGAGAAGAGTGTGTGAGGATGAAAATCTATGTAATGGGAGAATATTCAAACCTTGTAAATGTGCATGTGATAATGAAAGTTTCTCTCCAAGTAGATGTAGATCTTTCCTAAGGTCGAACCACTATAAAAATCATTGTCTTTTACTTGCATTTACGATTGTGTCTCCTTTTAATTTCTTACCGTGTTGGTGAAGTACATTTTTTTTAATCTTTGGTGTTGAGATCCAATTTAACATTTGGCACCCACCGTGGGGCCGCATTCGCACTTCCTTCTCTCACACTCTCCCACAAGGTTGAAGGCCTTGCATTGAGGTTCTAAGCCTACTCCTACCATAGATCCTACAAGACTACAATCTAAGCTAATCGACGAATTTTCTTTCAAATTCAAGTCCTTGTCCAAAATCATGGGTAAACATTGAGGAAGACTGCTAGTAAAACTTTTGAAGAGATCGATAATGCTGCTAACAACGAAAATACTCCACTCACCAACCAATTCGAAGTTGCAGAAACTTCTAAGGCTGGAACGACTGTAACGAGAAGGGAGTTGGATGAAGTTGTTGCGGGTTAAACAAGTCAATTGGATATTACAAACAGTGTCATACTAAAGAAGCTTGAGTCTATGTTTGCCATGCAAGCGTTACGACAAAAGTTACCATGAATACCGCTCGTGCTAAATCTGGTCAGACAGATCATACAGAAAATGTGTGATTTTCTTCTTCAAGTCCAAATCGAGAAAATTCTATCTAGGAGATTGCAAATCATAATGATCCTCAACATAAGGAATCTAAATCACCCACGTGCAACCACTCCGATAAAGCAACCTCTCGACAAGCGCTTGGAACCACCAAAGGGGCACCTCCCCAAGCGGGAGGCCCAAGGCCCCGGAATATGAACCGTGACCGTTTTCATATGCAAACATTCGGTAAGGATGATGGTGTCCGCCTCGTGGACTAGCTCAATGAAGAGGAGTGCATATCGGAAATGGTTCACAAGATCATGGAGCAAATCTTAAAAAAGCAAGACAATGAGAAAGATTGGGGATTCGATCCTATCAAAACCCCACCCATGGAGAGGAGCAAAATGGCTCCGTAACCAAATAAGTTCAAACCTCCAATGGTGCAAGCTTATAATGGGACTAGTGATCCCAGCTTGTTCTTGTTCAAATATGATCAACATATGGATGGAGCACGCGCACCAGACGAGTTGAAATGCCTGTACTTTCCAATTTACCTTGAAGTGGTAGCATCACTTTGGTTCACAAAGTTACCACCTAAATCTGTGGATGACTTTACTACTTTGGCCAAGCTATTCAAAGAGCAGTTCAGGCTCCAAGCTACGAAGGTACGGGATGTCATGGAGTTGAAAGAGCTCGAGCAAAGGCCAGGAGAACCCATCAAGGCTTTTCTTACTCGCTTCAACACTGGTGCATCCTAGGTTGGAAATTATGAGCCTCGTCTGGTTTTAATGGCTTTGAAGGGAGCTATAAGCAAAAAGACTAAGCTTGGACGATGGATTAAGAAGAAGAAACCAAGTATGCTTGAGGAGCTGTTTGACAAAGCTAAGGAATACATAGGTGTGGATGAAGATCCAGCCTATGCTATGGATGTTTCTGAAAGTAGCGCACAGTCCAAGAAGAAAAATAACATTATAGAAGGCAGCCAGAAGAATCCTGGTGGTCAAAAAAGGGGTAATGACGGAAAAGATAGTTGAGCCAACAAGAAATTCCACTTCTTTAAAAATTCAGAATTGACTCCTTTAAATGACACCATATAAAACATCTTCATGGCAACTAAAGGCACTGAGGATTATCCGATGCCAAAGCAGGCAAAGACCAGTGATGCTGCAATAAATTCAGGCAGGTTCTGTAGGTTTCACAACCAACCGAGCCACAATACGAACAAATGCAGGCATCTTAAAAATTTGATTAAGGAATTAATAAGGAAAAGCATACTCCAATAATATACAAAGAACCCGCAGAACACTCAAACCGCTCAAGGACAAGGAACATCTATGGGGCAACCTAGGCAGAATGAGAACGCTCTGGTTGATGTCATTCCAAGATTGATCATCAACACCATTTCAGGTGGGCCTCACCCACCCAAAAGAAGCTAGGGGGACATTGTGAAATACACTAATGAGATGAAAAGCATTCCGAGAAAAGAAGAACTCATGATCATGAATGTAGCGTTTCCGGCAAGGTTGCCGAAGACTCCATGGGATGATATTGTATTCAAAGAAAGAGACTCAAACAGATTGCTAACACCAACGGTTGATCCAATTGTGATTATCATCGGTTTGGGTCCACCATAGTCAGGAGAATTCTGGTTGATAGCGGAGCATCCGTTAATGTCCTTTTCATTAATGCTTTCAATAAGATGAACCTTTCCATGAATGACGTGAAAGCTTGCCAGAATAAGATCCACAGGTTCATAGGGAAACCTACTCAACCAATTGGCATCATCAACTTGCTCGTCGAACTCGGAGAAGGTGAAAAGAAGGTTGCCATAAAGCAAAGTTTTGTCATAGTCGATGAGCTTTCGGTGTATAATGCAATCCTTGGGAGACCAACCCTTGCAGCCTTTAGGATAACGATGGCTCCATGGTGCCTAACAGTGAAATTCCCTATCGGAAACGAAGTTGGTGTAATTAAAGGTGACCAAGAGGCAGCGAGAGAATGCTATATGGCGGAATTGGTCGAAGCTAGGATAAAAGAAGTGAAGAAGGATGTGGAGCCTCTGCTCCGCATTTATGACTTCCCCTTATAGCAATTAGGGCAAGGCCCTCACACTGGCGAGCAAAGCGCAGCTCAGAAGGAGATTGATCTAAGAAAAGCCAGTGTAGGGAAAATAGAGCGACACTAGCTGAAGCCACCATCTCTATCCCGGTGCATGATAAAGATCCTGAAAGAGTCTTGAAAATAGGTTCCCAGTTGGGCCTAAAGTTGCATAAAGATTTATTCTTGTTTTTAAAAGCAAATTTAGATGTTTCCGCTTGGACACATTCCGATATGAGCGGAATATCACCTGATGTAATTGTGCATAAGTTGAATATTAATCCAAGTTTGACTCCAGTAAAACAAAAAAGACAAATTCAAGGACTTGAAAGATCTGTAGCAGTAAAAAAAGAAGTATAGGTTATTTAAGAATAATTTTATACGAGAATCTACATATCTCGATTAGGTTTCCAATCCGGTTCTTGTTAAAAAGCCCAAGATAAATGGAGATTATGCATAGGCTATTCAGATCTCAACAAAGCATATCCCAAAGACAGTTTCCCATCATCTAGAATTGATCAACTTGTCGATGCAACGGTGGGGAACGAACTGTTATCCTTTATGGATGCATACTTTGGCTACAATCATATTATGATGCATAAACTAGATGAAGAGAACACAAGTTTCATAACAGATAGAGGCTTGTATTGCTACAAAGTTATGCCGTTTGGACTAAGAATTGCAGGAGTAACATACCAGCGCCTTGTGAATTCCATGTTCAAATCTGAAATCGAAAACAAAATGGAAGTCTATGTAGATGATATGCTGGTAAAATCGGAAAATGCTAACGATCATTTGGAGAATCTAGCTGAGATGTTTCATATCCTCAAGAAATATGAGATGAAGCTAAATCCGCTTAAATGCTCATTTGGAGTCTCATTAAGAAAATTTCTTGGGTTCATAGTTAATGCCAAGGGCATTGAAGCAAATCCTTCTCAAGTCACAGCCTTATAGGAAATGCGTGCTCCAAGGACAAAGAAAGAGATTTAAAGCCTAAATGGGAAAGTAGCTGCACTTAATCGATTTATCTCTAAAGCAACAGATCGGTGCATTATGCTCTTCGATGCTTTGAAGAAAGGAAAGAAAGATTTCCAATGGACTCCTGATTTCCAAACAGCCTTCAAAGAGTTGATTAAGCACATGAGTTACCACCGATGCTCTATAAACCCAAAGATGGAGAGGAGCTATTCCTATATTTGGATGTCTCGTCACATGCCTTAATCGCTGTGCTTGTCTGAAAGGATACCAAGGTCCAATAGCTAGTTTATTACATCAGTAAAAGGCTCGCTGGGGTAGAATTAAACTATACGAAGCTAGAAAAACTTGCATATTGTCTGCTTATTGCCTCAAAAAAGCTAAGGCCATATTTTCAATCACATCCTATAAAAGTTCTCACTGACCAACCGCTAAGACAAGTTCACTTTCGCCTAGAAAATTCGGGAAGGTTATTAAAGTGGAACATAGAGCTAAGTCAATATGACATCAGTTACCATCCTCGAAGAGTTATTAATGGGCAGGATTTAGTGGATTTCGTTGCCGAGTTCATGGATAGGGGAGATGAAACAGAGGAACCAACAAAGACGGTGGCTAGTTGGAAGCTATACATCAATGGATCTAGAAATGATTACCCGGAATTGTTCTGGAAACTCCAGATGGCCATTTTCTATGCTATGCCTTAAGATTGGAATTCCCTTCGACCAATAATGAGGCCGAATATGAAACATTAATCGCAAGACTAAAATTAGCAAAAAAATTGAATTTGAAAACCTTGCAAATTCTTAGTGACTCGCAGCTGGTAGTATGTCAAGTCCTAAAGGAATTCCAAAACCAAACTTGGAAACCTTCCTGCTTATCTTACCAAAGCTTTGGAACTTCTCAAGGACCTCAACTACTACACTATATCTCACATTCGCAGGGAATAAAATTCAATGGCAGATTCTTTAACCAAGTATGCCAGTTCCTCAGATGTACAGTTGCTGGGTTTGATTCTCATCGAAGTCCTTTCAACTCCCGCTATTGAAGAAGCAGATGTTGACTGGATCATGGAAATTGTTGAAAAACCTGTGTCCTGGATGACTCCAATCAAAGAATATATCCTCAATGGAACACTTCCGGAAGAGCTGAAAAAGCAGAGGAAAATATTGCGCAAAGCTCCATTATACCTTACCCAAGATGGAAGGTTATATAGGCGAGGTTTCTCTATGCCACTACTGCTATGTGTAACCAAAGAGGAGTCTAGAGAAATCTTGGCGGAATTACATGAGGGAGAACGCGGAGGTCACACATGCGGTCAAAAACTAGCTAAGAAAATTCTGCGATATGGCTACTTCTGGCCTTACATGAACCTGGATTCAATAACCTATGTCAAGAATTGTGAAAGATGCCAAAGGTTTGCAAATATTCCGAGAGCACCTCCCACAGAATTGACTCAAATGGTCAGCCCATGGCCATTTTCCATCTAGGGCATAAATTTGATCAGAGCATTGCCTACAGCTAAGTCGAGTATGAGGTATGCGATCGTGGCCGCTGACTATTTCACTAAATGGGCCGAAGCCGAACCATTAGCAACTATTACTTCGAAAAAGGTGATCAAATTTGTCTCGAAGAACATTATCTGCAGATCCGGGGTGCCTCAGAAAATAATCACCAATAACGAAACTCAATTCGAGATCAATGAATTCCTAGATTTATGTGCTAAATACAAGATTAAGAAGAGTGCAGCCGTTGCTCATCCGTAGGCCAACAGGCAAGTCAAAGCAATCAATAAGATTTTGAAGTCAACCATTAAGAAGTGACTCGAAAAAGCTAAAGGTGCTTGGGTAGACGACCTTCCGCTTGCACTATGGGCATATCGTACAACTCATAAAACTGCAACTGGGCACACTCCATTCTTGCTTGCATTTGGATCCGAGGCTATGATCCCGGTGGAGCTGGAAGTTCCCACTCACCGAAGAATCCACCTCAACCAAGAAGAGAATGAGAAGCTGCAGCTCGAAGCACTCGACCTACTTGAAGAAAAAAAGGAAAGAAACAGAGCTCAAAATTGTTTCATATCAGAGAAGGATAGCTAGTCACTTTAATGCCAAAGTAAAACGGAGAACCTTCCAAGTTGGGGACCTTGTTCTAAAAAGAATCATGATAGGAACTGGAGTGTTTGAACACAATTGGGAAGGGTCGTATATGATAAGCCAAAAACTCTTAGATGGCATGTTCGAGCTAAAAATGATGGATGGCATCCAACTTCCGAGAGCATGGAATAGCATACATCTTCGCCATTACTTCGTTTAATAATTCTTTCATTTTGCAAGTTGTAAACATCATGCATTGTAAATACCATGCAACATTGTCTAAAGCTTTGTACATATTAATGAATGAAAATACTTTACCTGCCTAAATCGTACATTTGCAAATTTTTGCTTATGAGTTGCTAAGATTCAATTTTGATTGCAGGTTCCTTAAATATAGCATCAACACATCCATAACCTAGTAAATCCTGGTGACAGTTGCAGCACATCCCGATTGGGATACCTCAAGCGCCCATTGCCAAGTGCCCAAAACATCTTTCACAACAAAAACTAAGGTGTGGAGCGCAACATTGCTAATAAGGGACACCAGAATATGAATGGTCAAATGATGCGACGTTCAAATTACAAGTAAGGTTGTAAGTTTCACCATAGGGGAACCTTCTTGATTGCAAGGTCCAAGGCCCTATTCTAAAAAATTATGGTCAAAACGATAAATGAACTAGCGTCTGCCCCGTGAAACGACACCGCTTTAAACTAAAGACCTCCTTGTGGGGCACCTAGTCAATCGTCGGTACCATTGATACATGGTCCGACTGCGATAAACAATGGGATTTAAAACCAAAGACCTCCCCGAGGGGCACCAGGTCGATCGTTAGTGTCATTAATACATGGCCCGATTACGATGAACCTAAGGATTCAAAAGACCTCTTCGGGGCCATCCGACCATAAGCCGAATCTTCCAAATTCGGTAAATGATAGACCTAAAGACCTTTTGAAGGCGCCCTACAAATTCTACAAGTGGCTGGATTGTTTAGCCACAACGAATAACGGCTTTACAAAAGACCTCTATGAAGGAACAAAAACCAAGACCTCTCCGGGGTCATATGTTCAAATTTGATCTCCGAAGGGCCTGGACTTTTAGGTTAGCGAGCAATGTGAATGAACATGATAAAACACAAGACCTCTCAAGCTGGGGCATAGGAACAAAGATTCCTCTTTACTAAAAAGTATGAGCTTGACCTATTAAACCAGGAACCCTTGGGTCATGAGCAAGCCATGGAATGGTAAAAACACATGGCTAGGGGATTCCAAATATAATCGATCATAGACGTCATGCCCAAACTTTAAAATTCATGACGAATTTTGGTATGGGGCCATTACCACCGCATTAAGGAAATTTAATAATGCTCACTTAAACATACCATAAGTTCGTCACAACTTCATACTGAAGGTTTAGCGCCTACAAGGATTATTATGACCAATGTTGAACCTTGAAATGGCTAAGGCAAAACTCGAAAACTTCGATACTATGATAAAGCACAAAGGTGACTATTCATAGAAAAGAAGTCTTAAAAATTTCCCCAGTTAGAATAAAGGAAATTCAGTAAAATTGGTCACATAAACCCAGCTAATAATGATTTGTGGCTACAACTGAAAAACCAGTTTACCAAAATAATGTGCTATGAGGTCATTATAATACCAAACATTGAAATAACAAATGACTTGTACATAAAATTCTTGCTGTAAACATGAAAAAAACAGGTGTGGAATGTGAAACAAGAAGATACGACAAAGCTAAAAGTAAAAGCTTAAGTACAGTATGCAGAACACAGTTTCATTTCAGCAACACAGAACCAGATAGCAGAATCACAAGTCAAGTCACAAAGTCATGAATCTAATACAGAAGTTACAGATATAGAGTAACATAAAGCAGTAAGCGGGGACTGGCACCTGCATACACAACCGATTTGAATATAACATGTAAAAGAGAATAGTCGAGAAGCAAAATAAGCTGGTACCGAGCACTACTTCTTCTTATCACTTAACCTTAGAGTTGGTTTGTTATGAGGAGGAGAAGGAGTCTTCGCCATATCACTTGGATTTTCTTGAGAAGACAAAGTAATAGCTTCCATATTAACAGCACGCTTTTTCTTCTTTTGGCGCTTCGTAGATGATGAGGACTTGGCAACTTTCCTTTCCTTACCCTTGGCATCATCTTTTGGGCTTTCATCTATTTCTGAGGCCTTGGGATCGTCGCTAAAAATATAATTGACATCCTCTAAGTCAGAAAGCGCACCGATTTTGGCATCCTGTGATCTGGGAGCTGTAATTACAAGTAAGGATGTGTCACTAGGGGGAGGGGGAGTGATAACGGAAGCAAGGGGAATAGTCATCAGGGCTGAGTCAGTTATAGCGGCTTCAATTGTCGTTGCCTTGCCTATGGTAGGAGAAGATAGGGGTGAAATTAAACCTAGATTATGGAAGCAATGAGCATAAAAGGCAATTGATCCAGGTGAATCAAAAAAGGATTCTAAGTATGACATGGTATAGTTAATTGTGAGTTTACTTGCATCTAAAAGATTTTCCTGGACATCTCTCTGCTCAATTCTCCAATTGCCTATGTTTTCATCATCACCTTCATCATCTCCATCATGTTCGTCTTTAACATTCTTTATAACAATGCGCTCTTTAGTGCCTACTTCTTTCTCTATTAAAGTAACAAAAGCACTCACATGAACCTATGAACTAGAAGCTTTAATAATTTTAGGATCGAAGGAAGGATCAATATTGGTTTGATTCTGAACTTTCTCTCTAGAAGCACCAGCCCTATCATCCGCAAATCGGTCTTTTCCCTCAACTAGAGCTTACTTGACCTGTCATCTAAAAGATCATCAATGAGGTCATCTTCACTACGATCGCCACCATTAATTTCAAGAACTTGTTCCCAGATGGGTGTCACGGTAGTTGGAAAGCTGTCCCCTAACTAGTGTAAACTCCTGTGGCTCATGATGCTGAAAACGTAAAACCGGAATATGTCAGCATCAGCCTCATCCATAGCCATTTTGTGAGTTTCCTTAACAGTCATCTTATCAATCTCGAGGGATTAAACATTAGATATCAATGTATGATTGGAAGTTTTCAAGGAATTGATGGATTCTCTAAGTTGGGCAGCTTCGTCCTGATATTGTTTAGAAAAATCCTTTTCCACAGATAATGTAACTTCAGCATTGCATTTGTCAGTTAGGGCTTCCTTTTGCTTAGCAGTTTCAAGATCCTCCGCGAGTCTCTTATTCTCGGTAACCAACCCCTCCAGTTCTGTAATTCTTTTAGTAAGGGAGGCGATGGTAGCATTAAATCTAAGACTTCCTCCATTTGGCCTTTTCATTCTCTAATTCCGCGATCTTAGCAAGATTAATGTCATTACGCCTTTAGAGACTGTCGCCAAATTTGTTCCATCTGCGCAACTTTCTCCTAACATCATCCCTGACAATACTTAGCTTCGTGTCGAGTTGGCTCTTAGCAGTATCAAGTTAGGTATGCGTTTGCCTTATTACGGCATCTACTTTATTAGCTATGTCATCAACATCAGTGGGATTTACACCATAATCAAAAAGTAACCATTTTAGATTTCAACCCTTGAATCATTTGGAGAGAGGAACGTTTGCTGGTTCAGGTTCATAACGAGGCTTATGAATGATTGAGTGGATTTCAGCAGAAGGACCAGGGGGACCAGAGGATGGAATCGATCGGGGGATAATAGGAGGCTTGTCCAATCGAGGGTGCTTATGAGAGCCATCATTCCATTGATTGTCTTTCCCTCATTTCTCCCCGCGACCCTCTTCATCAGGAGAGTCTTTCCTAAGCCAAGCATGTCTTCTTCTTTCCTTGTCTTCCTCCTCACGTATTTTCCGCCTTTGCTCCTTAGTCAATTCCAATTCTGATATGTGTTAAGGCTTGTGAGAAGGTTTTGGAGGAGGAGGAGGGTAAGGCTACTTGGAATGATATGGCGGTCGCGAAGGGTCAGATTGTAACGAATGCTTCGGGTTGTATGCTTTACTCTTCTTCCTAAAGTTTGACAAGTGTTTCCCATGCATGTATGAACCTGAAATAAGATAAGAGCCGATTTTCAGTACTTAAACAACAAAGTACTGGGGTAAACTGTGAAAATTGTGAAGGAATTTCAAAAAACATATGTATATTAAACATGTTTTTAAAGCGCTAATATTAACAAACCAGTTTTCCTAGTTGGTTCTAAGGAAATTCCTAGAGATTTCAAAAACTTTCCTGGATCATAAGCTGCAGCCTCCATTATACTAGCTGCTGTAATTATGTTTTGAGGATCAAGAGGTTGGGTAACAGTATTGCCTTGGCTAAGATACTTAGCCAAATTAAGATCACCCAAATTATCAAATGTACCTGCGGAACCTTCCTCTGTTACATTTTGAATAAAAGGGTCCACAGCCATTGTTTCAGTGTTCGAATCAATCTCTAGTGCGACTTCACCTCCCCCAACATGTTCAGTTGCATGTGCAGATTTTGAAACATTGCCCGTTCCTTCATCTCTCTCAATCTGCTCAGTTTTTGGAACAGGGAGTGGGACGGTATCTTCTTTATCAACCTGTCCAGTTGAGGTTAGAAGGCCCTTTCCCTCACGTTGGTTAAATGCTCCATCCTCATTGGAATCCATTTTAGATGGCGACTTACTACTACCAATGAGTTCAGAGCACTTTTTCAGTGAGGAGTCAGTAATTTGGTCTCGGGCTTCGTTACCACCATCAAAAGTACCAACATTTGGTTCGAAAGGCTTAAGTTTGGGGGTTGCAGGTGTTCCTATGGAATAGAACTTCCTTGAGAAATGGAGTAATCCATGTTTGCAAAGATTATTCTCTGTTATAACATACTGTCTGAATTTATCCAATAGACAGACATCATGAAGGGTGTCATAAAGAGGTTTATAAGGAGCACTATCCTTTTCTTAATTGGAGCCGGAAGAACTGGAAAATAAAGGAATAATGGTTTCAGTAATTAAAATCAGCATGAAGATTAAAAGTAAATCTTCGTGAAAATATTATTTACCCCCCTTCAGACCAATTCCCATGAAAAGTTTCAGGGCATCGAATAGAGAAAAACTGTTTAAAAACCTCTGAAATACTGTCTGGCAAGTTATGAAGAAGCTTTCGATTCCGGGCACCTTTAGCATGCATGATTGAAGGAGTGTCTTTCCTAACTTTGAAAGAGAACAAATAACAAATTTCGTCAAAGGTGGGCTCGCACCCTTCTTTGTCCATGGCAAGGATATAAAGCCCTAATAGGACAATGTAGCCGTTAGGGTGGAGCTGGAAAGGAGGAAGGGCCAGGAAATTCAGAATTCTCTCTTAAAAGGGGTTGAACGGAGGAATAACACCGCTTTCCAACATATGTCTATTCATAGCTACATACCCAAGCGGGGGTCTATCTGCGAATACACCCTCAGCTGACAAGATCGCGTCTGTGATAAGGATCCCATACTGCCCACATAGTTGTTCTAATTTGTCTTGATTTAAAGTGGTGGATTGCCTTTCCTTGTCCCGGGCATTTACAAGTCGGAGTTCGGAAAAAGATTGAGCAGGAGCTTGTCCAGAAGTTGTGGTCGTAATAATTCGAGAACAAAAGAAGAAGAATCTTCGGTATGAAGGCGAGAACTCTTTCTAGAAGCCGTTCTACACAAGTACGTTCATTTGTGAAGCATATCACAAAAGAGTTCTCAAATTTCTAAGAAGAAGACGTGGATTATGCAATGACTGGAATGCTCAAAAAAGGGTGATCAATAATTTAGTCTAAAAATCTTATGTCAACTCAACTACTAAGTCGTTTGAAACTTAAGCCGTTCAGATTTAAGTCGTTACAAGCTTAGGTCGCTAGACGCTTTACCATCCAGGTCCAAAGTCGCGGGGGATCCAAATCTTTGAGTGACTTATGCCGCAGTGCGACCCAAGCAATTAACCGACTTGCAACATAGAGGGTTCAAGTTGAATGTCGTTTAGATTATAACTAACACAAGTTATAAACGCTTAAGTGATTGAAGGTGTTGTTTGTTTTAAGGTTTGGATCCGTCCAACGACATGATAGCCAACCGTTCCTTAAATTTTAATAGGTTCAAATTGTTGGAAGGATAAGTCGTTCGAGCACTCTCAAAATCTTAAGTCGTTCCAATGACTTAAGAACCAAGGGCATTCAAACGATATGACCCACTGTGCGAATTAATTTTTGGCCACGACTTAGGGATCCATGTCATTGCAAGAATTTGGGATTTTAATACAGATAGTGACATGAAGTGGACCTAAAGCTACAAGGGTTTTTACACTGGTTTTGTGACATGGGATCATGACTTGCAAAGCAATACAAACAATGTGTAAATAAAAAGATAGTTCAAATGTGTTTCAAAGCAGAAAGGTGGCACGATCAATAATTAAAATTTAAAGCATTATCAGATCGAATTCTAAAATGCAAGAAAATCAATAGAAAAAGCATGGGATCTCGCGTCTTTAACATTTTGACAAACATTTGGTGGGTATTAAACCAAAATCCAATTATCAAAGGATTATGATACAGCAGACTCTTGATACACAACATCAAATCCATTACAATCCGGTCCATCCCAATTCGCATCATTTCTATACAAACTCAAATCAGGTACCCAATACAACCTAAAGATCTCGTGAGTATTATGCAAATTCGAAAATCAAAAGAAACAAAATGATGTTTAAACCTGGTTTCAAGAAGAAATTACTTGCAACGATCCTCTGATTGATTAGTAGCGAAGAACACTTCGATTTAGGACCACAAGTATGGAATTGATGGGGTTGGGGTTGAGTGTTAGAGCAATCGAGTTCCTCGAGACAAGCCGGAGTCTAATCAGTGACGTCGAGACCCGATTGGCTGATTTAATCGAGGAGGACGCAGTTTTCTATTCTCAGAACAAAGCCACGCTCAAAAAGTGAAAAAGCTTCAGGAACAAGAAGAATATGAATGGACAATGCGGCCTATGAAATAATATAAAGGCATGAAAGTAAGTGGGCCAAATCATGTCCTCTCGAAGGCCCAGAATGATATGAACTGCAAAATGACATTAAAGGCTAAAACGATATAAGACACATTTAAGGCATATGGAGACTTGCGACATGAAGGAAAGGAAGGGATGATTTTTTTATAGCCATGAGCGACTTAATAGAAGCCTGTCTTTGGCGACATCGAAATTTGTGATCCGGAGCTTGCATCATTTCGAATAATGCAAAATCCAAGGGGCAAATGTTAACCCATGAAATACGAGTTTAATATGAAGGTGTTATCTAAGTCATGTCATTACAAGTTAAGCTGAAAGGCTCACCTTGAGGCAAGTTAGGACGTTCACAATAACCACGGCATGTAGGTCCATGCCGCTAAGGCCCCATGCCGTTTTTAGCCCATGTCGTCATTTACAAGTTGTTCTCGAGTCATTCCTAAGTCGTACATTCATTTTCCAAGCCATTCCGAACATGTCAAGTCGATACCAAGTCATGTCGCCTTCAATTATGGCGTTGGGACCAAGTCATCGTAAGAGATCAGGTTGCATCCTTGATCATATCGTTCAACCCGGGTTAACTTATATCTTATTTTACCACGTCGTAACCGACATGAGATATGCTGGAGCATTCATGCAGTAGAAGATAGTCAAGCCATGATGAAGTAGTCCGTGTTATACTACCTATGTTGTGTCGTTCTGCCATTAAACATATTGTTGTCAGCATGCGCTACCCATGTCTTTACTAGTCATGCAGTGCCATAACTGTTCGGATTATAGATAGTGTGAAGTTGTGTGCGCTATGTCACAGCCGACATTGATCATGTTGTTGCTAGTTGAATCCAGATGTTGCCAGCTATCTTCTGCCAGGTTGTTGCCAGTTGTAGGTCCCGCTCCATGACCCATGTCGTCCGACGACATGACTTCCTGTATACCTTATTTTCAGCTCTCATCACTCTACGCTTACTCCTATAAATAGGGGGTACTTTAAGCGGACCAAATTTTATGACCCCGAAGGGTTGTCCAACCATTTCCTAAGCAATTCTAAGTGATTTCTACATCTTCTAACACCTCCAATCTAAGATCAAACATGGATTTCTCCATCAAATCATGGAAATCCACCAAAAAGCTTGGTGAATCATAAATCTACTTCTCAAGTTGCTATACCTAGAGGATTTCTCTACTTCTTTTGGCTTTTTGAACTAAATGAAGAGAAGAGTGTGTGAGGATGAAAATCTATGTAATGAGAGAATATTCAAACCTTGTAAATGTGCATGTGATAATGAAAGTTTCTCTCAAAGTGGACGTAGATCTTTCCTAAGGTCGAGCTACTATAAAAATCGTTGTCGTTTACTTGCATTTACGATCGTGGCTCCTTTTAATTTCTTACCATGTTAGTGAAGTACAATTTTTGTATTTTTGGTGTTGAGATCCGATTTAGGTTTTAAAAGTTGCCAAGGATTGATGACTTGTTCGATCAGCTTCACGAGGCCGAAGTGTTTTCTTAGATGGATTTGGCAATGGGATTTCACCAGTTGAGCGTGGCGAGGGATAGTATGCCAAAGACTGCTTTTAAGACACCATCCAGTTTCTTGAATGGTTGGTGATGCCATTCAGGTTGACTGATGCTCCAACAAATTTTGTGGATCTTATGAATAGAGTTTTCAAAGATCAGTTGAACAAGTTCATGCTTGTGTTCGAGGATGACATTCTAGTTTATTCTCGGAATGAGGAAGAGCACAAGATGCACGTGAGAGTTGTTTTGAAATCTTGCGAAAGCATCAGCTGAAGGCTAAGTTTTCAAAGTGTTACTTCTGGAAGAGCGAAGTGAGATTCTTTGGCCATGTTGTTTCTGGAAATGGAATAACGGTTGACCGTACTAAAGTGGTAGCAATCCAGGACTGGGATAGATCTAAGAATGCGACGGATATGAGAAGTTTCCTTGGGTTGGCTGGTCATTACCGATGGTTTATTATGATTTCTCGAAGACAGCTGCACCATTAACAGGATTGACGAAGAAGAACCAAGCGTTCACATGGGATGCAAAATGTGAACAAGCGTTTGGAATCCTGAAAGAGGGACCGACGAGTGCTCCTGTGTGGACCATTCCGAGTAGGAATGAAAAGATGGTGGTATACACCGATGCATCTGGTACTGGACTTGGAGCAGATGCAGAAGGATAAGGTTGTGGCCTAAGCGAGTCGACAACTGAAGTCGCATGAGTAGAATTACCCAACTCATGAATTGGAGTTGGAGGCGATTGTGTTTGCTATGAAGATATGGAGACATTACCTGTTGGGAGTTTGATTCGAGTTGTTTACGAGTCACAAGTCATTGAAGTATCTTTTCTCCCAAAAGGATTTGAATCTTCAGCAGTAAAGATGGTTGGAGCTTCTAGCATCGTATGATTTTGATATAGCCTATACTCCTAGTAAAGGTAACGCAATGGTTGATGCGTTGAGTCGAAGACACACATGTTTGGGAGCGATGTTTTCAGAATGAAAGAGCCTCGAGTATTTGGCAAGATTTGATTTTATGCCATGAAGTGAGTTGGAATCTGAAATGTTGTAAAGCGTATCGATAAGACCTACTCTTATTGAAAGGATTGGCGAGAGCCAAAAGCGAGTTATGAAGCTTGTAGAGTTTATCCAGGAGCTGGAACTAGGGAATAAAGAGTTCAAAGTCGATCGAGAAGGTTGGCTTCGAAAGCAAGGATGACTAGTTGTTCCTGATATCGACAGATTGAGAGATGAGGTTCCCGAGGAATGTCATCACTTGAAGTGACGATTCTTCTCGGTGGCAAAAAGATGTATCAGGACATGAAGCGAGTTTACTACTGGGAAGGGATGAAAAGAGATATTGGAAAGTTCATTTCCAAGTACATGAATTGTCAGTTGGTGAAAGTTGAACAGAAGAAGCCGAGTGGATTGCTTCAGCCATTTGGATGTTCCTACGTGGAAGTGGGAGCATATATCGATGGATTTTGTTGATGAACTACCTAGAACCAGGGCAAGAAATGAAGGAATTTTGGTCATCGTGGATCGCTTGACCAAAAGTGTAAGGTTCATTCCTGTCAAGTCGGCTAGGACGACATCAAAATTGGCTAAACTTTATGTGAAATGGATAGATCGATTCCATGGTATCCCGAAGAGCATAGTGACTGACCAAGATCCGTTATATATGAGTGGATTTTGGAAGAGTTTGTAGGAAACTTTGGGAACCTAGTTGTTTCTAAGTACGGCTTACCATCCCCAAACTGATGGTCAAACCGAGAGGGTTAACCGAGTTTTGGATGATCTCCTAAGAGCTTATGTGTTGAATTTTGGGGGATCATGGGAAGACCACCTACATCTCATTGAGTTTGCATATAATAATATCTACTAGTCTAACATTGGGATGGCACCATACGAGGCATTGTATGGTAGGCCATGTAATTCTCCAACATGTTGGTTAGAAACTGGAGATAAGTTGGTACTTGGGCCTGAGTTGATTAGAGAGACCTTGGATTATATCGAGATCGTTCATCAGCGAATGAAGGCAGCCTAAGATTGTCAGAAGAGTTATGCTGATAAGCATTGAAAAGATTTGGAGTTCGACGTGGGTGATATGGTCTTTGTAAAGATTTCGTCGTTAAAGCATGTGGTCCGGTTCGGAAATAAAGGAAAGCTAGCTCCAAGGTTCACTGGACCATTTCCAATAGTCGAGCGATTTGGAAAGCTCGCATATAGATTGGAGTTACTCGAGAAGATGTCGAGGGTGCATAATGTGTTCCATGTATCGTTTCTATGGAAGTTCGTGCATGATTCGAATGTTATGGTATCTTCAGAGCAGTATGAAGACCTAGAAGTAGAGACCATAGTTGCGAGACCTCGAAAGTCACTTCGTGGTGGGAAATGACACGAAACAACTTAGGAGGAATACAATTAAGCTAGTCAAGGTACAATGGAGTGAGGATGGCGATGATTGTATGTGGGAGACAGAAGAGAGTATGAAGGCGACCCATCCAGAACTCTTCGTCAGTATGACCCGTTAGTATCGCGTCACCTTACATCATGCTATGGTTGTTTTTAGAATTCCACGTGCTAGGATAGGGCTATGGGTGCATGGTCTGATGGCTGCTAGTTTGGATGATAGAAGAGACTGCTCATGAGTGATAGACATGCAAAATTGTAGTGGTTGCTTGTGCTTGTTGGAATTTCGGTGGCGAAATTCCTAAAGGGGGGGGAGAATGTAATAGCCCACATTTTACATATCGGGGGATCGTAAAATATTTTTATTTGATTCCCTGAGGGTTGGATCATTCTCATATTTTAATATGTTTTTTATGGGGATGTGAGACACGTCCATAATTTTTACCAGTTTTATTTGTGACCATTTTCCCCCTGTCAGTCTTGTACAAGGCATAACTTTTGATTCAGGTTGAATCAGGTGTTGATGCCTATGCCATTGGAAAGGAAATGATGTTTCCTTTTTCGTAGAGTGGTCACATTAAAGATTTGACTCAGCGGTTTAGGAGGAATCGCTGTTTTAAGGTTTTTCAGTTAGCTGTTCAGGTTTGTGAAGGCATAATGGGCTGATTTGGAGAGGCCCCTTAGTGGGCTGGTGGAGGCTATAAATAGGGGGTAAGAGGCATGAAGAATAGTTTACTTTCTCCATTCTCTCATTTGGAAGAGCCAGAAGTCCTCCATTCCTCCACTGCTTACACCTTTCCACCATTAAAGCTAGAGAATCGAAGATCTACATCATTTGAAGTTATATTTATGCCATTTCAAGAGAGAGTTCATCGAATCAAAGAGTTTGATTAAATTCTTTGCTGTCCAAAATCGTATTTCAGTCATTTTGGGTTGTTTTGGAGAATTGGTGAGTGATATGCATCTCTCACATGGATTCAAGCAAGTATACGAGTTGTATGCACATATTTTCATCATTTTAAATCGATTTCTCCTAGATCTACACCATGCTAAGCTTATTTTCATATGAATCGCCATAGGATCAAAATTAGCAACTTAAAACCGGTAATTCTCATATATTTATATATGTTTATGCAAGTTAGATCCATAATTTAATTCATTTGTTCATATATCATAATTTTGGTGAAATTAGCATACTTTTGATGAAAATTATCGTTTTCATGTTGTTACTGATTTCATAACATACTTGTGGCTGTATTGGATGAATCAAATGAGTTGGTTTCGTCGAATTGGTCATTTGGCGAAGTTTTGGTTGAATTCGGAGGTGAATTGGGTCTGTCCAGGTGTTGGATCAGTCGGGAAAGTTGGGTCGGGAAAGTCATGAACCGATCGAACGGAAATGTAGCTTGGGAAGCAATAAATCATGTGGGTCGGTCGGTCTTTTGGTTCGGTCAGTCAAAAGTGGTTGGGTCAGTCAGAAGGGATCGGGTCGATCGGGGGTGGTCAGTCAGTCATGGCTATGGATCGGTCGGTCAGCACGGAGGTGCATGGGTCAGTCACTGTTTTCTATTATGGGTCAGTCATGACATGTAATGACCCGGATTTTTAGCGACTTTGGTTATCGACATAAAACACGATGTCGATAACCAAAACATCGAAAAATCCGGGTCATTACAGTTGGTATCAGAGCCAGGTTAAGAATTACTTGGCTCTGTGGCGTGACTCGGTAGAGATAGGGTTAGTAATACCCTAGACTGAGATTGAGTGTATATATACGAGTGAACGTATTTGTTATTGATATAAAAATTTGTTTTATATTGTGGAGATTTATTGGTTGAGTTGTTTATAGGTTCTGGTCGATCAGTTTGATCCACTGTATCGGTAGGAATTGGTAAACACTTGAATACGATGAACCGTCATGGTATGTTTTGAAAAGAGGGTAAATTAAAACAAGTTTACCCAAAGTATATTTTGATATATATTGGATATATTGGTTGTTATTATAATCGAGCAAGATTATAGATTAAATGGTTATGTAAATAACCAATCAGAATTCATATAAGTGAAATACGTGAAATCAGATGAGTTAAATCTGAAATTTAAACCAGAAATTGAAGTTAAAATTCTGGAGAATTGGATAAGTGTTTTTAAATGGATTGGGATTAAAAATAAGGAAAATTTAAGATCCTGGGAGATTTTAAATTGTTTTACAAGCAGTGTGAATTATATTTTGAAATGAATTTCAATGTGGAAATGGTTAGAAATGGTTTTATAGTATTGAACTCACTTCGATCGCTGGAAAATAGATTCTGATGATGACAGCTGCATCATCAGTATCCATTTTCGAGTTGTAAGTGACAAATTACTACCAGAGATACTGTTTTGAATTTGTTTTGGGAAAGACAAGTGTGTTGAATTTCAAAATGGGATTTATAAAATAGATTTTGAACTTTTAAATAGATTTGAAATATTAACTTGTTTTAAAAGAAATAAAAACGAGAAGTTCCTTTATAAACGAAGTTTATAAATAGTGCTTTTATAAACGAAGTTTATAAATGAAGTGAAGAGAATTTTTCATCGGATAATTCAGAAATAAAATACAAGTGTGAAATTGAAAGGGAAATTTATCTTCTAAGGGTAGAAATATCGATTTCAAAAGAAATTGAAATCAAGACTTATTTAAAGAAATTTGAATAAAGGAAGTTCAAACATAGAATTTAAATAAGGAAATTCAAAGGGGATTTGAATATAGAAATTCAAATGGAATTCGAATATAGAATTCAAATGGAATTCAAATATAGGATTTGAATATATAGAATTTGAATATAGAATTCAAATGGAATTTAAACCATAGAAATTGAATATATAAAACTCAATGGAAGTGATATAGAATTTGAATATAGAAATTCAAATGGCGTTTGGATATAGAAAATATAAGAGATTTCAAATATAGGATTTGAATATCGAAAGTGATATGAAATTTGAATATAGAAGATTCAAATAGAATTGAAATTGAAATTTGAATGTAGAGGATTCAAATAGAATTGAATTTGAAATTTGAATATAGAAGATTCAAAGAGAAATTGAGATGAAATTCAAATATAGAATTTGAATAAAAGAACTGAAATGGAATTTGAATATGGGAAATTCAAATAAAATTGAAATGGAATTCAATTAGTTAATAAATAAGTTAAACCTATATTTGAACATGTATATTCAAATAAAAAGGTGAAATGGGCAAACCGGTAATTTGAAAAATCACTTAACTAACTAAGTTAAAATGATTGGATTAAGTTGAAATGAATTAGAAATGTATAAATATACATGAGGTAGATATGGATAAGGTATGATGGTAACAGAATAGAATGCTCGACGGAAAGGTATGTATTTAATTCATATATGAGATTTTATGCGCCGTATCGGCAAGCCGCTTGGCTTTTTCTTTTTCTTTTGGATTGGTGAGGGCCATGGGAGGCTATTTGAAATATCCCGATGCTCCTAGTACAAAGGAGGTTATGGCGATTTTTTCCGAGAATTTAAGGAGTTAGAATATTTTTAAGATAATTTGATAGTTAGAAATCAACGTATCGATATATATATATATAGAAGTCGATAAGGAAACGAACTTAGAAAAAGAATAGTAAAATCAAAAAGGAAGTATAGGAATAAAATCTCGTAAGAATAAAAAGAGAAGGTGTACGTGTTTAAAAGTGAATGACTAGTTATATAGTATTGATTCTTCGAGTAAGTAGTCATATCTGTTTTGACGTTATAAATGTTATTCAGTCAAGGTCTGAGAGGTAGTTATACCCCAACTTGATTGATTTCATTATTAACAAATAAATAGTAAGATTTCAGGCTCGGAGATCAATGTTGAATAAGAGTTAGTTGAATATAGTAATTGGGTTGTCGTAACGATGTTTTACACAACATCCGTTTTAACCCAAATAAGTGTAAGCTTGGAAATAGAATAAAGAATATTTCCTAAGTATAGAAATAAACGAGATCGGAAAAGAGATAAGTAATTGGAATATTTTCCAATTGTAAATAGCATATATTTTCTAAAGTTTAGAAAATAAAGGAAGGCGATATTCGGAAATGTTTTCCAATTAACATAAAAGGGCCAATATGGTTATTTAAAATATTTGGTTAACAAATATTGATAAAGAAATAGAGAAGTGATTTAACTAATGGAATATTAATTAAGGCCTCAGTTGAATTTCAAAAAAGGAAAATTTGATTTTTGAAAAAGTAAACTGTTTGAAATTCCCAGGAAGAGACTGTTTGAATTAAAAACAAATTTAACAGAAATTTGTGAAAGCAAATTTGAATTAAAGTAAAGCCAGTAAAGTGGTAACTGAGGTTGAATCAGAATGATATCAAGACAAATTGGATTGTGAGATTCAAATGTGAAGTGTAATGTGATAATCAAGTTAAGAGTGGGAATCAAGAACGAAACTTGAGTTTGAAATGATATTTGGCTCAGATATAAGCGAATGGTTGTATTGTGGATAAAAGTGATTGGGATTTGGTTGGGATAACATTGGTATATGCTGAGTTGATAGCATATGGAAGTGATAGGGTTAATATGCCCGACAAAAAGGTACAAGTTATATTTCATATGGTATGAGATTTTGATAAGCCGAATTGGCAAGCCGCTTGGCTGTTTGATTTTCTTTTGGGATGGAGATGGCCCAGAGAGGCGAGTTGGAGTTTGACCGATTGACCAGTACAAAGGAAGTGTTGGCGAAATTGTTCAAAAAGAGTTAAGGCGTTAGAAAATTTTCAGGATTTTTGAAAATTTTCGTTAATAAGAATTAATTAATAATTTAATTGAAATTAAATTGGTTCAGTTGAAACTGAAGTCAAAAAAGTGAACAAATATGTTCTAACCAGTCGATAGGGTCGTTCTCTACCTTTTAGCAATTTCGAGGACGAAATTATTTTAAGTGGGGAAGATTGTAATGACCCGCATTGGCAGAGGTATCATGATTAATTTATTTTATTGTATATATGGTGGTTTAGAGAAATTTAATGGTCGTGGAAGAATAATAGTGAATATTTAATTAAAATAAAAATTAAATAATATATTTAATTCTGAAATAATCAGAATTGGCTGAAATGACGATATGGTGTGAACGGGATCATCTGTGATATTTAATTCAGCTTGGAATTGAATTTGAATAACGAATATATTCAATCGTCGACAGTTGGACGTATAGTTTATAATATAATTATAAACGAGCTCGAAATGGCGCGGCAGTTCGCTATTTGGCGATTTGAACTTCAACTGAATGTACAGGATTCGTTTTAAATCGGATTTCTGTGAAAAAGGAAACGTGTGGAGCTGGTGGAGTATATCTTTCTAGTGGAAGAGAAAAATTGGGATTTCGTCGTGTAGATTTTGAGATATGTCCAAATCCAATTTTAAAATAGTCGCTATAGAATCGCTTATCGACCGTAACGGTTTATTCGATATAACTAGATATCAGTTGTGAATTTAGACAAGGTTCTTCTGGGACATAACGATAAATTAATTTTTAGAATTTTACGGAGATTTTTAATTAATTTAATAAGCAACTTTTTATTTGAAGTATTTCGCACCCTGAAATCAACATTTTGAAGTTTCAAAATATGAGGTAATCTACCGGTATTATTATATCTCTGGGGCCATGACACATTGCTTAACACAATGGTAGGCTGTCTATGGCAGTTTGTAAAACAAAAAGATATATGTTTTTATATATGCATATACTGGCAATGTGGTTAGTACATAAAACAAGAGGAGGATAATGCAATACGATTCATTTAAAATAACCATAAGAAATTAAACAAAAACAAGAGAAGGATAATGCAACACATTCTTCATGTATCCACCACAATTCGGATTGAAATATTTAACTCCCCATTATAAATACCCCCCTCCAACAAACTCTAACCTAATTCCTTTAACATCAGAAGTCAACTAAAATCCGCCGCCCCAAATTCTTCTTTCCTGCAAAAGATTTCGATCTTCGAAAATCACGATAAAATCCTATTTAAAATCCATAAATCCTGAAAGTAATATATTCGGATTTCACTAAGCCTTTCTTCTCAACTGGGTACTGTTTTCGCTAAACTCGATTCACTTTTCTGACTCGTCAATGTTCTTCATCGAACCTATGGTTCCAGTTTTGGTAATATTTAAGAAGTATTAAATCGTTCTGAGTTCATAGTTGGATTTAGAGTCGAGAATAGCTTTGATTTTGTATTTTTGGTGCTGTTCTGAAATAGAAATTGTCGTTGGAATTTCTAGAGCGAAGGTTTGAAAAGTATGGCATTGAACAAACGAAGAAGCAGAAGTTTGTAAACAAAGAAGTACGGCATGAAGTGCTGATGAAACAAAGGGGGTTTTGTTCATGGGTACACGCGTGAAATAAACTGAACGGTAGTGAAATAATGGAAGGAGGTGAGAAGTGAAGTTGCGGTAGGAAGTTGTGAAGGTTTATGCTGTCTGTTTGTTGAAGCGAGAAGGGGATGGTGTCCTCGGTTTATATTAAGGTGGGATGTAAACAAGGGCTTGCGTTACTGGTGGATTCAACTGGGAAGAACTTGCAGCTATGTAGTTTTGCGAAGTGTACAGGAGTACGACTTGTCTTGTGGAGTAGGAGGGACTGAACGCGAGTGGTCTGGGTAGAAAATGGGGTTCGAATATTTTCACTGAAGTTTGCGTTTCCGAAATTGGGGGAGAAGGGCGGCGATTGAAGTTTGGCGTTGGTGGATATACTGACTTCCGCAAGTTCAATAGTTTGGAGAAGATAAACTAAAGAGGTGGGGCGTGGGTTTAAAGGGTATAGTTGGGCTGAGTATTTAATAGAAGGCCCATAATGAAAGAAAAAAAAAAGTATGTATTACTGGAATTTCAAATGGTGAAGGATGGCTCACGTTTCGGCCATGGGAGTTGCTGGACATGTTAATTGCTATATAGATGAAGGGGAGTTTCAATGTACTGAAACGAGTACTTTTTAATTTGGGAAGAACAAGACTGTTTCACATTGTTTGGATGTTCAACATGGGTGGGCCGAGTAGAATTGAATTCCGCGAAACAACGCTCGTAGGAACCATATCAACGAAGGCTACGAAATTGAAAGGGTTTTAGGTGATCTAGTGCTCGGTTGGATTTATGGTGGAATAAAACATCTGATCCGGATCAAAGACAGTTAATCGTTATATAACGATAACCGTCCAAAGTGAGTAAAACTCACTAACTCTCCTCAATTTATATTTCAATATAAATTTTACTTTATTTATTGACTGCTGTATATTGATTGTTAAATTGGACTGTTAAATAGATTTGATTGAAAACGTAGTTATAGTTAATCTATGTACTGTTAATCAAATATGGTTCTGTACAGCAGGATATTTCATTTCAAAATGAAATATGATATATATTATACTGTGTAACATCTGTAGATGCAAGGAAACAGGTTGGAGGAATCCGACTGGATTCCTCAACATTTATTTTACTGTTTTCATATATTGTGATATATGATGGGTTATATAATCTGTTATGGATTATGTGTGTTGGGATGATATTGATCATTGTTATTCGATATTGTAAATATCATAAAAGACCCTGGGATGTAAAAAGAAGTATTTCAAATGTATATTGAAATAAAGGAATTTTATAAAATCACAGGATTTTATAAAAGGAATTATTTATAAAACGAACACGGTTTTATAAAAGGGATATTTATTTAGAAAATAAATAGAAAAAGAAAAGAGATATTTATTTAGAAAGCAAATAGAAGTTATAAATAGGATATATTTGTAAAGGTAAATAGAAGTAATAAATAGGATATATTTGTAACGGTAAATAGAAGTTATAAATAGGATATATTTGTAACGGTAAGTAAATGTTATAAAAAGGAAATAGTTGTAACGGAAAACGTAGTTTATTAAAAGAAGTTAATCGATTAGAGAATAAAGTTAAAAAGAAGTTAATCGATGTTAGTTAATCGATTAGTGTTAAAGTAAAAGAAGTTAATCGATGTTAGTTAATCGATTAGAGAATAAAGTTAAAAAGAAGTTAATCGATGTTAGTTAATCGATTGGAGAATAAAGTTGAAAGGAGATAATCGATGTTAGTTTAATCGATTAGAATAGAAGCAAATGAGTTAAACCGAATATAGTTATTCGAATAGAAGAAAATGAGTTAATCGAATATAGTTATTCGAATAGAAAGTAAAAGGAGTTACCGAATATAGTTCATTCGAAAGGAGTTAAGTGAAATGAGTAAATCAATAGTGTTAGTCAAATAGAGTTAATCCAATAGTGTTAGTCCAATAGAGTTAATTGATAAGGGTTAATCGAATAGAGATTTATTAGAAGGAGGGTTAAGTAAGGAAGTTAGAAAAAGGAATAAAGTGAACTTTGCTAATTTCAAAGTTAGAAATGTTGTTCAGTTAAGGTCTGAGAGGTAGTTCTACCCCAACTTGATTGGCTTCGTTTTTAACTGAGGAATAGTTAAGGTTCGACAGTAAAGGAAATGGTTTGAGTTGGCATCGCGATGGTTTGTTTAAACATCTGTTTAAGTCCAAGGAAGAAGCTTTGGAAATGTTTTCCAAATAAGAAACCAGAAATGTTTTCTAATAAAGAAACAAAGAAATGGAAATGTTTTCCATTTGTTGATAACGTATATCTTCCCAATTTAGAAAATAAGGAATATTGAACGTAGGGAAACAAGAGATAAGTAGATTAATGAAATAAGGAGATAAATGTTAAATGATGTTTGATCGATATAAATTTCCATTGGGAAATAATATCGTTGGTTGCACACTTGTTTTTATTCGATAGTTAAATCACAGACTATCGAAGTTTTGACCATTTTAACGTTGTTAATATGGAGAGACCGGTTGGATTATTATCCAAAGAACCACTCTATATTGGCATAAGCGTTGCGAATCATATATGCCAAAGGAAATTGAAGACGGAGTTATGCAAGGGCTATCCTGTTTACAGAATAGTGCCTTCGGTTCATCCTATTCCTGGATGACTTGTATGGACGGATGTCTGACAGAGTATTTCCAGACAATCACATATATTGATTTCTCCAACCGTACCAAGAGTGGAAGCGAAGAAGGAAACTTCTTTTAGCTAACACATAATGTATTGTTGAGGACGTCAATCGGTGATTTGATGGATTTGACGTTGTGACATTCAAAGTGAATCTAGTGTGATGATAAAGCGTAGTTTCTAGCCTCATCATCCGGTAAATGACAGAAATTGGGCAGGCAGCATGGCTAAGTCGGTCGCACCGAAGTAGGGTGTATAATCACCTGATCTAGAGTTTCATTTACTTCTAAAAATCTATTGTTGATGCTGTCCCATTCGGGAAACGGTTGCTGATCCCAACCATTGGTGATATACATTCGATACACTCAAGCGAAATGAGTGGTCGGTCATGTGTGGCCGGGTTGCAAGATGTTCTTGTTGAACCCAGTGTATTCCTCTCTAGAGGTACACTAGCGAAAGGTGATTCCATACCTTGTCATAGTTGGAAATCCATTACCCAATACGTGCTTGCGGTTTTGATTGTATACTATATATGTAGAACGTGAGATGAAAGCGTTTCTGCTAGATGATTATATATATACTGTGATTGATAGACATTATCATAATATCAAAGGTTTTTGATATAAAGATATTTTGGATTCTCATAAGGGAAAAACCTGTTCCGTTATGCGGCGTGGTCTTATGAGATATCGTTTACTTGTTCGAACTGTTTTTAAACTGTTTTACTCATACCAGTCCCATGACTGACCTGGAGTTTATTTTGTTGTTTTCCCTAAACTCTTGGGTGCCTAAATTTGTACGGGCAGTCAAGTAGTCGGGATTTTACAGATACACTTGAAGAGCTGGAGCAGGAGGCTTCAGGATGTTATAGCTATAGTTGTTTCCGCTGTGTTGTAAGTGCTGTACTTTGAAAATGATATGTATATTCAAGTACAGATTTGTATTTCAAAGTTATGTTATGAAATATATTTATTCGTTCCGCTGTGAGATTCGTATTACTCTGATGTTGTGTTCTTCTTCTTCTTTTATTCTATTTTTCTATCTTATCTTTCCTCACCCTCTAATTTCTTTCACTAATTACCAGGATTTTTCGATGTTTTGGTTATCGACATCGTGTTTTATGTCGATAACCAAAGTCGCTAAAAATCTGGGTCATTACATGACAGGTCGGTCAGCACACAGAGATGGGTCGTTCGGTCGGAGTTTTGATGTGATGGGTCGGTCGGTCCGGAAGGGGATGGATCGGTCTATGTTGCATAAATGGGTCGGTCGGCTCTAAGAGGATGGGTCAGTCGCACAGGGCTATTTCTAAAAAATTATACTTTTTCGGGTATGAGCCAAATTTGAACAAAAGGTTCTAGAAAAAATAATTTGAGCATAAGTGCTGAACCCGTGCCGCAGCGCAGTGATGGTGTGACTTCGAAGTGAATTCAAGTAGCAAGGTTCGAAATGTGTTCGTTGATCGGTATAGAACAACGAATAAGGTGACAACTCAAAGGTCGTGAGTTGGTGGATAATGGTTGCTCGAGACGGTTGCTTGGGCTAGGAAAAGTCATCGAGTTGGATGACTAGAGATGTGAAGTCCGATAAATTATCGTAGTCGTAAGCTCTAGCAGGCTCAAAGCAGGAGTACAGTGTGGGCATCCAAAATACCAGAAGGTTGATGGTCGAGTACCTTGGGTATCATTGAAAGGCCTAGTTGTCAAGGTCAGACAAACATACGTATCGTTGAAAGGCGTGTGGAGTTTATGCTAGAACTGGGGTTACCATTAGCCCTCGACATATGGCGAGGTTGGCTGTCATACGATTAACGAGGGTTTCGAAGCAGGATTGGCGGTGATAGTCAGAGTCTGTCATGGTTGATTAGTTTCCTTATTTGAACCGTCTCATGTAGGTTGTCAAACGTCGAAGGAGATGTTCCTTGGGTGCTTGTCTGATATTGATTTAGGCATTTAGGGCTTGTGCTTGAGGGATGTTGAGTTCGATTAGGATGGTTTACATAAGATATGTAATTTGGATGTCATAAGTGCTTTGCCATGATTGAATGGGTGTTTTGATTTCCATGGATGTATGGTTGAAATGTTGTTGTAAAGGCTATCACTATCCGATTTGAGGAAGATAGGGTTGAGTTCTTCTCTGGTATTGTGGGTAGATTAGTATGTTTATCTTTCCATTCTCATATACTTTATTGTTGATGTTTGTTAGCTGTTTTATCGCTCACTAAGATTTTTGTCTAACTCAAGGTTTTATGCTTCCCTCTTATTACCTTGGGTTATTCATCCGGTTGTGGATGGGCAGACTAGGTCGCAGGCGACATGTGATAGATTAGTGAGGACGATGCTACAGTGCGAAGTTAAGCAGGAGGCTAGCGTATTATCTTTACTACTATCTAGTATCTTTGTTTCTGCTATTATGTTTTCTTGAGTGTTGTGGTGAGGCTATTTATACAGACATTTACTGATGTGATCCTAAGATGTTGTGGATATTTCCTTGATGATGTGGAATTTTAATTTTCTGTGCAATTATCCTTTACTATTACTACTTGTTGTACATGTTCTATTATATTTTATTCTTGCGTTGTGAGTTATACGATAGGTTCCTTTTGTGTTATCATACCATGATGATCGTCCACAGCTGCCTGGCACATCTTTTAGTGCATTATTCCTCTTTTTAAGTGCAGGGGCTATGGGGGGTCATCACAAATATTTTATCCCTTTTCCTTTTAATGTGTTAGTTGGGGTGGTTGCGTGGGACCATACCACGATAAGTTGAGCCATGTGGAGCATCTGTATTGTAGGCCTAATGAAGAAGACCTTTACAAATATAGTAAATCCCCGAAGGTGTGATGATAATATCAATGACTATTTTGCACTTAAGCCCAGTAATAATTTCTGAACCTTGTAGGTAGCAGCTTGATTAGCTGTGGTGAGTTGGGGTTGAAACTAAAAATCTTGATTTAGGAGATGCATAGGGCTTTTGCGGGTATGGGCTAGTTTTCGGTTTAAATAGGTCAACCATATAATTTGTTATCTTAGATTTTTTGCACTATTAGTAGAGTTCAATTGAGGTGCTTATATTCTAAGGTTTTGAAATAGGAGAATTTAAAGGATGGATTTGTTAGCCAATTGGGGGCTATTTTGACTGTAAGAAGGAGATGGTTAGGCTAAGTCATGCGATGGACTAATTTTTAGGACTTCTAGCGACCCGAAGGGTCAATCATGTTGATATTCCTATTTTACTTAATGCATCTCTAAGCAGTATCAATTCAGATCTCTTTGCGCGATATATTCTGAATATGGTAAGTGATTGAAGTATTATCTCTAGGAGAAAGAGATTAATTTTCGGATTGTGATGACGCTAAACTTGTAGCATTTTTGGTAAAGCACATGTTTTTGGGATTGTAAGTGAGAATTGAGTTTCATAGTTGGATCGGAATATTTTACTCCATAAACCCAATCTTTTAAAAAGAATGGTGTGATTCTTATGTTGGAGCCTCCTACATGTATTCTAAGGAAGTAATTGGACTTCAGTTGTAATGAAAAAGGTTATCGAAAAAAGCCAAGTAAAAGAATTTTTGAAATAGTTGTCCTACCTTTTTTCCTTTTTGAAAGTTTAAGGGTTCATGTAACATTTATGGGAATATTTTGTAGGCCGAACCTGAGATTGTAGCTAAAGATTGGACACGGATTCACCATTTGTTAGGACACATTTTTAAGATTTGATGCTTATAAGGATTTTGTCAACTGGACAAAACAGGTAAACCTTTATATGACAACTGAATCGAAATAATAAGTTTGGGTAGGCGAATATAGAACAAATAACCGTGTTCCAAGACTAGAGTGTAACAAGGATATGTTTTATGGAAATTTGTAGAGCCATTTTGAGTTGAGACCCCATATATATATAGTTTTAAGAAACTGAAATTTTGAAAGACTAATGAATTTTGATATGAAATTTGTATTTTGGGAATTTCATAAAAGCAATATGTTTCAAAACGAAATTTTTGCAATTGAAATTTTGCCTTATTAAGATTTTTCAAATAAGGATTTGGAAAAAATAAATAAAGTAGGACGATAGGTAAGTCTTTATGGGGTTGGACAATATAAGTGGAATGAGCCAAGGAGCACAAGATGGGTAAATTAAAGACTAGAAATGGAAAGGAGGAAAAGTGTGACTATACATGTAAAATTCAGGTGAGCTTTTGGATTAATTCATTTGAGATTTTCTTCCCGAAGTAACTAAGATGAGTGGGATGAAAGAACTACACCATGGGATTCAAGTTTCTTACCCATATTCATTTGACAAGTATTTCCTCTTTAAAATTCTATCATTAGCTTCTTCCTTTGGCTAGGGACTTCCTTCTAGTATATCCTTGGGAAGTGTAGATCTTAGAATTTGAGCTCATAGATGATAGGATATGGTTTAAATATGTGTTTGAGACATGTTATGTTTGATAGTTGCAAGTGTATGCAATTATTTGCTAGTGGATGCAACGGATGCATATACACACACTATGCGCTAGTTTAGGGATCGTCTGAACTAGGATACTTACATATTGCGTATGAATGTGTGCGCATTTTAATTTATTGTAATAACCCGGAAATCTGTGCCAATTTAAAAAATTTATTTTGGCCATTTTAGTGAATTTTGAATATTTAAAATGAATTATTTTAAATAATAACGACGAGAAATTTATTTTGAATAGAATTCAAACGTATATATTTATATAGATAATCGTTAGAATATAAATATTTATATATATATATATAAAAGGAATTGAAAATGGCGTGGTAGTTTAAAAATTCGATTTTAAAATTCAAATGAATGTACATGATTCAAAATAAACCGGACTTTAGTGAAACCAAAATTATTTGAATCTAATTGAGAATATCTTTCCAACGAATCTGAAAAATTGAAATTTCATAGCGGGAGTCAAAAGTTATGTCCAGTTGAAAATTCAGGATAGTCGCTATGGAATTCTGGCCCTTAAAAATAGGAATTTTGCAAACGACCTCGGTTTTCGACGATACCACTTTTGTTGGATCCGTGATGTCTAGTTATTGCTAGATTCCAAAATTCGTAATTTTTTGAATAAATATGTGAACGTGGCAAAGGAAAACGCGTTTGACCAGTTTTAGTTGATTTTAATCGACTGGAAAATGGCCATTTTTCAAACGATCTCAGAATTTGAAGAAATTAGTTTTGTTAGGACCGTATCATCAATACGAAGTTAGAAAATATTTTTCGGGAATTTTTAGAGTCCGAATATGGCCCCGGTAAATTGAAATGCGCGTTCAAATTCAATATATAGATTTATATCTTGATTTTGACGAAAACTGGTCGAAACAATTGAATTGGCTTACGAAACATATCCCATTGTGTTCGTAATGGGGATAATTAGCTAGGGACGACAGGCGGTGGGTCTCGTTTTGAGATCGAAATTCTAAGGTACTTTTTGGGAGAATAAAATAATAATTAATTAAATTAAACAAAATAATATATAACCATGGCCCATCCCTTTACCTCTCCCTTACGGTCAACGTTCAAAACAAAAGAAGAAGAGAAAAAACCCGAAATCGAAATCGCCTCCACCCCACAACGAAGACCGCGACGCCCTCCAGGCTGACGAGCCGCCGTCAGAGGCGTCAGAACCCCCCCACCCCGCTCTAGCCTCCGCCTCCCACTCTCCTTCCCTAATCCAAACTGCAACCCTAGCCAACATCGAAACCACCACCCACCAAAGCATCGTGCCTCCCCCCCCATGGCCACTGCCACCGCCCAGCATCGCACCCCCAGCGGCGCAACACAAACTCCGGCGCCACCTCCCGTGAAGCCCGCATCCTCCTCCGGTCAAAGAAAAAAAACAGTAAGCCCTCTTTTATTTTATTTTAAAGCATTGTTTTTAAATTCGATTTTTCTTCTTTTTATATATATGAATGAATGAAATTAAGGAAAGGATATATTTTTATTTATATAAAGTTTAGATCTTTAGAAGTGAAAAGGATTGATCTTTATTTAGATGTTGATCATGTAAAGGAAGGATTTTTAATTATATAAAATACGATGTTTATATAAATGACTAGCGAGATATAGGAAGAATAAAAATATGATTTTTATAATATATATATATATAATAAAAATTCGATCTTTATATAAGAAGTAAAAATATAGAAATATAACTTTTATATAGAAATAAACAATAAAAATATGATTCTTTATTTAGAAATATGAAGTTGAGATTTTTAATATTATAAAGAAAAGATTTGATTTTTAGAATGGGAAAAGATTGGATTTTTAATATGTTAAGGATGTGATTTTTATCCCTTTAGCGTTGTAATAAAAATATGATTTTTAGTATAAAAATCATGTGAAACAGATTATGTTGGAATAACGATGAAAAGCACAATGAGCTGAAACAAATCAAAATCCGAACCTTCCGATATAGAATGGAGAAGTGGATCCCCAAGGTGAGAATTCCTCACCTTTAATTTATTTCTAGTTGAAATATATACTAGGGTGCAGACGGTATTTAGTAGCACCCGACACCCGTCGTCCACAGACCATGGATGACTTGTTAGTTTGATTGCTGTGTTGTGAAATTTGATTGCGTGATGTGAAAAGAAATAAAATATTTCATAGTGGAAAATATTTTATAGTTAAAAATATGATTTTTAACGTGTATATAAAATAAATATTTATAAACAAATCAATTTGTTTATATACACTGATTTGATTGATATTGATTAGGACGATAAATTTTACACATTGCCCAACTACACAAATAAAATCTGTGTTTGATTGATTGAAACCCCACACGGGTATTGGGATGATATATGACATACACTAATCCCAATAATTAGTTGTATGTCGATCGATTGATTGACAGGCTGTTATAAGCATTAAATATTTATATTTAATGCTTATGCAGTTGTGTGGTGCACTCTGGATGATTGTTGATTATTTATCACTGCTATTATATACAAGTGTTGTAGAAAATCCATATAATTAACATTATATGGTAATTGATTGGGCCTCATTCCAATATAGAGAAAAATTCATGTGTTGAATAAAAGCCGTGTTGATTAGATTGACGCCATTTTGACGTGAATGATATTTGTATCAATTTTATTCATTTTTCAATGAATATTGAAAGTGATTTCAAAATTCAAATTAAATTGAATAGATTTGAAATTCAAATGAAATTGAATAGATTTGAAATTCGAATTAAATTGAAATGAATTGAAATACGAATTAAATTGAATAAATTTGAAATTGAAATGAATTGAAATTCGAATTAAATTGAAATTGAATTGAAATCGATTTGAAATGAAATTAAAATGAATTTATATTGAAAAATTCGATTTTGATTTGAATTTGGAAAGGAAGTTGAAATCGTTTTTGAAACGAATTTAAAATGAATTTTAAAATACGTTTTAAAAGGAAATCGATGAAATATATATAGTATATTATATATATATATATAATGGCATATCTATATATATATATAATGGCCTGAATAGAACGCGCCGCGCCGCGGCAGTTCGCGAATTTCGACCATTGACTTCGAATGGAGATTACTGGAGATCCGATCGTCAGATTCTCCTAAAACTAGAACCATTGGGTTCCTATCGAAAAGAGCTTTCTAACGAATATTATAGATTTGAAATCTAACGGTTGGATTTGGAATTATGTCAAAATCAAATTTGGAAAAGGTCGCTGTAAGTGCAGTTCGATGACCGATGATGGAAATTGACTGTACGGGCCTAGATAAAATTATTAAAAATATCAATAATTTGTGTAAAATCATAAGAAATGATTTGTGAAGAATTGGGATGAAAATTTTCATATTTAAAAAGATAAAAATAGATTTTTATCGAAATGAACAAGTTTTGAACTAGAATTATAATTCTATTTATTTTTAAAATAAATAAAGTGGATTTGAAATGGTTTTAAAAGTAACCAGGATTTCCAATAATTGAATTGGAGTAGATTTGAATCGAAATTGTGTTTGGAATATTTCGATGTTGGATTTCGTGATTATACAGATATTGTTATGGAAATTTGAAAGATATATTTATATCGTTATTTCCAATACGATATTTGTTGGTCATAGAATTTAATATTGAATATAAGCCGATATATTTTCTATTCAGAGCCTTGTATTTAATATCAAATGGGATTTGGGTTTGTCATGAATGGTGTCTTCATTAACACTGTTCTTGGGCCTAGTTGAGAAAAAGATTAAATCTTTTTATTTAAATTTAATGAAGTGTACCAATTAAATGGTTTTTAATTGGAATTGAATTTGAATTCATTTTTGGGTTTTATCGTGAACGGTGTTTTAAATAACACTTGTTCTTTAACCCGATAATTAATGTAATGTGATTTTGGGTTGTCGTGAACGGTATCTTCAATAATACTGTTCTTAGACCCAACCGAGTTAAGAAAATCAGAAACTAACTGGAGATTAGTTAAGTTGAATGGTTTCTTGGGTATTGATCTGATGTTGGTTTCGGCCTTCGGGGTTAATATTTGGGGAACTGTTCTCTTACTAATTTACGGTTAGAAACTAATAGAATGGAATGTGATTTTGGGTTTATCGTGAACCGTGTTTTAAATGACACTGATTCTTTAACCCAGTTAAAGATTAAAACTAAGTGGAGTTTTAATGAATCTTTAATTAGATTGAAAAGATCGAGAATGGAGTATCACTAGTTTTACTCCAGGCGATAGTTAAATCTTTAATTAGATTTGAACGTGAAATGGTAATTGAATTTACCGATAACACCGTGGTGTTAGATATGAAGTATGACCAGTTTTACTTCATGGGATAAATAGGTTGGGATTGGGAAATAAAATAAATAATTACTTCGGTGTGGTTCGCTAATCCCGACTAGTTTGAAGTGATATTCAAAGGAAGATTAAAGAATAAATTTAAAAGAATTTATCTTTGATAAAATTAATGGGAACCTTTACCTAAGAATGTGAAACTTAGCAACTAACTGAAGGTTAGCTAAGAAGAATGGTTTCTTGGATATTGATCTGATGTTGGTTTCGGCCTTCGGGGTTAATGTTTGGGGAATTATTCTCTTTCTAATTTACGGTTAGTGACTGATGAATTGGAATGAGGCGTATGTTGTGGTTGTGTAACACCTGTTTATTATATACGCGAGTTATTCAGAAAGACCGGGTTTATCCCATTCTGAATAACTGATTCGACGTGGTGTCGAAGAGGAAGACGGTGGTTGAAGACGGTGGTTGAAGACCGGAGGTCTTCACGTCGTTTGGGTGATTACTAATGATCTTGATTGGGCCATACACCCAAGAGGAGGGAATCAGTTAGTGGTCGTCCAGACGTACTTGGAGACCGATGGATATGCGAGGAATAAGGTTCCTCCGGTTTCGTTCAGACCTAGAACGGACTTGTAAATGGACTGTGTGTCTGACATTGGATATCATTCTGTGTGATTGATGGATATCGGTTGCACGGAGTGGTTTGCCTATGTGGCATGCTAAGATGCAAATGATCAAGGCTTCTATTGAAAAGCAGAGTCTTGTGGTTGATGATCAAAGCACAGCCTGTGTGGCATAGCTTTATGTAGCGTTGATTCGTGAGCCTCACACCCCGGTGGTGAACCAAAAACGGGAGAGGACCTCAGGGAGGAAATGCGTTTATTTCTAATTAGAAGTGGCGTCAGTGGTTTGACACGCCCTGACGAGTTTGACTTATGTGGTTGTTGGTTTGCGAGGCGCCTCGGATATATCAGTGACTATGTGAAGCCGATGGAGTCATTCGTTGGCTCATTTACGCCCCAAAGGGCGGGGAAACACAGTGTTCAGGCATTTTAATCCACATCGGTGGACCGGCCCGGACGATCCAAAGGCTTGACTGAGTACTTGCCTGAGACATGGGCTAGATTTTCTCGAATTCGGCGAGGACTATATTTTTCCTCGGTTCACAGATAGAAATCCAATTTCCAAATACGATATGTGCGGTTTTGATTGTAAATCTATGTATGGCGACATAGTGGGATGGGATGCTCATGTCACCTATGATTGATATTTATGATTGTATATAAAATCAGAAACTAACTGGAAACGAGCTAAGATGGGTGGTTTCCTGGGTCTTATAATAGCTTCATTGTTCTTTATTTAGCATTGCGCTGTTTGTTTTATGCACTGGTGTTCTTGGGAGGAAACCCGTTCCGTGTTATACGGCGTGGTCCCTTGATTTAACTAACTTTAAAATAAAGATAAATAACTGTTTTAGTTCTCACACCAGTCACATGACTGACCTGGAGTTTATTGTTTTAACCTAAACTCTGGGTGCTCTTATTTTGACACGGGCAGCAAGTAGTTTTGGTTTTGCAGATTTATATTCACAGGATCCTGATTTACAGCTGGAACGATACTCGGAAAGCTTTGTATCCGTGTATTACTTCTAGTTGTGTTTTGTATTATTTTTCCGCTGCTATGTAATGTATTGTAATCTCTAATATTTTCTGTATAATATTTTTTTTATACTCTGTGTATTCTTGTCATCTGATGTAAATTGTTGTAATATACAATGAAATGTTCTTCTGTCTGCATTCTTTTGTGTACTGTTCTCAATTTAATCCGTGCTTTCCTTACCGGGGAAGTTCGGGTCGTTTCAGTTGGTATCAGAGCTTTGGTTTACAAATCTCAGAGAACAAGACACGTTAGAACCAAACGAAAGAATTCATCAGAGATTGGATTAGTAATATCCAACGAGAATGACTCGTTAGAGATAGGATCAGTAGTACCCTAGGACGAGTGTGAAGAGTATATTTTTAAAATGAAACAAATTTTGTTTTGAAAATTTAAATCAATTATTCATATTTGATTATTTATTTTATATTGATTTGGACAATCCAGTATATAAAGATTTTGCGTATACGTCTGATCCATGTGTATTTGAAGTTTTAATATACTGGATAGATATAGAATCATACTCTAGTCACCCGGAGATGACTCTGATGATACTGGTGATTGACATGTCAGCATCAGTAGTTTATGTTCGAGTTTCGAAGGTGGGATTTCTATATATTTCCAATTGACTGATGTGAGAACCAAAATTAGATAGGGCCTATTGTTGTGAATTGGCACAAAAAATGTGATTTTTGACTATATATCAAAATTATGAGTTTGAAATGATTACCAACTAATTGACTGATGGTTGTGTTGTTTGATTAATTAAATGTTGAACCTTTAGCCAAATTGATCAAATAGTGAATTGTCTTGAAAATTTGTCGTATTTGCATGCATATACATGTACTTACATTGAACAGGTCATAGCAAGGAGGCTAGAGCAGAAGAATAAAATTGTTTTCCCGACATATAGGTACATGTTTACTATAATTTACTGTTTTGTTTGGGTGATGATGATTTTATAAGCCGATTGGCTAGCCGCTTGGCTTTTTCTTTTTCTTTTGTATTGAAGAAGGCCATGGGAGGCTATATGAAATATCCCGAAGTCCCCGGTGCAGGGGAGGTTATGGCGAAATTTTTCGAAAATTTAGGGTGTTAACCAAAGTTTTGAAAATTTGAAAAGTTCTTAGAAACTGAAAAGTTGAAGAACTTAAGCCGTAAAAATAATAATGAAAGTTGAGTTGATTTGTTAAACAACTTTCGGCTTCGTTCCTTTTCGGGGACGAAAAGTTTTAAGTTGGGGAGATTGTAATAACCCGAAAATCTGTGCCAATTTAAAATTATTATTTTGGCCATTTTAGTGAATTTTCAATATTTAAAATGAATTATTTTAAATAATAATGACGAGAAATTTATTTTGAATAGAATTCGAACGTATATATTTATATAGATCGTCGTTAGAATATAAATATTTATTTATATATATAAAAGAAATTGAAAATGGCGCGGTAGTTTGAAAATTCAATTTCAAAATTCAAATGAATGTACAGGATTCAAAATAAACCGGATTTTAGTGAAACCAAAAATATTTGAATCTAATTGAGAATATCTTTCCAATGAATCCGAAAAATTGAAATTTCATAGCGGGAGTCAAAAGTTACATCCAGTTGAAAATTCGGAATAGTCGCTATGGAATTCTGACCCTTAAAAATGGGAATTTTGCAAACGACCTCGGTTTTCGACGAAACTACTTTTGTTGGATCCGTGATGTCTAGTTATTGCTAGATTCCAAAATTCGTAATTTTTTGAATCAATATGTGAGCGTGGCAAAGGAAAACGCGTTTGACCAATTTTAGTTGATTTTAATCGACTGGAAAATGGCCATTTTTCAAACGATCTCAGAATTTGACGAAATTAGTTTTGTTAGGACCGTATCGTCAATACGAAGTTAGAAAATATTTTTCGGGAATTTTTAGAGTCTGTATATGGCCCTGGTAAATTGAAATGCGCGTTCAAATTCAATATATAGATTTATACCTTGATTTTGACGAAAACTAGTCGAAACAATTGAATTGGCTTATGAAACGTATCTCATTGTGTTCAGAATGGGGGTAATTAGCTAGGGACGACAGGCGGTGGGTCTCGTTTTGAGATCGAAATTGCAAGGTACTTTTTGGGAGAATAAAATAATAATTAATTAAATAAAATAAAATAATATATAACCATGGCCCATCCCTTTACCACTCCCTTACGGTCAACGTTCAAAACAAAAGAAAAGAAAAAAAACCCCGAAATTGAAATCGCCTCCACCCCACAACGAAGACCGCGACGCCCTCCAGGCCGACGCGCCGCCATCGGAGGCGTCAGACCCCCCTCCCTCTAGCCTCCGCCTCCCAATCTCCTTCCCTAATCCAAACCGCAACCCTATCCAACATCAAAACCACCACTCACCGAACCATCGCGCCTCCCCCCCCATGGCCACTACCACCGCCCAGCATCGCGCCCCCAGCGGCGCAGCACCAACTCCGACGCCACCTCCCGTGAAGCCCGCATCCTCCTCCGGTCAAAGGAAAAAAAACAGTAAGCCCTCTTTTATTTTATTTTAAAGCATTGTTTTTAAATTCGATTTTTCTTCTTTTTATATATATGAATGAATGAAAATAAGGAAAGGATATATTTTTATTTATATAAAGTTTAGATCTTTAGAAGTGAAAAGGATTGATCTTTATTTAGATGTTGATCATGTAAAGGAAGGATTTTTAGTTATATAAAATACGATGTTTATATAAATGGCTAGCGAGATATATGAAGAATAAAAATATGATTTTTATAATATATATATAATAAAAATTCGATCTTTATATAAGAAGTAAAAATATAGAAATATAACTTTTATATAGAAATAAACAATAAAAATATGATTCTTTATTTAGAAATATGAAGTCGAGATTTTTAATATTATAAAGAAAAGATTTGATTTTTAGAATGGGAAAAGATTGGATTTTTAATATGTTAAGGATGTGATTTTTATCCCTTTAGCATTGTAATAAAAATGTGATTTTTAATATAAAAATCATGTGAAACAGATTACGTTGGAATAACGATGAAAAGCACAACGAGCTGAAACAAATCAAAATCCGAACCTTCCGATATTGAATGGAGGAGTGGATCCCCAAGGTGAGAATTCCTCACCTTTAATTTATTTCTAGTTGAAATATATACTAGGATGCAGACGGTGTTTAGTAGCACCCGACACACGTCGTCCACAGACCATGGATGACTTGTTTGTTTGATTACTGTGTTGTGAAATTTGATTGCGTGATGTGAAAAGAAATAAAATATTTCATAGTGGAAAATATTTTATAGTTAAAAATATGATTTTTAACGTGTATATAAAATAAATATTTATAAACAAAATCGATGATTTATTTATATACACTGATTTGATTGATATTGATTGGGACGATAAATTTTACACATCGCCCAACTGCACAAATAAAATCTGTGTTTGATTGATTGAAACCCCACACGGGTATTGGAATGAAATATGACATACACTAATCCCAATAATTAGTTGTATGTCGATCGATTGATTGACAGGCTGTTATAAGTGTTAAATATTTATATTTAATGCTTATGCAGTTGTGTGGTGCACTCTGGATGATGGTTGATTATTTATCACTGCTATTATATACGTGTGTTGTAGAAAATCCATATAACTAACATTATATGGTAATTGATTGGGCCTCATACCAATATAGAAAAAAATTCATGTGTTGAATAGAATAAACATTCATGTGTTGAATAAAAGCCGTGTTGATTAGATTGACGCCATTTTGACGTGAACGATATTTATATCGATTTTATTCATTTTTCAATGAATATTGAAAGTGATTTCAAAATTCGAATTATATTGAATAGATTTGAAATTCGAATTAAATTGAATAGATTTGAAATTCGAATTAAATTGAAATGAATTGAAACTCGAATTAAATTGAATAGATTTGAAATTGAAATGAATTGAAATTCGAATTAAATTGAAATTGAATTGAAATCGATTTGAAATGAAATTAAAATGAATTTATATTGAAAATTCGATTTTGATTTGAATTTGGAAAGGAAGTTGAAATCGTTTTTGAAACGAATTTAAAATGAATTTTAAAATACGTTTTAAAAGGAAATCGATGAAATATATAAAATATATTATATATATATATATATATATATAATGGCCTGAATAGAACGCGCCGCGTCGCGGCAGTTCACGAATTTCGACCATTGACTTCGAACGGAGATTACGGGAGATCCGACCGTCGGATTCTCCTAAAACCGGAACCGTTGGGTTCGTATCGAAAAGAGCTTTCTAACTAATATTAGAGATTTGAAATCTAACGGTTGGATTTGGAATTATGCCCAAATAAAATTTGGAAAAGGTCGTTGTAAGTGCAGTTCGATGGCCGGTGATGGAAATCGACTGTATGGGCCTAGATAAAATTTTTGAAAATATAAATAATTTGTGTAAAATCATAAGAAATGATTTGTGAAGAACTGGGATGAAAAATTCCATATTTGAAAAGATAAAAATAGATTTTAATCGAATTGAACTAGGTTTGAACTAGAATTATAATTCTATTTATTTTTAAAATAAATAAAGTGGATTTGAAATGGTTTTAAAAGTAACCAGGATTTCTAATAATTGAATTGGAGTGGATCTGAATCGAAATTGTCTTTGGAATGTTTCGATGTTGGATTTCGTGATTATACAGATATTGTTATGGAAATTTGAAAGATATATTTATATCGTTATTTCCAATACGATATTTGTTGGTCATAGAATTTGATATTGAATATAAGTCGGTATATTTTCTATTTACAGCATTGTATTCAATATCAAATGGGATTTGGGTTTGTCGTGAATGGTGTCTTCATTAACACTGTTCTTGAACCCAGTTGAGAAAAAGATTAAATCTTTTTATTTAGACTTAATGAATTGTACCAATTAAATGGTATTTAATTGGAATTGAATTTGAATTGATTTTTGGGTTTATCGTGAACGGTGTTTTAAATAACACTTGTTCTTTAACCCGATAATTAATGGAATGTGATTTTGGGTTGTCGTGAACGGTATCTTCAATAATATTGTTCTTAGACCCAACTGAGTTAAGAAAATCAGAAACTAACTGGAGATTAGTTAAGTTGAATGGTTTCTTGGGTATTGATCTGATGTTGGTTTCGGCCTTTGGGGTTAATATTTAGGGAACTGTTCTCTTACTAGTTTACGGTTAGAAACTAATAGAATGGAATGTGATTTTGGGTTTATAGTGAACCGTGTTTTAAATGACACTGATTCTTTAACCCAGTTAAAGATTAAAACTAAGTGGAGTTTTAATGAATTTTTAATTAGATTGAAAAGATCGATAATGGAGTATCACCAGTTTTACTCCAAGCGATAGTTAAATATTTAATTAGATTTGAACGTGAAATGGTAATTGAATTTATCGATAACACCGTGGTGTTAGATATGTAGTATGACCAGTTTTACTTCATGGGATAAATAGGTTGGGATTGGGAAATAAAATAAATAATTACTTCGGTGTGGTTCGCTAATCCCGACTAGTTTGAAGTGATATTCAAAGGAAGATTAAAGAATAAATTTAAAATAATTTATCTTTGATAAAATTAATGGGAACCTTTCCCTAAGAATGTGAAATTTAGCAACTAACTGAAGGTTAGCTAAGAAGAATGGTTTCTTGGATATTGATCGGATGTTGGTTTTGGCCTTCGGGGTTAATGTTTGGGGAATTATTCTCTTGCTAATTTACGGTTAGTGACTGATGAATTGGAATGAGGCGTATGTTGTGGTTGTGTAACACCTGTTTATTATATACGCGAGTTATTCAGAAAGACCGGGTTTATCCCATTCTGAATAACTGATTCGACGTGGTGTCGAAGAGGAAGACGGTGGTTGAAGACCGGAGGTCTTCACGTCGTTTGGGTGATTACTGATGATCTTGATTGGGCCGTACACCCAAGAGGAGGGAATCAGTTAGTGGTCGTTCAGACGTACTTGGAGATTGATGGATATGCGAGGAATAAGGTTCCTCCGGTTTCGTTCAGACCCAGAACGGACTTGTAAATGGACTGTGTGTCTGACATTGGATATCATTCTGTGTGATTGATGGATATAGGTTGCATGGAGTGGTTTGCCTGTGTGGCATGCTAAGATGCAAATGATCAAGGCTTCCGTTGAAAAGCAGAGTCTTATGTTGATGATCAAAGCACAACCTGTGTGGCATAGCTTTGTATAGCATTGATTCGCGAGCCTCACACCCCGGTGGGAACCAAAAATGCGGGAGGACCTCAAGGAGGACATGCGTTTCTTTCTAGTTAGAAGTGGCGTCAGTGGTTTGACACGCCCTGGTGAGTTTGATTTATGTGGTTGTTGGTTTGTGAGGCGCCTCGGATATATCGGTGACTATGTGAAGCCGATGGAGTCATTCGTTGGCTCATTTACGCCCCAAAGGGCGGGGAAACGCAGTGTTCAGGCATTTTAATCAACATCGGTGGACCGGCCCGGACGATCCAAAGGCTTGACTGAGTACTTGCCTGAGATATGGGCTAGATTGTCTCGAATTCAGTGAGGACTATCTTTTGCCTCGGTTCACAGATAGAAATCCAATTTCCAAATACGATATGTGCGGTTTTGATTGTAAACCTATATATGGCGACATAGTGGCATGGGACGCTGATGTCGTCTATGATTGATATTTATGATTGTATATAAAATCAGAAACTAACTGGAAACGAGCTAAGATGGGTGGTTTCCTGGGTATTTGTCTGATGTTGGTTTCGGCCTACGGGGTTAATACTTAGGGAATCGTTCTCTTACTAATTTACGGTTGGAGTCTGATTAAGAATTAAAACATGAAATTTTGTGTATCAAGCATTCTTTGGCTATTATAAGGTAAAAACCCTGTCCTCCGGCTTGCGTTGCATTGTGTGATGGGACTCGGGTCTTATAATAGCTTCATTATTCTTTATTTAGCATTGCGCTATTTGTTTTATGCACTGGTGTTCTTGGGAGGAAACCCGTTCCGTGTTATACGGCGTGGTTCCTTGATTTAACTAACTTTAAAATAAAGATAAATAACTGTTTTAGTTCTCACACCAGTCACATGACTAACCTGGAGTTTATTATTTTAACCTAAACTCTGGGATCCCTTATTTTGACACGGGTAGCTAGTAGTTTCGGTTTTGTAGATTTATATTCACAGGACCTGATTTACAACTGGAACGATACTCGGAAAGCTCTGTATCCGTGTATTACTTCTAGTTGTGTTTTGTATTATTTTTCCGCTGCTATGTAATGTATTGTAATCTCTGATATTTTCTGTGTAATATTTATTTGCTTATACTCTGTATATTCTTTTCATCTGATGTAAATTATTGTAATATACAATGAAATGTTCTTCTGTCTGCGTTCTTTTGTGTACTGTTCTCAATTCAATCCGTGCTTTCCTTACCGGGGAAGTTCGGGTCGTTTCATTTATTTTCACTTTGGATGAAAATTGGTTGAATCGTCACTTGGATGTTGCATTTTGGTGGATGGTTGTACACATGTAGAATTTTATATGTATCATTAGGATTCTCTTGCATACATATTGGATGCATGACAAATACATGAATTGCATTAAGGAGGTCAACTGAATCAGTAGACCGTCTGATTTTCGCATTAGCTTATGGACATCTACACGAAACCTTTGCATATGTTCATGCAAAGCATTAGAAATTCTAAGGACTATGGATGCCAGTGGATGATGGTTGAGTAGATTGGTGTTAGCATTCATAACATTCTTCTAGCCTTGAAAATTTTGAGAACGAAATCCTTTAAGGAACGGAGAATGTAACAACCCAAATTTTTAACAAACAATAATTAATTAATTAATTAATTAATTGAGAAATAAACTAATAAAATAAATATTACTTAGAAAATATTGTGAATTAAGTAAAATGGATTTCACCGTTGCATCTGTTACGAAATTCTGATTCAGATAGACTTTTAGTTTGCGTAAATCGAACAAAAAATGAGTAAGTTATGATCAATCAAAGTTTGAAATTAAATTAGAGAATTTAATTAATAAATAGTAAATAAAGCAATTTTAAATGGGTGACCTAGCCATTAACTGGGACGACACCTATGTCAACCCAGAGGTTGATACATGGGTCGATCCATGTCTAAGGTAGGTCGACCCAACTTCGAGCCTTGCCGGTGTATTAATGAGTGTAAAATATAATGAACCTGGACAATAAATCCAATTAACTTGGACACCTAACTCTACTATAAATAGCCTCCAATCTCTAACCAAATCTTCACTACTCCATTTCTCTACCTCTCTCAAATATTCTCAAATATAATTTTAATGGAGTATTGGGGGCTTGGTTCTACACATATTTCTGGGGAATATTCATAGATAGAGAAAATCTACCAAAGCTTATTGGATTTGCTCTAATTATATGTAAGTATTATTGTGATTATCTGATTTCTTCTAAGTTAATGTTAAAATAGATATATCAGTTTTTATAGTGATTAGCAGTCTAAATAATAAGGATTTAGATAGTAAAATATATTGGATCTGAAAGTTTGACAATTTCAGTGCTTATAAGTTTATCTTTTGCATGTTATTGTTCATTTTAATTACTGTCTATTACTTATTCCTTTTCAGTCATTATTTGTTTATAAGTACATTCTTCTTCCTTATCCCGTTCTATATCATTGTTTTATTTACAGTCTTGTAATGCCTAATTATTCATTATGTTCATTTCTGAGCTTAGAACCATTTCTACTTTTTCCTTTATATTGCGCTGAGCCTATGCCGACAAGAGCCTAAGCCTTTACTTTTAAATTTGTGTAAAATTGGAATAATATGAATAATATTAATATGGGGATTTTAGGCATATTAAGAATTGGTAAAATATAGGCTGTAAATGGGTTAAATTCTAAAGGAAGAATATGCAAACTTGTAAATTGGGAAAAGCCGTATTTAGTTTGGGATTGATTTGGAAAACATGTTATTTGACATTAATTTGTGAACATGTTAATATGATATTAATTTGGAAAACGTGTTATTTGACATTAATTTGTAAACGTGTTATTTGACATTGATTTTGAAAACATGTTATTTGACATTAATTTATAAACATGTTCATTTTATGTGAATTTGGAAAGCATGTTATGTGATATTAATTTGTAAACATGTTAATTTAACATTGATTTGAAAAATATGTTATTTGATATTAATTTTTAAACATGTTAATTTATCATTTATGTTCATTTAAATGGAAAATATGTTCATTTGATATTAAATTGGAAAATATGTTCATTTGACATTAAATTGGAAAATATGTTCATTTGACATTTATTTTGGAAAAACATGTTAATTCATCGTTTATGTTCATTAAAATTGAAAATATGTTTATTTGAGATTAATTTAGGAAAATATGTTCATTTGACATTAATTTTGGAAAATGTTTTCATTTGATAATAATTTGGAAAGCATGCTAATTTGACGTTAATTCGGGAAAACATGTTAATTGTACTTAATATGACATTGAGTAACCTGTATTTGGAAAACGTGCTAATCCGATTGAATTATACTTAATTTAACATAAGTAATCTGTATTAGAATACATGTTAATTGGACTTAATGGTACTTAATTGAACATTAACATGCAAATGGAAAACATGCGAATTGGGGTAAGAGATACTTAATTATACATTAAGTAAAACATATTATTGTAATTTGTAAGTTGTAACTTGACAATAAGAGACATAGTAATAAAAAGAGGATAAAAGGTTGTAGATTACTTTCGTTAATTACAATCCAGGGATAACAGGTTACGTCACTGGGCTTATTAATGAACTTAAATCATGTTAAGTTAAACCTGTATGATTAATAATTGGGATAAAAGGGGTTATAGATTACTGTCGTTAATTTCTATCCGAGGATAACATGTTAATCACTAGGATTATTTATGAACTTAAATCATGTCAAGTTAAACCTATATGATTAATAATCGGAATAATAGGGGTTGTAGAGTACTTTCGTTAATTACAATCCGGGGATAGAAGGTTGTAGTTTATTCTCTTTAGTTACAATCTGAGGATAATAGGTTATGTCACTGTTCTTATTAATGAACTTAAATCATGTTAAGTTAAACCTGTATGATTAATAAGTGCGATAAAAGGGGTTGTAGACTACTTTCATTAATTACAATCCGTGGATAACAGGTTATGTCATTGGGCTTATTAATGAACTTAAATCATGATAAGTTGAACCTGTATGATTAATAAGCGGGGAGGGGTCCATTCCTCTGAGATATAAGGGGCTCGTATAAATCCTAGTTAACATAAGGACCAAGTATCAGGGAGAATTTTGTCATATGCATTTTTTGTGGGAACCCGTATCTTTTGGTATTCCTTGGTTATCAACGGACCCTCGCACTAGGTAGAGGTTAAGGCATGCTTATACTGAACTGGATAATAAGAGTTCAAACAACAGGTGGGTACGGGCGCGTTCCGGCGAAATGTCGAGCGTGCATTATTACGAACAAGGAAGGTAGCATACTGTAATGCCTTTGATTAATGATTTGTATTTTTAGTTGATGGGTTCGGGATTGATAACCCCGAATGCCATGGATGGTACACGTTATTCACATTTGCAAAGCCGATCGATGGGTAGCATTAGGAAATTCCTTCCTAAATTACTTATTTCTGTCCGAACTTGTAGAAACGCAAAACAGTTAAGCAGTTTCACTAAGATCATTATTGTATCTTGGATAAGAATAATCAAAACTTTATGTCAATTAATACCAGTTACTATTCACCTTTAGATATGTACGGACACTTACCCTTTTATGACACTAGAACCGCTGTTTATTTGTTTTCCTTAACTTAGCAGTCGAGCCGATAATCGTGGCGGCTCACCAGGCTTTATGTCTAACCCTTTTTCCTTTCTTCCTTTCTCTTTTCTTTCCCCCAGGCTTATTGGGAGAAAGTGTATAATTTAGATTTCTTTGTTGCTTTTATTATGATGGATTTCTACAAAAGATGGATTACTTCATGTCCTCTTTCCAAGGTTAGGTTGTATCTTTTTGACTATTTCGGTGATAATATTATTTTACTCTGATATTGTTTTTGACTGAGATTTTGAGATATGGCATTTTGTAACTATTTGGTTAAATGAAAGTTTCTTCTTCATTTGTAAATTTATATTTTTATGTCTTGTGAAATCTTAGTCTCTGTAATGTTTATGTCTTTATACCTACAATGCACCATAATTTCTTACTGAAGTCCCCCTATGGGTGACATTAGGGAATGTAGGGTGTTACAATTAGATTGTTTTTTGATATGTGAAAATAGATATGAAAAGCGAAACGGTTTGTATAGCCTGGTAACAAGTGAATATATTTGTGAAAGTAAATGATTGATGTAGGCTATAGAGAATATGTAAAATGCGATAATACATAAAAAAAACAGAAAACAAATGATGTAGATCTAAATGAAAGTAAAATTGTCGATGTTTTTGGCAAAGCCGATGAGGTTGAGTGGACCCCTACCACTTTATTGATAAACCAAAGAAGATTACATAGAAACATAGAATAAGAAATAATCTAAAAATAAAACAGAGCAATAAAGGTTTATCAACCACAAAGAAGACAGGGAAGGGAAAAAGAAAACACAACAACAAAAATAACAAAAAAGCACAACAAGCACCAAAGCTCGGCAAACGTCAGACCTGTATCCCAGTGTCAAAAGAGAAGTTAAGCATCCTTCATCCCTCCCTGATCATTATAAGAATCTGATTTTTCTCGACTGTGATTTCGATTTGGCTATATCAAGTCTAAATATATGATCATTTTTGTTCTTTTAGATCATATACAAGAATTTCTTCAGAATATAGGTTATGAGCCTAACTCTTTCATCATCACTTTATGCAGAGTATACCATTAGAGAAAATTGTCTTAAGATACTGTATTCTTTCCCACTTCCAACATGACTTCATTCCATAGCTCATTGATGACCTTGCATTCAAAGAAGGGATGTGCTATCCCTCAGGCTCCAAACCACAGTAGTCACAGTAAATGGACACGAGGTGGCCTGTGCTAACTAACTTGACTTTTGTGAAGATGGTATTGTGCAATAATTTCCAACAAAAAGGTTTTCTTCAGCATCATTTTCTCCCCGCCAGGTCATTTTGTGCCACTTACAACATTGCATATCGTTAACTCTGTCCAAACAATTATATAGGAGTTTAATCTTGAAACTCTCGCCTAGCCACTGCCAGCTTATTCTTTCTACACCAACAACCAAAGAATTCATTGAGCCGACTTTTTTCCAAAGGGCAATGCAGTTATGGATGGCACTTTTAAGAAGCACCATCCCGTTATCCATGTGAAGACTGCTAATAATGGCATGCAAATGCACACCAGATTACTGCATTTTCTGATATGTATTGGTATTACTGAGTATGACCACATAATCAAACCATGGGTCATCCCGGAATTTAAATCTTTTGAAGGAAGACGCATTATATTTGAAAAAAGGCAAAATGACTATTCTTAATTTGAAAATGTTAGACCAAGTCCAATTGAGGTTTTAGGGGGTATCATGGTCCAAAAGTTATTGTCACATATCACATGATTGTATGACCAAGTAACCCAAATACTAGCCTTTTTATTAAGCAAGTTGTCAACGTTCTGAATAAAGGTAGATTTATTCCATAAATTGTATTGTAAATGCCTAATCCTCCTTTATTGATAGGGTTTTCAATGTTTTTAAATGAGATAGGAGCAGAGTAATTAGAGAGAATATATTACCTTTCCACAAGAATCTCATAAATGCAGTTTTGATCATTTTCGATAGCTTTTGAGGGAGGATGAAGGTCCTAGACCGGTATACATGCACAGAGATGAAAAAAAATTAATCATGTTATTCTACTTGCTTTACTTAACATTTTGGCAGACCAACATGCTAGGGGAAAGCATTGTGTAACAACCTAAAATTTCGGGCAGTAAATATTTACATATTGAGGTTATTTAAATGTTGGATTTAATATTACAAAAATGGTTTTATAACCTTGATTAAATCCCTTTATAAATAATAATTAAAGAGAAGAAAACATGTTGTTGAGTTTTTGATAAGTAGTTCAAAGAAAAATCGATAATGTGACCGAAAACAGTTTTATCGATAAACGAGGTTTTGCTTATTATAAGTTGTTGGAATATCATGTGCATGTAGTAACGTTAGAACATATATATATATGTATGTACATATCATAGAAGTAACATACAAATGGTATATGTGTACATGTTCTAGAATATGATAAATGGCTTAAAATGATAGGGACACGTGTCATCAAATGAAAGGAACACATGCCTTGTAAGTAAATAAGGTTAAGACACATGCACGCATTAGGTGTCCATGTGTAGAAACATCTAAAGACACCTAAGTAGGCATGTGTCTTCATCCTAAAGCATGGTTGTATGTATTCATGAGAGGAAAAATAAATATTAAGAGGCATATTATGTAAGTTAAATGTAAAAACCCAGAAATTCTGAGCCAATTAAAAATTTTTATTTTGGCAATTTTGATGAATTTTGAATATTTAAAAGGAATTATTTTAAATAACAACGACGAGAAATTCAATTCGAATAGAATTAGAATGCATATATTTATTTGAATCATCATTAGAATATAAATATTTTATTTATAATATAAAAGGAATTGAAGATGGCGCGGTAGTTCGATAATTCGATTTTAAAATTCAAATGAATGTTCAGGATTCAAAATAAACCGAATTTTGGTGAAACCAAAAATATTTGAATCCAATTGAGAATATCTTTCCAACGAATCTGAAAAATTGAAATTTCATAGCGGGAATCAAAAGTTATGCCCAATTGAAAATTCAAAATAGTCGCTATGGAATTTTCGGCCCTTAAAAAAGGAAATTTTGCAAACGACCTCAGTTTTCGATGAAACCACTTTTGTTGGATCCGTGATGTCAAGTTATTTCTAGATTCCAAAATTCATAATTTTTTGAATCAATATGTGAGCGTGGAAAAAAAAACACGTTTGACCAGTTTTAGTTGATTTTAATCGACTGGAAAATGACCATTTTTCAAACGGTCTCAGAATTCGACGAAATTAGTTTTGTTAGGACCGTATCGTCAATACGAAGCTAGAAAATATTTTTCGGGAATTTTTCTAGTTAGTATGTGGCCCCGATAAATTGAAATGTGTGTTCAAATTCAATATATAGATTTATATTTTGATTTTGACAAAAACTGATCGAAACGATCGAATCAGCCTACGATACATATCCCACTGTGTTCGGAATGGGCGTAACTAGCTAGGGATGACAGGCGGTGGGTCTCATTTAAAGGTCGAAAATAAAAGTTGCTTTTTAGAAAATTTAATAATAAAATATATATTTATTTATATAATAGTCCCCCCTCAATCCTTTCTCTCCCTCTCCACCCGTCATTCAGTTTTAAAAGAAAATAATAAAAAAAACTCGACTTTAGCCCCCTACCCCCCGTCGCTCCACCCGCTACCGCGCCCAACGCCGCCGCCTCTGGCGAGGCTCTCTAGGCCGTCGCACCCCTCTGCCCTCCTCCCCTTTCTTCTCCGATCACCCCGAGCCCCAATCCACTCCAAACCAAAACCCTAGCCGCGCCGCCACCCTATTTCGCCACCACCGCCACCTGACCTCGCCGCCGACCCCACCCTCCACCTTCCAAACCTCAACGCAGCAGTAGCCCCCCCAATACGCAGTAAAACCAAAAAAAATGTGAGTTTTTCCTTTTTCTGTTTTAAATAATGTTGGTTTTCTTTATTTAATTAGTTTTATTTATATAAATTACAAGCATTGATTAAAGAAAGGATTTTTATATGAAAAGCGTTAAAAAGATTTGATTTTTAATTATAAAAATCCGAATTTTAATTTATAAAGATTCGATTTTTAGTGTGATAAAAATCTGATTTTTTAGGGGATTAAAGTTATGATTTTTATGGGATAAAGGATTTGATTATTATGATGTTAAAGTTTGAATTTTTAACATAGGAAAGTTTGAATTTTAACACAGGAAAGTTCGAATTTTTAACATAAGAAAGATTGAATTTTTAGAATAGAAAAGTTTGATTTTTAAGCAAGGAAAAGATTTGATTTTTATATTCGATAAAGATAAAAAAATTATGAAGTAATAGCGAATATAAAGATATGATCTTTATATAGTAAAAGTATTAAAGATATGATTTTTATATAGTAAGAAGATTAAAAATATGATTTTTATATTATATAGGTAATAAAAATTCGATCTTTAAATCATAAGAAGATTAAAAATATGATTTTTATTCATGTAGAGTAATAAAAATATAATTTTTATTATATTACTAGCAAGATAAAAATATAATTTTTATCATGGAAGTAGCGTTGTAAAGGAGTGATTTTTACATATGTGGCAACGTTGTGAAAATACGATCTTTATATATAAAAATATAATTTTTATATAGAGAATAGCGTGATAAAAATATAATCTTTATTATATGAACACCGGTATAAAAATAGCATTTTTATCTATATAGTAGCGGTATAAAAATAAAAAATTTATCTACATAGTAGTAGTGTAAAAATAGAATTTTTATCCATGTAGCATAGTTATAAAAATGTGATTTTTTTATATACATAGCAACAATATAAAAATGTGATTTTTATATATGTAGTGAATACGGGCAACGAAAGTGATAAAAGCCGAGAACAACAAGATTTCTACACAAGTAGAGTCGCGGTGAATTGGTTTAGCTAGTCGGTGAGAACTCCTCACTTTTAATTTATTTCTAATTTGAAATATATACTAGGATGCAGACGGTGTTTAGTAGCAACCGACACCCATCGTCCACAGACCATGGATGACTTGTTTCTTTGATTGTTGTGTAGTGAAATTTGATTATGTGATGGTGAATGAAATAAAATATTTTATAGTGGAAAATATTTTGTAGTTAAAAATATAATTTTTAACGTGTATATAAAATAAATAGTAATAAACAAATCGGAGATTTGTTTATATACACTGATTTGACTGATATTGATTGGGACGATAAATTTTACACATCGCCCAACTGCACAAATAAAATCTGTGTTTGTTGATTTGAAACCCCACACGAGTATTGGGATGAGATTTGACGTACACTAATCCCGATTGTTTAGTTGTATGTCAATCGATGGATTGACAGACCGTGTAAGCGTTAATTATTTATATTTAATGCTTGTGCAGTTGGTGGTGCACTCTGGATGATGGTTGATTATTTACCGTTGCTGTTATATATATGTGTTGTAGAAAATCCATATAATTAACATTATATGGTAATTGATTGGGCATCATTCCAATTTAAAAAATGAATTCATGTGTTGAACTGAAAATAAACTCATGTGTTGAATTGAAAATAAATTCATGTGTTGAATTGAAAATAAATTCATGTGTTGAATTAAAAATAAATTCATGTGTTGAATTGAAAATAAATTCATGTGTTGAATAGAAAATAATGTCATGTGTTGAAATAAAATAATTTCATGTTTGAATAAAAGCCGTGTTGATTAGATTGATGCCATTTTAACGTGAACGATATTTATATCGATTTTATAATGAATATAGAAAAGAAAGTGATTTCAAAAAATAACATTTTGAAAATATTATCATTTGTATATCGATGATGGGGAATATTCAATTTTGATTAGAAATTGAATATGAAGTTGAAATCGTTTTGAAAACGAATTTAAAATGATTTATAGAATACGCTTTAAAAGGAAATCGACGAAATAAATATAATATATATATATTATATATATATATAATGGCTTGAATAGAACGCGCCGCGCTGCGGTAGTTCGCGAATTTCGACCATTGACTTCGAATGGACATTGCGGGAGATCCGACAGTCGGATTCTCCTAAACCGGAACCGTTGGGTTCGTATCAAAAAGGGCTTTCTAACGAATATTAGAGATTTAAAATCTAACGGTTGGATTTGGAATTATGTCCAAATCAAATTTGGAAAAGGTTGGTGTAAGTGCAGTTCGATGGCCGTTGATGGAAATCAACTGTACGGGCCTTTATAAAATTATTAAAAATATCAATAATTTGTGTAAAATCATAAGAAATGATTTGGGAAGAATTGGGATGAAAAACTCCATATTTGAAGAGATAAAAGTAGATTTTTATCGAAATGAACTAGTTTTGAACTAGAATAATAATTTATTTATTTTTAAAATAAATAAATTGCATTTGAAATGGTTTTGAAAATAACCAGACTTTCCAATAATTGAATTGGAATGGATTTGAATCGAAATCATCTTCGGAATAGTTCGATGTTGGATTTCGTGATTATACAGATGTTGTTATGGAAATTTGAAAGATATATTTATATCGTTATTTCCAATACAATATTTGTTGGTTTCAGAATTTGATATTGAATATAAGCCGATATATTTTCTATTCAGAGCCTTGTGTTTAATACCAAATGGGATTTTGGGTTGTCGTGAACGGTATCTTTTAAAATACTGTTCTTAAACCCAAATGGAGTTAAGAAAATTAGGAACTAACTGGGGATCAGTTAAGTTGGAGGGTTTCTTGAATATTGATCTGATGTTGGTTTCGGCCTTCGGGGTTAATATTTTAGGGAACTGTCCTCTTGCCAATTTACGGTTAGGGACTGATTGAAATTTGATGTGATTTTGAGGTTTATCGTGAACCGTATTTTAAATGACATCGGTTCTTTAACCCAGTTAAAGATTAAAACCAAGTGGAGTTTTAATGAATCTTTAATTAGACTGAAATGATCGAGAATGGAGTATCACCAGTTTTGCTCCAGGCGGTAGTTAAATCTTTAATTAGATTTGAACGTGGAATGGTAATTAATTTTACCGATAACACCGTGGTGTTAGATATGGAGTATTACCAGTTTTGCTCCATGGGATACATAGGTTGGGATTGGAAAATAAAATAAATGATCACTTCGGTGTGGTTTGCTAATCCCGACTAGTTGGATTTGATATCTAAAGGAAGATTAAAGAATAAATTTAAGGAATTTATCTTTGATAAAATTAATGGGAACCTATCTCTAAGAATGTGAAATTTAGCAACTAACTGAAGATTAGTTAAGATGAATGGTTTCCGGGGTATTGATCTGATGTTGGTTTCGGCCTTCGGGGTTAATATTTGGGGGAATTGTTCCCTTACTAATTTACGGTTAGTGACTGATGAATTGGAATGAGGCGTATGTTGTGTTTGTGTAACACTTGTTTATTATATACGTGAGTTATTCAGAAAGACCGGGTTTATCCCATTCTGAATAACTGATTCGACGTGGTGTCGAGGATGTAGACGGTGGTTGAAGGCCGGAGGTCTTCACGTCGTTTGGGTGATTACTGATGTTCTTGATTGGGCCGTACACCTAAGAGGAGGGAATCAGTTAGTGATCATCCAGATGTACTTGGAGATCGATGGATATGCGGGATACTAGGTGCCTCCAGTTTCGTTCAGACCCAGAACGAACTTGTAAATGGACTGTGTGTCTGACATTGGATTTTATTCTATGTGATTGATTTCTATTAAATATATATCTGTTTGGCGACGGAGAATTTATTCTCTTGTTGAACGCCCTTCTCTGAGACATACGAGCTCAGGGGTTATATATTGATGGATATCAAACGCATGGAGTGAATTGCATGTATGGCATGCCTAAGTGGAAAATGATCAAGGCTTCTGTTGAAAAGCAAAGTCTTGTGGGTGATGACCAAAGCACGACCTGTGTGGCATAACTTTGTGTAGCGTTGATTCGCGAGCCTCACACCCCGGTGTGAAATAGAAACAGGAGAAGGACCTCCGGGAGGGCATGCGTTTCCTTCTAGTTAGAAGTGGAGTCAGTGGTTTTACACGCCCTGACGAGTTTGACTTATGTGGTTGTTGCTATTACGAGGCGCCTCAGATATATCAGTCACTATGTGGAGCCGATGGAGTCATTCGTTGGCTCATTTATGCCTTAAAGGGCGGGGTAACGTAGTGTTCGGGCATTTTAATCCACATCGGTGGACCGGCCCTGACGATCCAAAGGCTTGACTGAGTACTTGCCCGAGACATGGGCTAGATTGTCTCGAATTCGGTAGAGGACGATCCCTTGCCTCGGTTCATGGAAGGAAATCCAATTTCCAAATACGTGACTTTGCAGTTTTGATTGTAGAGCCTAGTATTGGCGACATGATATTTGGTACCCATGCCGTCTATGATTGATACTTATGATTTGAAATTGTTTTATACACTATACACTTATAATAGTATCAAATGATTTGTTTTAAACGTACTAAGCATGTTTGGCTATTATAAGGGAAAACCCTATCCTCCGGCTTGCGTTGCATTGTGTGATAGGAGCTGGGTCTTATAATAGCTTCATTTTTCCAAAAAGCATTGCGCTGTTTTGTTGTATGCACTGGTATTCTTGGGAGGAAACCCGTTCCGTGTTATATGACATGGTCCCTTGATATATTTGATTTAAAGTAAAGCTTTAAATAACTGTTTCAGTTCTCACACCAGTCACATGACTGACCTGGAGTTTATTGTTTTAACCTAAACTCTGGGTGCCCCTATTTTCTGCAAGGGCAGCTGGTAGTTTTGGTTTTGTAGATTTATATTCACAGGATCCTGATTTACAGCTGGAACGATGCTCGGAAAGCTCTGTATCCGTGTATTACTTTCAGTTGTGTTTTGTATTATTTTTCCGCTGCTATGTAATTTATTGTAATCTCTGATATTTTTATGATGTGTAATATTTATTCATACTCTGTATATTCTTGTATTCTGATGGAATTGTTGTAATAAACAATGAAATGTTCTTCTGTCTGCGTTCTGATGTGTCTTGTCCTCAAAGTATCCGCTCTTTCCTTACCGGGGAAGTTACGGGTCCTTACAATTGGTATCAGAGCTTTGGTTTACAAAGCTCGAGAACAAGACACGTTAGAACCAAATGAAAGAATTCATCAGAGATTGGATTATTAATATCCAATGAGAATGACTCGTTAGAGATAGGATCAGTAGTATCCTAGAACGAGTGTGAAGAGTATATTTTTAAATTGAAAACAAGTTTTGTTTTGAAAAATTTACTTCAATTATTCGTATTTGAATATTTTTTTATATTGATTTGGACTATCAGGTATATAGAGATTTTAATATACATCTGATCCACGTGTATTGGAAGCCTCCAATATACTGGATGGATATAGAGTCACACTCTAGTCTCCCGGGGATAATTCTAATAATGCGGCCGCATCATCAGTATTTATATTCGAGTGTCGAAAGCGTGATATCTATATATTTCCATTAGACTGGTGTGATTAGACTGGTGTGAGAACCAAAATATAGTTAGAATATATTGTTGTGACTTGGCATCAAAAATGTGATTTTTGACTATATATCAAAGTTAAGAATTTGAAACGTTAATCAACTAATTGATTGCTGATTGTGTTGTTTGATTATTGTTGTGATTAATTTAAATGTTGAACCTTTAGCCAAATTGAACCAAATAGAGAATTGTATTAAAATTTATCGCATATGCATGCATGTAGATGTACTTACATGGAACAGGTCATAGCAAGGAGGCTAGAGAAGAAGAATAAAATCGTTTGCCCGAAAAATAGGTACATGTTTACAAATTTATTGGGTTTGGATGATTTTATGAGCCGATTGGCCTTTTCTTTTTCTTTTGGATTGAAGAAGGCCATGGGAGGCTATATGAAATATCCTGAAGTCCCCGGTGCAGGGGAGGTTATGGCGAAAATTTTCGAAAATTTAGGGTGTTAACCAATTTTTTGAAAAATTTGAAAAGTTCTTAGAAACTGAAAAGTTGAAGAACTTAAGCCGTAATGGAAACGATGGAAGTTGAGTTGGTTTGCTAAACAACTTTCGGCTTCATTCCTTTTCGGGGACGAAAAGTTTTAAGTGGGGGTGATTGTAACAACCCGGAAATTCTAAGCCAATTAAAAAATTTTATTTTGGCAATTTGGATGAATTTTGAATATTTAAAATGAATTATTTTAAATAATAACGACGAGAAATTTAATTCGAATAGAATTAGAACGCATATATTTATTTGAATCGTCATTAGAATATAAATATTTTATTTATAATATAAAAGGAATTGAAGATGGCGCGGTAGTTCAATAATTCGATTTCAAAATTCAAAGGAATGTACAGGATTCAAAATAAACCGGATTTTAGTGAAACAAAAAATATTTGAATCCAATTGAGAATATATTTCCAACGAATCCGAAAAATTGAAATTTCATAGCGGGAATCAAAAGTTATGCCCAATTGAAAATTCAAAATAGTCGCTATGGAATTTTCGGCCCTTAAAAAAGGAAATTTTGCAAACGACCTCAGTTTTCGATGAAATCACTTTTGTTGGATCCGTGATGTCAAGTTATTGCTAGATTCCAAAATTCGTAATTTTTCGAATCAATATGTGAGCGTGGCAAAGGAAAACGCGTTTGACCAGTTTTAGTTGATTTTAATCGACTGGAAAATGGCCATTTTTCAAACGGTCTCAGAATTTGATGAAATTAGTTTTATTAGGACCGTATCGTCAATACGAAGCTAGAAAATATTTTTTAGGAATTTTTCTAGTTAGTATGTGGCCCCGGTAAATTGAAATGTGTGTTCAAATTCAATACAAAGATTTATATTTTGATTTTGACGAAAACTGATCGAAACGATCGAATCAGCCTACGATACATATCCCATTGTGTTCGGAATGGGGGTAATAGCTAGGGATGACAGGCGGTGTGTCTCGTTTAGAGGTCGAAAATAAAAGTTGCTTTTTAGAAAATTTAATAATAAAATATATATTTATTTATATAATAGCCCCCCTCAATCCTTTCTCTCCCTCTCCACCCGTCATTCAGTTTTAAAAGAAAATAATTAAAAAAAAACCTCGACTTCAGCCCCCTTACCACCCGTCGCTCCAGCCGCCACCACGCCCAACGCCCACCGCCGCCGCCTCTAGCGAGGCTCCCCAGGCCGCCGCACCCCTCTGCCCTCCTCCCCCTTCTTCTCCGATCACCCCGAGCCCTAATCCACTCCAAACCAAAACCCTAGCCGCGCCGTTACCCTATTTCGCCACCACCGCCACCTGACCACGCTGCCGACCCCACCCTCCACCTTCCAAACCTCAACGCAGTAGTAGCCCCCTCCCCCTGAGTACGCAGTAAAACCGAAAAAAAATGTGAGTTTTTCCTTTTTCTGTTTTAAATAATGTTGGTTTTCTTTATTTAATTAGTTTTATTTATATAAATTACAAGCATTGATTAAAGAAAGGATTTTTATATGAAAAGCATTAAAAAGATTTGATTTTTAATTATAAAAATCCAAATTTTAATTTATAAAGATTCGATCTTTAGTGTGATTAAAATCTGATTTTTTATGGGATTAAAGTTACGATTTTTATGGGATAAAGGATTTGATTATTATGATGTTAAAGTTTGAATTTTTAACATAGGAAAATTAGAATTTTTAACACAGGAAAGTTCGAATTTTTAACATAAGAAAGATTGAATTTTTAGAATAGAAAAGTTTGATTATTAAGCAAGGAAAAGATTTGATTTTTATATTCGATAAAGATAAAAAATTTGTGAAGTAATAGCGAATATAAAGATATGATCTTTATATAGTAAACGTATTAAAGATATGATTTTTATATAGTAAGAAGATTAAAAGTATGATTTTTATATTATATAGGTAATAAAAATTCGATCTTTATATCATAAGAAGATTAAAAATATGATTTTTATTCATGTAGAGTAATAAAAATATAATTTTTATTATATTAATTGCAAGATAAAAATATATTTTTTATCATGGAAGTAGCGTTGTAAAGGAGTGATTTTTACATATGTGGCAATGATGTGAAAATACGATCTTTATATATAAAAATATAATTTTTATATAGAGAATAGCGTGATAAAAATATAATCTTTATTATATGAACACCGGCATAAAAATAGAATTTTTATCTATACAGTAGCGGTGTAAAAATAGAATTTTTATCCATGTAGCGTAGTTATAAAAATGTGATTTTTTTAATATACATAGCAACAATATAAAAATGTGATTTTTATATATGTAGTGAATACGGGCAACAAAAGTGACAAAAGGTGAGAACAACAAGATTTCTACACAAGAAGAGTCGCGGTGAATTGGTTTAGCTAGTCGGTGATAACTCCTCACTTTTAATTTATTTCTAATTTGAAATATATACTAGGATGCAGACGGTGTTTAGTAGCACCCGACACCCATCGTCCACAGACCATGGATGACTTGTTTCTTTGATTGTTGTGTAGTGAAATTTGATTGTGTGATGGTGAATGAAATAAAATATTTTATAGTGGAAAATATTTTATAGTTAAAAATATAATTTTTAACGTGTATATAAAATAAATAGTAATAAATAAATCGGAGATTTGTTTATATACACTGATTTGACTTATATTGATTGGGACGATAAATTTTACACATCGCCCAACTGCACAAATAAAATCTGTGTTTGTTGATTTGAAACCCCACACGGGTATTGGGATGAGATTTGATGTACACTAATCCCGATTGTTTAGTTGTATGTCAATCGATGGATTGACAGACTGTGTAAGCGTTAATTATTTATATTTAATGCTTGTGCAGTTGTGTGGTGCACTCTGGATGATGGTTGATTATTTACCGTTGCTGTTATATACATGTGTTGTAGAAAATCCATATAATTAACATTATATGGTAATTGATTGGGCCTCATTCCAATTTAGAAAATAAATTCTTGTGTTGAATTGAAAATAAATTCATGTGTTGAATTGAAAATAAATTCATGTGTTGAATAGAAAATAATTTCATGTGTTGAAATAAAATAATTTCATGTGTTGAATAAAAGCCATGTTGATTAGATTGACGCCATTTTGACGTGAACGATATTTATATCGATTTTATTCATTTTTATAATGAATATAGAAAAGAAAGTGATTTCAAAATATAACGTTTTGAAAATATTATCATTTGTATATTGATGATGGGGAATATTCAATTTTGATTAGAAATTGAATATGAAGTTGAAATCGTTTCAAAAACGAATTTAAAACGATTTATAGAATACGTTTTAAAAGGAAATCGACGAAATATATATAAATTATATTATATATATATAATGGCCTGAATAGAACGCGCCGCGCTGCGGCAGTTCGCGAATTTCGACCATTGACTTCGAATGGACATTGCGGGAGATCCGACCGTCGAATTCTCCTAAAACCGAAACCGTTAGGTTTGTATCAAAAAGGGATTTCTAATGAATATTAGAAATTTGAAATCTAACGGTTGGATTTGGAATTATGTCCAAATCAAATTTGGAAAAGGTCGCTGTAAGTGCAGTTCGATGGCCGTTGATGGAAATCGACTGTACGGGCCTTGATAAATTATTAAAAATATCAATAATTTTTGTAAAATCATAAGAAATGATTTGGGAAGAATTGGGATGAAAAACTCTATATTTGATAAGATAAAAGTAGTTTTTTATCGAAATGAACTAGTTTTGAACTAGAATAATAATTTATTTATTTTTTAAAATAAATAAATTTGATTTGAAATGGTTTTGAAAATAACCAGAATTTCCAATTATTGAATTGGAGTGGATTTGAATCGAAATCATCTTCGGAATAGTTCGATGTTGGATTTCGTGATTATCCATATGTTGTTATGGAAATTTGAAAGATATATTTATATCGTTATTTCCAATACGATATTTGTTGGTTTCAAAATTTGATATTGAATATAAGACGATATATTTTCTATTCAGAGCCTTGTGTTTAATATCAAATGGGATTTTGGGTTGTCGTGAACGGTATCTTTTAAAACACTGTTCTTAAATCCAAATGGAGTTAAGAAAATTAGGAACTAATTGGGGATCAGTTAAGTTGGAGAGTTTCTTGAATATTGATCTGATGTTGGTTTCGGCCTTCGGGGTTAATATTTTAGGGAACTGTCCTCTTACTAATTTATGGCTAGGGACTGATTGAAATGTGATGTGATTTTGAGGTTTATCGTGAACCGTGTTTTAAATGACATTGGTTCTTTAACCCGGATAAAGATTAAAACCAAGTAGAGTTTTAATGAATCTTTAATTAGATTGAGATGATCGAGAATGGAGTATCACCAGTTTTGCTCCAGGCGATAGTTAAATCTTTAATTAGATTTGAATGTGGAATGGTAATTAATTTTACCGATAACACCGTGGTGTTAGATATGGAGTATTACCAGTTTTGCTCCATGGGATAAATAGGTTGGGATTGGAAAATAAAATAAATGATTACTTTGGTGTGGTTCGCTAATTCCGACTAGTTGGATTTAGTATCCAAAGGAAGATTAAAGAATAAATTTAAGGAATTTATCTTTGATAATATTAATGGGAACCTATCCCTAAGAATGTGAAATTTTGCAACTAACTGAAGATTAGTTAAGATGAATGGTTTCCTGGGTATTGATCTGATGTTGGTTTCGGCCTTCGAGGTTAATATTTGGGGGAATTGTTCCCTTACTAATTTACGGTTAGTGACTGATGAATTGGAATGAGGCGTATGTTGTGTTTGTGTAACACTTGTTTATTATATACGCGAGTTATTCAGAAAGGCCGGGTTTATCCCATTCTGAATAACTGATTCGATGTGGTGTCGAGGATGAAGACGGTGGTTGAAGACCGGAGGTCTTTACGTCGTTTGGGTGATTACTGATGATATTGATTGGGCCGTACACCCAAGAGGAGGGAATCAGTTAGTGATCGTCCATATGTACTTGGAGATCAATGGATATGTGGGGTACTAGGTGCCTCCGGTTTCGTTCAGACCCAAAACGAACTTGTAAATGGACTGTGTGCCTGACATTGGATTTTGTTCTATGTGATTGATTTCTATTAAATATATATATTTATATATATATATATGTTTGGCAGCGGATAATTTATTCTCTTGCTTAACTCCCTTCTCTGAGATATACGAGCTCAGGGGTTATATATTGATGGATATCAAACGCATGGAGTGAATTGCCTATGTGGCATGCCTAAGTGGCAAATGATCAAGGCTTATGTTGGAAAGCAAAGTCTTGTGGGTGATGACCAAAGCACGGCCTGTGTGGCATAGCTTTGTGTAGCGTTGATTCGCGAGCCTCACACCCCGGTGTGAACCAGAAACGGGAGAAGGACCTCAGGGAGGGCATGTGTTTCCTTCTAGTTAGAAGTGGCGTCAGTGGTTTTACACACCCTGACGAGTTTGACTTATGTGGTTGTTGCTGTTGCGAGGCGACTCGAATATATCGGTGACTATGTGGAGCCGATGGAGTCATTCGTTGGCTCATTTACGCCCCAAAGGGCGGGGAAACGTAGTGTTCAGGCATTTTAATCCACATCGGTGGACCGGCCCTGACGATCCAAAGGCTTGACTGAGTACTTTCCTAAGACATGGGCTAGATTGTCTCGAATTCGGTAGAGGACGATCCCTTGTCTCAGTTCATAGAAGGAAATCCAATTTCCAAATACGTGACTTTGCGATTTTGATTGTAGAGCCTAGTGTTGGCAACATGATATATAGTACCCATGCCGTCTATGATTGATACTTATGATTTGAAATTGTTTTATACACTATACACTTATAATAGTATCAAATGATTTGTTTTAAACGTACTAAGCATGTTTGGCTATTATAAGGGAAAACCCTATCCCCCGGCTTGCGCTGCATTGTGTGATAGGACTTGGGTCTTATAATAGCTTCATTTTTTCAAAAAGCATTGCGCTGTTTTGTTATATGCACTGGTATTCTTGGGAGGAAACCCGTTCCGTGTTATACGACGTGCTCCCTTGATATATCTGATTTAAAGTAAAGCTTTAAATAACTGCTTTAGTTCTCACACCAGTCACATGACTGACCTGGAGTTTATTGTTTTAACCTAAACTCTGGGTGCCTCTATTTTCCGCACGGGCAGCTGGTAGTTTTGGTTTTGCAGATTTATATTCACAGGATCCTGATTTACAGCTGGGACAATGCTTGGAAAGCTCTGTATCCGTGTATTACTTTCAGTTGTGTTTTGTATTATTTTTCCGCTGCTATGTAATTTATTGTAAACTCTGATATTTTTTTGATGTGTAATATTTATTCATACTCTGTATATTCTTGTATTCTGATGGAATTGTTGTAATAAACAATGAAACGTTCTTCTGTCTGCGTTCTGATGTGTCTTGTCCTCAAAGTATCCGCTCTTTCCTTACCGGGGAAGTTACGGGTCCTTACAGTAAAATATATAACTTTAAAAAGAGAAGCTTATCATGTAAGCTAAATGATATAAATTTAAGAAAAGCTTAACATGTAAGCTAAATGATATAAATTTAAAAAGAGAAGCTTATCATGTAAGCTAAATGATATAAATTTAAAAAGAGAAGCTTATCATGTAAGCTAAATGATATAAATTTTAAAAAAGAAGCTTATCATGTAAGCTAAAAGATATTAATTTAAACAAGAAGCTTATCATGTAAGCTAAAAGAAAACGAAAAAGAAAAATGATAAGGACACATGACCCTCTTAGGTGTCCATGCGTAGAAACATCTTAGGACACCTAAGTAGGCATGTGTCTTCATCCTAAAGCATGCATGAAGATAAGGAGGACAAGTGTCCCAAAACCAAATTACCAAACCAGCCTTGAAAACTACTATATAAAGGGTGGAAATGTTCATTCTTTTTCATGCATTCACAAATGAAAATTAAGATAAGAAAAAGAAGAGAGGTTTAGGTGAAGATAAGAGATGGAATACAAGTTCAATTTTCAAGTCTAAGGTGAGTAAACTTATTTAAGTTCATGTATTCAAATTATATTTTGAAGAAAAGTTGAGAAATTTATGAATGAATGATTGGACTTGAAACCCTAAAAATGACGTTTGGTATTTTGGGCATAATTTTTGAAATTCTTAATGAAATTACGGCTTCTCTGTCAATTTGGAAAGCTAACTCAGAGGGCTACAACTTTCATCTATGGCACTTTTTTCTAATTCGGTCATTTGCATGCCCGAAAACTGGATGCAAAGTGAGGTAAAAATCAGCCTGAAATGGGCATGTTAAAAAGGCCTTGTGGTGTTTGATTATATATAATAATTATATATATTAAATTGGTAAATGATTTTGAGGTTTTCTTTTGATGATAATTAAGTAGACAAAGAGAGCTTCTTACTGTAAAAAAATTGGAATCAAAATATATTTTTATCATAGAGAAACAACATCAAACATTTTTCCCAAAAACAGAGTAAACTCTGATTTTCGGAACTTTATATAACACTCTGGAACGCTATCTTTTCTATTTATGAAGCACGAAACAAAGCAGAATATTTTTATAGTGCTTAGAAGCGCTGTAGTAGCTGATTTGAGTCTAAAATCATTATGTACAACCCAGAACTTTTCATAGCATGATTGAAACGTTGTCATTTATGTTTTGAGTATAAAATCATATTAACTATTCCAAATCCTCTCAAAATTTGGACTTGAGATTCCTTATAGTATCATAAACAAACTGATAAAATCGAGGAAGTTAAATCAAAGTAAAAGAGAGTCAAAACTTGTCAAAATTAAGAACAAGGATGGTTGATGAATTTTGATGATTCGAGGAAAATAACTGATTACTTGGGAGTGATGATAAGTACTATATGATGTTCTACGAGACTTTTGCATGAAGATAGCATGGAATACTGTAAGTATAATTATCATCTAATCCATTATTATTTCATAAGCTTATATTTTAATTTAAAGATGCTTATGACTTTAACATACTATATTGGTTGCGATCTTTGCTTTGACAAGCAATCAACATATACGACTGATGATTGATGACATTTATGATTAGTGTTTAAACAAGGTATGAATAGTGCGTCTTTAACCACGGTATGATTACTATTTAAACGAGGTATGAATACTGTTCAATTGAGGTATGAATAGTGTGTGTTTAAACGATGTATGATTAGCGTTTAAACGAGGTATGAATAGTGTGTGATTAAACGAGGTATGATTAGGGTTTAAATGAGGTATGAATAGGGCGTGTTTTAATGAGGTATAAATGGTGTTGAACTTAACTATTTCAGTTCAATCTTTGAAGATCTTTCTAAATATATATTAGAGAAATATAAAGGTGGTTTGAGATTTGTTTAAGGAGTTTTTGTATAAAGAAGATGATTAGTATTTATAATAAAAGATGTTAGTCTTTTGAAAGACAGTTCTACAAGAGATATACAGATTTCTTTCAAAATGAGTATTTACAAAAGGTATTTTACCCCCACATAATATAAAGAGTATTTTGGAATTAAACATTGATTTTAAATGTTTTGTGTAAAGAAGAACTAAGTTGGTATCTAATTGCTTACCCAATTAGATAAAGGTACGTAGGCAACCACATGGGGAAGTGATGCAGCTGCTTTATTAATAAAAAATATTTTTGTTTATTATTAATTTTACATCTTGGGTTGATGCATCTTTTATATCATTTAAGCTATACTGACGTTTTATCAAGTGTGCAGGGATGAATATTGATGTCCATTTTGTTAGAGTTGCACGATGGTTGATTTATGGTAATTGTGTTTAATTCATACTCTAACAAGTGCTATTTATATTATTTAAAAAAAATGCATTTAGAGATGTTGTATATTTATCAAATAAAATGGTAGCTTTCATTGTTTGTTTTGGACAGAAGGATTTTGGCAACCGTATTTACTAGTCTGAAATTCCGGGGCATCACAAGTGGTATCAGAGCTTAGGTTAGGTGCCTAAATAAAATTTCATATAAGAATAGAAAATCATTTTTAGAAAATTTAAAATTAAGTTACCTTAATTTGATGAATAAAACTAGATAGAGAAGGCACCATTCCTCTGACCAGGTATATGAGTAATATTTATTTGTTTAACTTTTGTTTATATAATAATGTGTTGATTTATTTTTAAGCACCACATAAAGAGGTTTAATGAAGTTGTAAGTGCATATGATTAGCTATAAAGTAAAGAAGAAATAAATGAAGTGGCTTGTAAAGAAAGGAATGTGGCAGCTTGAATGGATGTAACAAAGTGGCTTAAGAGGAATGAGGTATTGCAACTTATCGAGGAATGAGTTAAATGAGCTTGGGTGAATAAAGTAGAGGAAGGCCAAATGGAGTAAAATTGAGCAATACATTCATGCAAAATCGAGGTGAGAAATTTTTATATAATAAGATATTAGAATTGTTTAGCATTAATGGTGTTAGCTTAAAAAGCTGCTGAAATCTCTCAGCAATTCGGTCATAACTATTGATTCCTTGATTTGGGTTTAGTCGAAGTTAATCTTATTGGGAAGCTAGATTAATTATCTAGAATACTTACATCATATATGTTTTGAAATTTTGAAAGTTTGCTATCTCAAAACATTTTTGCAAACTGAACTACGTGTTTGACAAAAAAGAAGAAGAAGGGAGGGTTATACTTAAGATAATTTTTGAAGTTGAAAGTCCGGATTTTCCAAAATAAAATGGTTATCCATATGAGAGTAATGATTACAAAGTATAAAAGTCTTTTTGAGAGTATACTTTGTTTAAACTTACTAAAGATTTTTATTGATTATTTCATCAAGGATGGATACCTTCGGATGACAACGACGACGATGTGCGGTATAAGACAATAGATCTTAGGTAGTGCACTATTACTCTATATTGGTATCGAGCCGAGTAGAGTACATCCTATTTGATGACGGGATGCCAGCATAATACAATAGACCTTGGATAGTGCTACTATTACTCTATGTTGGTATCGAGACGAGTAGAGTACATCCTATTTGATAATGGGATGCCGACCGCAATGGGACAAAATATCCTAAATTGAATGTGGATCCACTTTTATGAATATAATCATATTATATATAAAAAAAATTGAAGATATTATTTGAGATATCTATTTTGAAAATATTACTCTCTGGTACATTTTGATGGGTACTGCAACAAGGAGAGTAACTCATTATTAGACGAGTTGACTTTGATGAATATAATCATATTATATAAAAATATATTTGAGGTGTGTATTTCTCTCTGGTACATTTTGATGGGTACTGCAACAAGGAGAGTAACTCATTATTTGACAAGGTGACATTGATGAATATAGTCATCTTTTTAGAAAAAAGAAAAGAAAATGAAGATATTATATGAGATGTCTAACTTGAAAATATTACTCTCTGGTACGTTTTGATGGGTACCACAACATGGAGAATACATCCTTGCTTGATGATGATGAGTTGGAAAGGCTGGAGTACGATGAATGTTTGGTGCATTTAGATGGGAAACACACAAGAAGAGTATGTCTTTACTGGATGATCAGAGTGTATGTTCATGGGATGGAGGCTTGGTATTGATGTGGATTGCAATAAACATAATCCTGAATTTGGGCATAAAAAGAAACTATGGCAGGCTTGATCCAGTAATAGCTTGCAGATTTGATGGAATGTTGGTAACAAATTGAAAGGTTCAGGTATGTCTTAGAATTTCAATTTATGTAATTGTTTGGAAAGTATCCTTTCAAGAAAATGCCTTGAATACTTAGGGTTTTATGTGTGGAACTTTTGTTATTCTTTTGATTAAGTATTGCATATAATTTCGGGGATGAAATTCCTTTTGAGGGGAAAGAATGTAACAACCTGAAATTTCGGGTAGTAAATATTTAAATATTGAGGTTATTTAAATATTTAAATGTTGGATTTAATATTACAAAGATGGTTTTATAACCTTGATTAAATCCCTTTATAAATAATAATTAAAGAGAAGAAAACATGTTGTTGAGTTTTTGATAAGTAGTTCAAAGAAAAATCGATAATGTGACCAAAAACAGTTTTATTGATAAATGAGGTTTAAAAGTTGTTGGAATATCATGTGCATGTAGTAACATTAGAAGAACACATATATATGTATGTACATATCATAGAAGTAACATACAAATGGTGTAACACCCCACGTCCATTAATGTCACTCACAAAGGGAATGCATTAACTTCTACGGAGGTTTTAGGTGAATATAGAACAATAAAATTACAACAAGACAGATATAAAATAGTACTTGGAAATTTAAAAACTTTATTTCAATTGCAGCAGAAGTCAAAACATTTTTGATTACATCGTAACACCATAATCAAAGTCAAGTACAATATCTATCTTGATAAAACAAGTACATAATCCCATTACATAAATAGCCATTAAAAAGAAAGATAACAAGCTGGACTTTACTTCAGCAGTCCAAGCTTTCCAAGGGATAAGCAATCCAATTAGACTCCACTGGAACTTGGCCCAACCTGAGGGCCTGAAGGGAGAAAAAAAAGATGGAAAAGAGGGGGTCAGACATAAAGTCTGGCGAGTATGATAATTCTACAATACTATTATCAAAATAACTGGACTAAGGCATAAGCTGGAAAACAAGGAAATGTCTATGAAAGAGCAGATTAAGGACATAGACAATCGCTAAAGGAAACGTTATAGGCGCTCCTAAATACTAAAGGATAAACACTATACTGCACCACACCAGTCACCCTAAAGATTGATCCCACTTAGCTTCACTTAGAAACTTTCTTAATGGCTTTACGTACTCCTAGCTGACTACATAGGTGCCGCCTGCCCCTTTCTCCACTAGGTGTACCCCACTTTCCATTTTTCGATCGGCTCCCTACTCGTAGATACCCGTGCTGGCCCCACAGTGGGGTGTATCATTCCCCTAAAGTGGCAACCTGATATAATGGAGATGCACGGCTTATACCTACACGATGCAACAACGTCTTACCTACCAGCCCGGGTCCACACACGCATATGAAACCCGTTGGACTTGCGTTGCCACCGCTCCCTGTTTTGGCCTCTTATAGTCAAACCCAGTATGCGTGTACCGTCCTCGACTTGGGTCGAGCCCACAAAGATACGTTTTGGGATACTGGTTGAAATGGGCCCCCATTATTCCCCACAAGCATTCCACCTAAGCTTGTCCCATTAGTCCATCCACTTAACCCACTTAGTCATGTTCATTTACATGTGTGTTTGGTTAAGTCTAATCGTATTTCAAATGCCTCTAAAGGCAACCACTAGATTCCTAATGCCACCCAAGGCACCTACTTAACCCCCATGTCCTCACCTTACATGATTATTTGGTTAAGTATTCCTTAATTCATTAACGCCATAACCTCATAAAGACCTCTCACATTAGACTGGCATTTATGGCAGCTGGATTTGCCGGGCGGGTCCGGGCAGTCTTACACCATAAAAGAGTCTAACCTCGTGTCTTTACAACTGTCATGCTTTAGTTTGGGCCTAGGACCTCTCACATTGGGCCGACATTTGTGACTACAGGATTTGCCGGGCGGGTCCGGGCAGGTTTACGTCACAAACGGGTCCAACCTCGTGTCCTAAGCATTTATTATTATTAATAATCCACTTTCCCCAATTTTAATAATTCCCTACTTGAATTATTAATTAATTCCAAATTCAACAATGTCCATAATTGACTCAATTATGGACATCCATTCAAGGCGTGCAAAATCATACAAAATTGCACCCAATTTATTAATTCCTAATATCACCCCTACCCCACGTTTGAACGTTTATTCACAAAATATATATATTAGACTCGAATAGTCTAACTCATAGCATAAAAGAGATTATCACAATAACAACATGTATATATGACTAAATAAATCATAACAAGGGGTGAAACTTGCATACATCCAAAATTACAACTTGCATAAGGTTATACATGTCATGGATCTAAGGGTGTCAACTTATTCATAATTCACATAATATGATTTTGATCAAATTTCATAAACTTGTATAGGACATGTGTGAATCAACATCATTAACAATATGGTTTATATGGGTACACCTAACTCAATAGGCAAATTCCCAAAAATCAAAATTCATTTAATCATAGATTCATGTATATGGGTACACCTAACTTAATAGGCAAATTCCCATATTCAAGATCCAATTAATTTGTAGATTCATGTATATGGGTACACCTAACTCAATAGGCAAATTCCCATAATCAAGGTCTATTATAAAAAAAACATGAACTTTAAACATGACCCAATTCGCATAAATAATAACATCATAATTTTACAACTTGTATGATTCAACACAACTTAACATGACATCATTATCATATAACATAAGTATTTCAACATATGTGATAATATGAGATCTACAACATATATAAGATTTACAACATAGCATATCATAATTTGCAACATAGCATGATATGATTTACAACATAGCATAGCATGATTTACAACATGGCATAACATGATTTATAACATAGCATAGCATAATTAATCACATATGACATAGCATAGGATTATTTACAACATAATCACTACAACATAACAACATATATATGATAACATAATAACATAACAAGAGATCCACAATATAGAATTTACAATTACAATTCACATCACTTTCTTGTGATCCATTCATAACTTAATCGAATTATTTTATAATAACATTGTGAGAATCAGCATACTCACAATTTTTAAAGAAGAGAAATAGAAAGAGAGAGAGCTTTTGATTTGATTTGAGTAGATTTAGTTTGTAGATTAGGCCTTCTTCTTCTTCTTCTTTAGTTTGTGACGGCTACGCTGAACTCCATGGCAACGGCATGTCGGTAGCTCTCCAATTTTTCAAGTGATTTAGGGTTAGAGTCTACCCACTTATTTATAGATGTTAGGATGCATTTAGGCCATTAGATTTACCCTAGAATAGATTAGAGCCATTAGATTTCGACCAGCCTTCAAAACACAGCCCGAAAACCCAACCAGATGCACCCAGGTCACCTGGGCTCGACCAGGGAGGTCGACACCCAGGTCGACCCTAGGGTTGACTCCCCAGTCGATCTGGGGGGGGAGGTCGACTCCCCAGTCGACCCCCAGGTCGACCCCCTGGGTCTGGCGGGAGTTTTGCCGCCTGCCTCCATTTCTGTGTTTTTGAAATCTGTTTTAAAATTTGAATTTTTCGTGAAACTTCTCGAGGCCATATCTCGGTCATACGAACTCCGATTCACAAAATTTCGGACTCTATTTTGCGTATTTTTCCGAGACGAACACAATGGCGCAGCCCGCTTCCCAATATTCTTATATTTGAAATTAATTATTCTTTCATTTGTGAATATTAGTATTAACTGATTTACGGGGTGTTACATTCTCCCCTCCTTAAAGGATTTCGACCCCGAAATCTTCAAGTCAAGAAGAATGTTTGACCTAACATCCAATCAACCATCTAATCAATCATCAAACACTGGCATCCACTGTCCTTATAGACTTCTAATGCTTTTATGTTTAAATGCATAGTGTGTGTATATGTCGGTATCTAATGCAAAATCAGGTGGTCCACTGATTCAGTTGACCTCCTTAATGCAATTCATGATAGTGCCATGCATCCATTATGTATGCAAAAGATCCTAATTGCTTACATACTACTTCTATATGCGTGCACATCCATTCAACCAAATGCAGCATCTATATGATGGTACAACCATTATACATCCATTATACTAAATACATTCATTTATGCAATATGCAATATGTAGTGACTGAGCCGATCTAGTGCCTAAAGTGTGTGTATATATGCATCCACGAGCAACCACTAGCAAACACTTGCACCCATTTTGCATCCATCATACATAACATGTCTCAAACACATGTTTCAACCATAGGATTATCCTAACTAAAGGTCAAAGATACTAACGAGAGGATATACTAAAGATAAGATAAGATAAGCTAAGCGATAATGGAGAAATTAAAAGACATACCCTAAAAAAGAAAAGGGTACAACGAACGCATCTTCTCTTCTGTCTCCCAAGTAGCGTTGCTCTCATCATCTCCCCATTGCACTTTAACTAGTCTGACCTCTCGATTCCTCAACTTTTTGATCTCCGACCCAAGAATGCACGTAGGAGCTCGTCTAATTGTTGCATCACGCTCTATTTCCACCTCTTTAAGCAAGCTCGGCTCTACCACCTCCGCGGTCTTGTGCAAACACTTCCTCAAATGTGATACATGGAATACGCCGTGTACTCCACTAAGTTTCTCAGGCAACTCCACCCTATACGCCATCTTCCCAATCCTGTCTTTTATAGGAAACGGCCCTACAAACCTTGGCGCTAATTTCCCAACGGACCCAAAGCGAACAACATTCCGTAACGGAGATACTTTGATAAAAACCATGTCCCCAATGTCAAACTCAAGATCTGTCCTCCTCTTATCAGCATACGATTTCTGCCTATCTTGTGCTGCTTTCATCCTCCTTCGAATCAAATCAATCTTCTCCGAGGTTTCCCTAACCATATCGGGCCCAAGTAGGATTTTATCGGTAGATTCCCACCAACATGTAGGCGAACGGCAAGGCCTTCCATAAAGAGCTTCGAAAGGTGCCATGCCAATACTAGACTGAAAGCTATTATTATATGCGAATTCTATCAACGGAAGGTGCTCTTCCCATGTACCCCCAAAGTCTAGGATACAAAGCCTTAAAAGATCCTCTAGAATACGATTCACCCTCTCGGTCTGGCCGTCCATCTGAGGATGATATGCGGTGGTCAAACATAGCTGAGTCCCTACCGCCTCTTGTAAACTCTTCCAAAATTCGCTAGTGAAGATGGGATCACAGTCGCTTACTATACTAGAAGGAATACCGTGCAAACGAACTATCTCTTTAATGTATACAGAAGCCAACCACGGAGCAGTCCTCTTACTTTTCACGGGAATAAAATGGGTGCTCTTAGTAAGTCTATCTACTATAACCCAAATCCCCGTATTACCCTTCCTAGATCTTGGTAATCCATCCACAAAATCCATTGAGACGCTTTCCCATTTCCATAGTGGAACTTCCAATGGGTGAAGCAACCCACCGGGTTTCTTTTGTTCCGCTTTTACTCGTTGGCACACCAAGCATCTAGCGACGTACTCGGCCACATCCTTTTTCATACCGACCCAAAAGAAAACTCGCTTCATATCTTTGTACATCTTGTCTCCGCCGGGATGAATGGTCATCTTTGAGCGATGAACATCATCAAGAATGGCCTTCCTTAAGTCTTCGTCTTGTGGTACACAAAGTCTATTATCCCTTCGTAACCAACCCTTATCGTCTAGGGTATACCTACGAAGATGGATAGACGACTCCCCTCCTTTGAGTTTTTCTACTATCTCAACCAACTGTGGGTCGTCTTGCTGTGCCTCACCAACTCGTCCTAGAAGTGTAGGTCTAACCTCCAAGGATGCTAACAAACCAGGTACTAGGTCAACGGAGGGTCTAAAGTCAAACATGGAGATGAATTCTAAGCTTCGTCGTTCAACAAACAGCGGACTCAAGGACAACCTTTTCCTACTTAAGGCGTCTGCTACCACGTTACCCTTGCCAGGGGTATATGCTATTTCAAAATCGTAGGAGGCTAAGAATTCCATCCACCGTTGCTGCCTTAAATTCAAATCCTTCTGAGAGAATAAGTATTTTAATGATTTGTGGTCAGTGAACAGTTCGAATTTCTCACCAAGAAGATAGTGACGCCAAGACTTAAGCGCGAAAACAATTGCGGCTAACTCAAGGTCATGCGTAGGGTAATTCTTTTCATGAACCCTCAACTGCCTTCCACCATAGGCTATTACTCTTCCCTCTTGCATGAGGACCGCGCCAAGTCCCGTCCCACAAGCATCAGTATATACGGTAAACGGTTTATTCCCGTCTGGTAGCACTAAGACTGGGGCTGAAGTTAAGGCTCTCTTTAAACGTTGGAACGCATCATCACAATCTTCGTCCCACGTAAAAACCAGGTTCTTCTTCGTTAACCGTGTTAATGGAGCTGATATTTTTGCGAAGTCTTTGATAAACTTCCTATAATAGCCAGCCAACCCCAAGAAACTTCTTACTTCGGTTGCATTTTTAGGGACCTTCCAATCTTGGATGGCCACCACCTTTGCGGGATCCACTGCTATCCCTTCCTTGGAAACCACGTGCCCTAAGAACCGTACTTCTTTCCTCCAGAAGTGACACTTAGAAAATTTTGCCTTAAGGTTATGTGCTCGAAGGGTTTCCAGCACTTCCCTAAGATGTAGGGCATGCTCTTCTTCATTCTTAGAAAAGACTAAGATGTCATCCACAAAGACTACCACGAATTTGTTATGGTACTCCCTAAACACCCTACTCATCAAATCAACAAAATATGCGGGGGCGTTTGTCAAACCAAAGGGCATCACTAGCCATTCATAAAATCCGTCAGGAGTTCTAAAAGCAGTCTTATCTATACTATCCTCAGCCACTCTCAGTTGATGAAAGCCAGTGGCTAAGTCCAACTGCGAAAACACTGAGGCGCCAACTAACTGATCAAAGAGATCGTTAATCCTCGGCAGTGGGTGTCGGTTCTTTTTAGTAAGCTTGTTTAGTTCTCTATAGTCCACACAAAGTCTAAGGGACCCATCCGCCTTTGTAGCAAATACTACTGGAGCACCCCACTCCGATATACTACGTCTTATGAACCCCTTCTCAAGCAACTCCTTCACTTGCTTTTTGAGTTCCCTCCTTTCACGAGGAGCCATGTGGCGCACTGGAAAAGATACGGGTTTAGCATTATCCAGAAGATAAATTCGAAAGTCTATCTCCCGCTTTGGAGGTAAGCCCTTCACCTCCTCAAACACATCCGGATATTCCCGGACCACCTCTACCGATCGCAGATTCTCTATAGACGCGTCAAGCGATTCAAGATAACTCAGCATAACTGAATCTATGGGATTACAAAAGATGTCGAGAGTGTTACCAAGGCGAGTCACAAGCCTAACTACTCTCCTTTCACAATCAAGAATGGCCCCATTTCTAGATAACCAATCCATTCCTAAAATTAGCCCATAGCCCGTGAAGCCCAATACATAAGCATCACATCCAAATTCAACGCTAAGTACAGAGATTTTCAAATCCAAACATATCATGGTCAAATGAGCCGAACCCCCAATTGGATTTGAAACAACCAAGGGATCCTCTACTAAACTGGTGTTCAAGTGCAGTAATTCAACTAATGATGCAGAGATAAACGAATGAGATGCGCCAGAATCGAATAAGGTACGGACAGTATGATCAAACAGAAAAACTAAGCTTTCAACAGAAATTGTTCTACCTCTTTCTTGCAGCGGTGGGGCCGCAATAGCCTGAACTTGCCCCCTTGCCCCCTTGCCTGCCCTGGTGCCATAAGAGCCTGCACCTGTCCTCCCGAGGTAGACCCTGCCCTCTGCCCCTTCTTTGGGCAGTCCTTCACCAAATGTCCCGCATCTCCACAATGAAAACAACCAGTCTTCTTTTTCTTTCTACAATCTTTGCTGAGATGGCCAGGCGTCCCACAATTGAAGCATCTCTTCTTACCTTTGCCATTATTGTTTTTACCACCCTTCATATTTTGCTGTTGGGGTTTCTTCTGATCCCCTTTCTTTTCAACTGCCTTATCCTCATGCATAAGTGCCATTTCTACTAGCCTTTCAAAGGTGGCTCCCACAGGGATGTGGGTCATAGCCAACCCTTGCAACGGTTCATTCAAGCCTCTAACGAACCTCAAAGCTTTCTTCTCTGGCGTGTTCACCAACTCCAAGCCAAACCTTGCTAACTGATTAAATTTATTGACATATTCCTTCACTGATAAGCTCCCTTGCTTTAATGTCAGGAATTTTTCCATATTTAAATTCTCCTCTGCCCTTGAAAGAAACTTTGCCTCAAACCTTCATTTGAAATCCGCCCATGAATCAACTGGACGTTCCCCGTTAGTGACCTCCCACCAAAACGAGGCCACTCCCTTCATTAACCAAGCAGCTAAACGGACTTTCCTCCCATCTTCCACTTCAAAGATATCCAACAATTCCTCAGTCTCCTTAAGCCAATCTCCGGCCTCCACAAACGTCTCAGTCCCTTGAAAAGTTTTTCCTCCCATAGCCTTAAATTCCTTGCACGTCTTTGCAAGAGTGTCAACACGAGGAGGAGGAGGAGGAATGGGTGCAACTGGGGGTGGAGGAGCATCTGCTGGGCCTGCAGCAGTGGCCCTAGCCTCCAAATATCTCCTGAACCACCCTGGAACCGTCACACCTTCTGGGAGATTAAGATCTTCAGCCATGCTGAAACGAAAAGGAAAGATTCAAAATGGAGAATTCGAAAGATAAAGATAAGGACATGGCTATTTGGGATTATGTTTTTCATAAAAACTCTCTTTAAATAACATGTTTTTGAAAGCACTTCTTCCAAAAATACTTTAGAAAAATATTTTTCTAAAAATTTTATCTGTTCTGGTAACCTTATTCTCTGATACCACGCGTAACACCCCACGTCCATTAATGTCACTCACAAAGGGAATGCATTAACTTCTATGGAGGTTTTAGGTGAATATAGAACAGTAAAATTACAACAAGACAGATATAAAATAGTACTTGGAAATTTAAAAACTTTATTTCAATTGCAGCAGAAGTCAAAACATGTTTGATTACATCGTAACACCATAATCAAAGTCAAGTACAATATCTATCTTGATAAAACAAGTACATAATCCCATTACATAAATAGCCATTAAAAAGAAAGATAACAAGCTGGACTTTACTTCAGCAGTCCAAGCTTTCCAAGGGATAAGCAATCCAATTAGACTCCACTGGAACTTGGCCCAACCTGAGGACCTGAAGGGAGAAAAAAAAGATGGAAAAGAGGGGGTCAGACATAAAGTCTGGCGAGTATGATAATTCTACAATACTATTATCAAAATAACTGGACTAAGGCATAAGCTGGAAAACAAGGAAATGTCTATGAAAGAGCAGATTAAGGACATAGACAATCACTAAAGGAAACATTATAGGCGCTCCTAAATACTAAAGGATAAACACTATACTGCACCACACCAGTCACCCTAAAGATTGATCCCACTTAGCTTCACTTAGAAACTTTCTTAATGGCTTTACGTACTCCTAGCTGACTACATAGGTGCCGCCTGCCCCTATCTCCACAAGGTGTACCCCACTTTCCATTTTTCGATCGGCTCCCTACTCGTAGATACCCGTGCTGGCCCCACAGTGGGGTGTATCATTCCCCTAAAGTGGCAGCCTGATATAATGGAGATGCACGGCTTATACCTACACGATGCAACAACGTCTTACCTACCAGCCCGGGTCCACACACGCATATGAAACTCGTTGGACTTGCGTTGCCACCGCTCCCTGTTTTGGCCTCTTATAGTCAAACCCAGTATGCGTTTCCCGTCCTCGACTTGGGTCGAGCCCACAAAGATATGTTTTGGGATACTGGTTGAAATGGGCCCCCATTATTCCCCACAAGCATTCCACCTAAGCTTGTCCCATTAGTCCATCCACTTAACCCACTTAGTCATGTTCATTTACATGTGTGTTTGGTTAAGTCTAATCGTATTTCAATTGCCTCTAAAGGCAATCACTAGATTCCTAATGCCACCCAAGGCACCTACTTAACCCCCATGTCCTCACCTTACATGATTATTTGGTTAAGTATTCCTTAATTCATTAAGGCCATAACCTCATAAAGACCTCTCACATTAGACTGGCATTTATGGCAGCTGGATTTGCCGGGCGGGTCCGGGCAGTCTTACACCATAAAAGAGTCTAACCTCGTGTCTTTACAACTGTCATGCTTTAGTTTGGGCCTAGGACCTCTCACATTGGGCCAACATTTGTGACTACTGGATTTGCCGGGCGGGTCCGGGCAGGTTTACGTCACAAACGGGTCCAACCTCGTGTCCTAAGCATTGATTATTATTAATAATCCACTTTCCCCAATTTTAATAATTCCCTACTTGAATTATTAATTAATTCCAAATTCAACAATGTCCATAATTGACTCAATTATGGACATCCATTCAAGGCGTGCAAAATCATACAAAATTGCACCCAATTTATTAATTCCTAATATCACCCCTACCCCACGTTTGAACGTTTATTCGCAAAATATATATATTAGACTCGAATAGTCTAACTCATAGCATAAAAGAGATTATCACAATAAAAACATGTATATATGACTAAATAAATCATAACAAGGGGTGAAACTTGCATACATCCAAAATTACAACTTGCATAAGGTTATACATGTCGTGGATCTAAGGGTGTCAACTTATTCATAATTCACATAATATGATTTTGATCAAATTTCATAAACTTGTATAGGACATGTGTGAATAAACATCATTAACAATATGGTTTTATATGGGTACACCTAACTCAATAGGCAAATTCCCAAAAATCAAAATTCATTTAATCATAGATTCATGTATATGGGTACACCTAACTTAATAGGAAAATTCCCATATTCAAGATCCAATTAATTTGTAGATTCATGTATATGGGTACACCTAACTCAATAGGCAAATTCCCATAATCAAGATCTATTATAAAAAAAAACATGAACTTTAAACATGATCCAATTCGCATAAACAATAACATCATGATTTTACAACTTGTATGATTCAACACAACTTAACATGACATCATTATCATATAACATAAGTATTTCAACATATGTGATAATATGAGATCTACAACATAGATAAGATTTACAACATAGCATATCATAATTTGCAACATAGCATGATATGATTTACAACATAGCATAGCATGATTTACAACATGGCATAACATGATTTATAACATAGCATAGCATGATTAATCACATATGACATTGCATAGGATTATTTACAACATAATCACTACAACATAACAACATATATATGATAACATAATAACATAACAAGAGATCCACAATATAGAATTTACAATTACAATTCACATCACTTTCTTGTGATCCATTCATAACTTAATCGAATTATTTTATAATAACATTGTGAGAATCAACATACTCACAATTTTTAAAGAAGAGAAATAGAAAGAGAGAGAGCTTTTGATTTGATTTGAGTAGATTTAGTTTGTAGATTAGGCCTTCTTCTTCTTCTTTAGTTTGTGACGGCTACGCTGAACTCCATGGCAACGGCATGTCGGTAGCTCTCCAATTTTTCAAGTGATTTAGGGTTAGAGTCTACCCACTTATTTATAGATGTTAGGATGCATTTAGGCCATTAGATTTACCCTAGAATAGATTAGAGCCATTAGATTTCGTCCAGCCTTCAAAACACAGCCCGAAAACCCAACCAGAAGCACCCAGGTCACCTGGGCTCGACCAGGGAGGTCGACATCCAGGTCGACCCTAGGGTCGACTCCCCAGTCGACATGGGGGGGGGGGGAGGTCGACTCCCCAGTCGACCCCCTGGGTTTGGCGGGAGTTTTCCCGCCTGCCTCCATTTCTGTGTTTTTGAAATCTATTTTAAAATTTGAATTTTTCGTGAAACTTCTCGAGGCCATATCTCGGTAATACGAACTCCGATTCACAAAATTTTGGACTCTATTTCGCGTATTTTTCCGAGACGAACACAATGGCGCAGCCTGCTTCCCAATATTCTTATATTTGAAATTAATTATTCTTTTATTTGTGAATATTAGTATTAACTGATTTACGGGGTGTTACAAATGGTATATGTGTACACGTTCTAGAAAATGATAAAAGGCTTAAAATGATAGGGACACGTGCCATCAAATGAAAGGAACACATGTCTTGTAAGTAAATAAGATTAAGACACATACACACATTAGGTGTCCATGCGTTGAAACATGTAAAGACATGTAAGGACCCGTGACTTCCTCGATAAGGAAAGAGCGGATACTTTGAGAACAACACACAAAAGAACACAGAAAGAAAAATATTTCATTGCTTATTACAACAATTCCATCAGAATACAAGAACATACAGAGTATAAACAAATAATATACACCAGAAAAATATCAGAGATTACAATACATTACATAGCAGCGGAACAATACACAACTGAAGGAGATATACAGATACAAAGCTTTCCGGATATCATTCCAGCTGCAAACCAGGATCCTGTGAATATAAATCTGCAAAACCAAAACTACTAGCTGCCCGTGTCAAAATAAGGGCACCCAGAGTTTAGGTTTAAACAATAACTTCAGGTCAGTCATGGGACTAGTGTGAGAACTAAAACAGTTATTAATCTTTATTTTAAAGTTAGGTAAATCAAGGGACCATGCCGTATAACACGGAACGGGTTTCCTCCCAAGAACACCAGTGCATAAAACAACAGTGCAATGCTAAATAAAGAAAAATGAAGCTATTATAAGACCCAGGTCCCATCACACAATGCAACGCAAGCCGGAGGATAGGTTTTTTACCTTATAATAGCCAAAGAATGCTTGATACGCTAAATTTCATCTTTTGATTCTTAATCAGACTCCAACCGTAAATTAGTAAGAGAACGATCCCCTAAGTACTAACCCCGAAGGCCGAAACGAACATCAGACCAATACCCACGAAACCACCAATCTTAGCTCGTTTCCAGTTAGTTTCTGATTTTATATACAATCATAAATATCAATCATAGAAGGCATGAGCGCCCCATCCCACTATGTCGTTATATACAGGATTACAACTAAAACCGAAACGTCACGTATTAGAAGTTGTATTTCCATCTGTGAACCGAGGCAAAAGATAATCCTCTACCGATTCGAGACTGTCTAGCCCGAGTCTTAGGAACAGCCGTAACTGCCCCTTGGATCGTCAGGGCCGGTTGTGGATTATTATGCCTGAACACTACGTTTCCCCGCCCTTTGGGGCGTAAATGAGCCAACAAATGACTCCATCGGCTTTAGATAGTCACCGATATATCTGTGGCGCCTCGCAACAGCAACAACCACATAAGTCAAACTCGTCAGGGCGTGTAAAACCACTGACGCCACTTCTAACTAGAAGGAAATGCATGCCCTCCCTGATGTCCTCTCCCGTTTCTGGTTCACAACCAAGGTGTGAGGCTCGCGAATTCACGTTACACAAAGCTATGCCACACAGGCGGTGCTTTGATCATCAACCACAAGACTTTGCTTTTCAACAGAAGCCTTGATCATTTGCATCTTAGCATGCCACACAGGCAAACCACTCCATGCAACCGATATCCATCTATCACACAGAATGATATCCAATGTTAGACACACAGTCCATTTACAAGTCCGTTCTGGGTCTGAACGAAACCGGAGGCACCTTGTACCTTGCATATCCATTGATCTCCAAGTACGTCTGGACGATCACCAACTGATTCCCTCCTCTTGGGTGTACGGCCCAATCAAGATCATCAGTAATTATCCAAACGACGTGAAGACCTCCGGTCTTCAACCACTGTCTTCATCTTCGACTATTCGTCGAATAAGTTATTCAGAATGGGATAAACCCGGTCTTTCTGAATAACTCGCTATATAATAAACAAGTGTTATACAAACACAACATATGCCTCATTCCAATTCATCAGTCACTAACCGTAAATCAGTAAGGGAACAATTCCCCACATATTAACCCCGAAGGCCGAAACCAACATCAGATCAATACCCAGGAAACCATTCATCTTAAATAATCTTCAGTAGTTGCTAAATTTCATATTCTTAGGGATAGGTTCCCATTAATTTTATTAAAGATAAATTCCATAAATTTATTCTTTATTCTTCTTTTGAATATCAATTCAACTGGTTGGGATTAACGAACCTTACCGAAGTAATCATTTGTTTTAATTTCCCAATCCCTACTTATTCGTCCCATGAAGTAAAACTGGTCATACTTCATATCTAACACCATGGTGTTATCGGTAAATTCAATTACCATTTCACGTTTAAATCTTATTAAAGATTTAACTATCGCCTGGAGCAAAATTGGTGATACTCCATTCTCGATCTTTTCAATCTAATTAAAGATTCATTAAAACTACACTTAGTTTTAATCTTTAATTGGGTTAAAGAACCGATGTCCTTTAAAACACGGTTCATGATAAACCCAAAATCACATTCCATTCTATCATCTTTTAATCGTAAAATAGCAAGTGAGCAATTCCCTAAGTATTAACCCTGAAGGCCGAAACCAACATCAGATCAATACCCAAGAAACCATTCAACTTAACTAATCTCTAGTTAGTTTCTGATTTTCTTAACTCCGTTGGGTCTAAGAACAGTACTATTGAAGATACCGTTCACGACAACCCAAAATCACATTCCATTAATTATCGGGTTAAAGAACAAGTGTTATTTAAAACACCGTTCACGATAAACCCAAAAATCAATTCAAATTCAATCCCAATTTACTACCATTTAATTGGTACACTTCATTAAATCTAAATAAAAAGATTTAATCTTTTTCTCAACTGGGTTTAAGAACAATGTTAATGAAGACACCATTCATGACAAACCCAAATCCCATTTGATATTAAATACAAGGCTCTGAATAGAAAATATACTGGCTTATATTCAATATCAAATTCTACGACCAACAAATATCGTATTGGAAATAACGATATTAATATATCTTTCAAATTCCCATAACAATATATGTATCATCATGAAATCCAACATCAAAATATTCCAAAGACAATGTCGATTCAAATCCATTCCAATTCAATTATTGGAAATTCTGGTTATTTTCAAAACCATTTCAAATCCAATTTATTTATTTTAAAAATGAATAAATTATTATTCTAGTTCAAATCCAGTTCATTTCGATAAAAGTCTATTTTTATCTTTTTAAATATGGAGTTTTTCATCCTAATTCTTCACAAATCATTTCTTATGATTTTGCACAAATTATTACTATTTTTAATAATTTTATCAAGGCCCGTACAGTCGATTTCCATCAACGCCATCGAACTGCACTTACAGCGACCTTTTCCAAATTTGATTTGGACATAATTCCAAATCTAACCGTTAGATTTCTAATTTCTTATATTCTTAGAAAGCTCTTTTCGAAACGAACCCAATGGTTCCGGTTTTAGGAGAATCCGACGGTCGGATCTCCCGTAATATTCATTCGAAGTCAATGGTCGAAATTCGCGAACTGCCGCAGCGTGGCGCATTCTATTCAGACCATTATATATATATATATATATATAATATATATTATATATATTTCATCGATTTCCTTTTAAAACATATTTTATAAATCGTTTTAAATTCGTTTTCGAAATGATTTCAACTTCATTTCAAATTCAAATCAAAATTGAATTTTTTCTTATAAATTCATTTTAAATTCATTTCAAATTGGTTTCAATTCAAATCGATTTTTAATTCAATTTCAGTTCGTTTTCAATTCAATTCGAATTTTAAATTTATTCAATTTCAATTCGAATTGATTTCTATTCAATTTCAATTCGAACTCATTTCTAAATATTCGATTTTGAAATCACTTTCAATATTCATTATAAAATCGACAAAATTCTCGTTCGTGTTAAAATGGCGTGTAACTACGTAACACGGCTTCACATTTCAATATTCAAAGAATATTATTTTAAAATTATTCGATAATTCTGAACTGGAATCAGACACAGTCAATTACCATATAATTTCAGTTCTATGGATTTCATCAAATTCATATATACAACAATGACAATAAACAATCAACGATCATCCAAAGTGCGTTCTACACTGTATAAGCATCAAATATAAATATTCAATGCTTATAACAGTCTTTCAATCAATCGATCGACATACAGCTAATTATTGAGACTAGTGTATGTCATATATCATCCCAATACCCGTGTGGGGTTTCAATCAACCAAACACAGATTTTATTTGTGCAGTTGGACGATGTGTAAAATTTATCGTCCCAATCAATATCAGCCAAATGTGTGTATATAAACAAATCGTCCGATATGTTTATAAATATTTATTTTATATACACGTTAAAAAAATATATTTTCAACTATAAAATATTTTTAACTAGATAAATATTTTATTTCATTTCACATCAAAATAAAACAAACAAGCATACAAGTCGTCCATGGTCTGTGGACGACGGGTGTCGGGTGCTGCTAAGCACCATCCGCATCGTAGTATATATTTCAAACTAGAAATAAATTAAAGGCGAGGAGTTCTCACCGAGGGTTCCACTCCGTCGGTCTTTCTTTCTAAACGGTTTGAATTTGTTCGAAATTCCAACGCATCCTTTTCACACTGTTCATATATAAAAATCACATTTTTATTATAACTACATGCGCATAAAAATCATATTTTTATTTTCTACTACATATATATAAATCGAATTTTTATCTCGCTATAACATTATAAAAATCTCGTCTTTCTAAAATTAAAAATCTATCCTTCTCTTCTTTAAAAATCACAACTTTCTAATGTTAAAAATCGCCCCTTTCTATTGTTAAAAATCGCCCCTTTCTAATGTTAAAAATCGCCCCTTTTAGAGGATAAAAATCATATATTTTCAGATTTAAAAATCATATTTTTATATGTTACATTTAAAACAAAATTGAATTTTTTTTCTCATGTTATATTTAAAAGAAAAACTGAATTTTTCTATGTTATATTTAAAACAAAAACTGAATTTTTTTCTCATGTTATATTTAAAAGAAAAACTAAAATTTTCTTTGTTATATTTAAAACAAAAACTGAATTTTTTTCTTTTCTAAACAATTTTGTTTCAGTTTTAAGAACAATTTTATTTACATAAATTTCAGATTCGAAACAAATTGTTTTAAATAAATAGAAAAATAGAGAGAAGCTCACCTTTCTTCTGCAACGCGTTCGAACTGAGCTCCTGTCCTAGGGCTCTGATTTGCGCGCCACTGGAGAGGGCGGAGCCCGGTCGGAGGGCCCCACATGAACAGCGGCGGCGCGCTCTTCCACCGCCCAAGAGGGCTCGACGCTCGGTGGGGATCCATTCGATCTTGGGGGGAGGTTCTTTTTTGGGGGTTCGCGGTCCAGGAAGGGGGAACGGGTGGCCAGTGTGCGACGGCGAGGGAGGAGGGGCGGCGCTTTGCTGGGGGGGGGGTGGCGCGACGAGGTTGCAGTGGGCGGAAATGTGAGGCGGCGGCTGTGGTAGGTTAGGTCAACGGTTTTTTTTATTTGAAGAGTGAACGAGAGAAGGTAAGGAAAGGTGGGGGGGCCTTATGTAATTTTATATTATATTATATTATTTTATTTCAAAAAAAATATTGACTTTTCATTTGACCACCAAACGAGACCCAACAACTGTCGCCCATAGCGTAATACCCCCATTCCGAACACAATGGAATATGTTCTCCAAGCCAATTCGATCGTTTCGATCTGTTTTCGTCAAATTTGAAATATAAATCTTTATATATTCAATTTAAACGCACATTTCAATTTACCGGGGCCACACACTAACTCTAAAAATTCCCGAAAAATTATTTCTGGCTTCGTATTGACGATACGATCCTAACAAAACTAATTTCGTCGAATTTTGAGACCGTTTGAAAAATGGCCATTTTCCAGTCGATTAAAATCAACTGAAACTGGTCAAACGCGTTTTCCTTCGCCACGCTCACATATTGATTCAGAAAATTACGAAATTTGAAACCTAGCAATAACTTGACATCTCGGATCCAACAAAAGTGGTTTCGTCGAAAATTGAGGTCATTTGCAAAATTTCCATTTTCAAAGGCCTTTATATATATTAAAATATATATAAATTCCACAGCGACTTTTCTGAATTTTAAATTGGACATATCTTTCCACTTCTAAAGTGAAATCTCAGTTTCTTACATCCTTAGAAAGATATCATCAAACAGATTTAGATATTTCTAGTTTCATCCAATTCCGACTTAAAACGAATTCTGTATATTCATTTGAAATTCGAAATCGAAATTTCAAACTACCGCGCCATTTTAGGCTCGCTATATAATTAAAATAAATTTATTCGTTTTAACTTCGTCGAAAATAAATTATTCGTCGTTATTATTTAAAATAATTCATTTCAATATTCAAAATTCGCTAAAATTGCCCAAAATAAAATTTTTAAATCGGCTCGGATTTCCGGGTTATTACAATCTCCCCCACTTAAAACTATTCGTCCCCGAAAAGGATCGAAGCCGAAAGTTGTTTCACAAACCAACTCAACTTTCATTATTTTCTTTACGGCTTAAGTTCTTCAACTTTTCAAATTTTTCAAAAAATTTGGCTAACACCCTAAATGTTCGAAAAATTTCGCCATAACCTCCCCTGCACCGGGGACTTCGGGATATTTCATATAGCCTCCCATGGCCTTCTTCAATCCAAAAGAAAAAGAAAAAGCCAATCGGCTCATAAAATCATCATCACCCAAACAAAACAGTAAATTATGGTAAACATGTACCTATTTGTCGAGCAAACAATTTTATTCTTCTGCTCTAGCCTCTTTGCAATGACCTGTTCAATGTTAGTACATGTACATGCATGCAAATGTGATAAATTTTCAATAAAATTTACTTTTTGGTTCAAATTGGCTACATGGTTCAAATTTATGAATCAAACAATAATCAAACAACACAATCAGCAATCAATTAGTTGATTCACTTTTCAAATTCATAACTTTGATACATAGTCAAAAATTAGATTTTTGATGTCAAGTCACAACAATAAGCCCTATCTAGTTTTGGTTCTCACACCAGTCAATAGGAAATATATAAATATCACACCTTCAAAACTCGAATGCCAATTCTGATGATGTTCGAACTATAGCGATCATCAGAACCATCTCCGGGCGACTAGAGTGTGATTCTATATCTATCCAGTATATTAAAACTTCGAATACACGCGGATCAGACGTATATGCAGAATCTTTATATACTGGATTGTCCAAATCAATAAAAATAAATATTCAAATACATATAATTGATTTAAATTTTCAAAACAAAATTCGTTATCAATTTAAAAATATACTCTTCATACTCGTTCTAGGATACTACTGATCCCATCTCTAACGAGTCATTCCCATTGGATATTACTAATCCAATCTCTGATGAATTCTTTTGTATGGTTCTAATGTGTTTTGTCCTCCGAGCTTTGTAAACCAAAGCTCTAATACCACAGTAAGGACCCGTGACTTCCCCGGTAAGGAAAGAGTGGATACTTTGAGAACAACACACAAAAGAACGCAGACAGAAGAACATTTCGTTGCTTATTACAACAATTCATCAGAATACAAGAACATACAGAGTATAAACAAATAATATACAACAGAAAAATATCGGAGATTACAATACATTACATAGCAACGGAAAATAATAAAATACACAACTGAAGGAGATATACGGATACAAAGATTTCCGGATATCATTCCAGCTGCAAACCAGGATCCTGTGAATATAAATCTGCAAAACCAAAACTACTAGCTGCCTGTGTCAAAATAAGGGCACCTAGAGTTTAAGTTGAAAAAATAAACTCCAGGTCAGTCATGGGACTGGTGTGAGAACTAAAATAGTTATTAATCTTTATTTTAAAGTTAGGTAAATCAAGGGACCACGCCGTATAATACGGAACGGGTTTACCCCAAAAACACCAGTGCGTAAAACAACAGCACAATGCTAAATAAAGAAAACTGAAGCTATTATAAGACCCAGGTCCCATCACACAATGCAACGCAAGCCGGAGGATAGGGTTTTTACCTTATAATAGCCAAAGAATGCTTGATACGCTAAATTTCATCTTTTGATTCTTAATCAGACTCCAACCGTAAATTAGTTAGAGAACGATTCCCTAAGTATTAACCCCGAAGGCCGAAACCAACATCAGACCAATACCCAGGAAACCACCCATCTTAGCTCGTTTCCAGTTAGTTTCTGATTTTATATACAATCATAAATATCAATCATAGACGGCATGAGTGCCCCATCCCACTATGTCGCCATATACAGGATTACAACTAAAACCGAAACGTCACGTATTGGAAGTTGGATTTCCATCTGTGAACCAAGGCAAAAGATAGTCCTCTACCGATTCGAGACTGTCTAGCCCGAGTCTCAGGAACAGCCGCAACTTCCCCTTGGATCGTTAGGGCCGGTCCACCGATGTGGATTATTATGCCTGAACACTACGTTTGCCCACCCTTTGGGGCGTAAATGAGCCAACAAATGACTCCATCGGCTTCACATAGTCACCGATATATCCGAGGCGCCTCGCAACAGCAACAACCACATAAGTCAAACTCGTCAGGGCGTGTAAAACCACTGACGCCACTTCTAACTAGAAGGAAACGCATGCCCTCCCTGATGTCCTCTCCCGTTTCTGGTTCACAACCGAGGTGTGAGGCTCGCGAATTCACGTTACACAAAGCTATGCCACACAGGCGGTGCTTTGATCATCAACCACAAGACTTTGCTTTTCAACAGAAGCCTTAATCATTTGCATCTTAGCATGCCACATAGGCAAACCACTCCATGCAACCGATATGCATCAATCAAACAGAATGATATCCAATGTCAGACACATAGTCCATTTACAAGTCCGTTCTGGGTCTGAACGAAACCGGAGGCACGTTGTACCTCGCATATCCATCGGTCTCCAAGTACGTCTGGACGATCACCAACTGATTCCCTCCTCTTGGGTGTACGGCCCAATCAAGATCATCAGTAATTATCCAAACGACGTGAAGACCTCCGGTCTTCAACCACCGTCTTCATCTTCGACTAATCGTCGAATCAGTTATTCAGAATGGGATAAACTCGGTCTTATTGAAAAACTCGTGTATATAATAAACAAGTGTTACACAAAGACAATATACGCCTCATTCCAATTCATCAGTCACTAACCGTAAATTAGTAAGGGAACAATTCCCCAAATATTAACCCAAAAGGCCGAAACCAACATCAGATCAATACCTAGGAAACCATTCATCTTAACTAATCTTCAGTTAGTTGCTAAATTTCACATTCTTAGGGATAGGTTCCCATTAATTTTATCAAAGATAAATTCCTTAAATTTGTTCTTAATTCTTCTTTTGAATATCAATTCAACTAGTCGAGATTAACGAACCTTACTGAAGTAATCATTTGTTTTTATTTCCCAATCCCAACCTATTCATCCCATGAAGTAAAATTGGACATACTTCATATCTAACACCACGGTGTTATCGGTAAATTCAATTACCATTTCACGTTTAAATCTAATTAAAGATTTAACTGTCGCCTGGAGCAAAACTGGTGACACTCCATTCTCGATCTTTTTAATCTAATTAAAGATTCATTAAAACTCCACTTAGTTTTAATCTTTAATTGGATTAAAGAACCGATGACCTTTAAAACACGGTTCACGATAAACCCAAAATCACATTCCATTCTATCAGCTTTTAACCGTAAAATAGCAAGTGAGCAATTCCCTAAGTATTAACCCTGAAGGCCGAAACCAACATCAGATCAATACCCAAGAAACCATTCAACTTAACTAATCTCCAGTTAGTTTCTGATTTTCTTAACTCCGTTGGGTCTAAGAACAATATTATTGAAGATACCGCTCACGACAACCCAAAATCACATTCCTTTAATTATCGGGTTAAAGAACAAGTGTTATTTAAAACACCGTTTACGATAAACCCAAAAATCAATTCAAATTCAATCCCAATTAACTACCATTTAATTGGTACACTTCATTAAATCTAAATAAAAAGATTTAATCTTTTCTCAACTTGGTTTAAGAACAGTGTTAATGAAGACACCATTCACGACAAACCCAAATCCCATTTGATATTAAATACAAGGCTCTGAATAGAAAATATACCAGCTTATATTCAATATCAAATTCTATGACCAACATATATCGCATTGGAAATAACGATATTAATATATCTTTCAAATTCCCATAACAATATCTGTTTCATCACGAAATCCAACATCGAAATAATCCAAAGACAATTTTGATTCAAATCCATACCAATTCAATTATTGGAAATTATGGTTATTTTCAAAACCATTTCAAATCCAATTTATTTATTTTAAAAATGAATAAATTATTATTCTAGTTCAAATCCAGTTCATTTCGATAAAAGTCTATTTGTATCTTTTTAAATATAGAGTTTTTCATCCCAATTCTTCACAAATCATTTCTTATGATTTTACACAAATTATTACTATTTTTAATAATTTTATCAAGGCCCGTACAGTCGATTTCCATCAATGGCCATCGAACTGCACTTATAGCGACCTTTTCCAAATTTGATTTGGGCGTAATTCCAACTCCGACCGTTAGATTTCTAATTTCTTATATTCGTTAGAAAGCTCTTTTCGATACGAACCCATCGGTTCCGGTTTTAGGAGAATCCGATGGTCGGATCTCCCGTAGTATTCATTCGAAGTAAATGGTCGAAATTCGTGAACCGCCACAGTGCGGCGCGTTCTATTCAGGCCATTATATATAAAATATATATATTATATATATATTTCGTCTATTTCCTTTTATAATATATTTTATAAATCGTTTTAAATTCGTTTTTGAAACGATTTCAACTTCATTTCAAATTCAAATCAAAATTGAATTTTTCCTTATAAATTCGTTTTATATTCATTTCGAATTGATTTCAATTCAAATCAATTTTTAATTCAATTTCAGTTCGTTTTCAATTCAATTTGAATTTTAAATTTATTCAATTTCAATTTTTACTCATTTCTATTCAATTTCAATTCGAATTCATTTCTAAATATTCGATTTTGAAATCACTTTCAATATTATAAAATCAACAAAATTCCTGTTCCTGTTAAAATGGCGTTTAACTACTTAACACGGCTTCACATTTCAATATTCAAAGAATATTATTTTTAAATTATTCAATAATTCTGAACTGGAATCAGACACAGTCAATTACCATATAGTTTCAGTTATATGGATTTCATCAAATTCATATATACAACAATGACGATAAACAATCATCCAAAGTGCGTTCTACACTATATAAGCATCAAATATAAATATTCAACGCTTATAACAGTCTGTCAATCAATCGATCGACATACAGCTAATTATTGGGATTAGTGTATGTCATATATCATCCCAATACCCGTGTGGGGTTTCAATCAACCAAACACAGATTTTATTTGTGCAGTTGGACGATGTGTAAAATTTATCGTCCCAATCAATATCAGCCAAATGTGCATATATAAACAAATCGTCCGATTTGTTTTTAAATATTTATTTTATATACACGTTAAAAAATTATATTTTCAACTATAAAATATTTTTAACTACATAAATATTTTATTTCATTTCACATCAAAATCAAACAAACAAGCATACAAGCCGTCCATGGTCTGTGGACGACGGGTGTCGGGTGCTGCTAAGCACCTTCTGCATCCTATTATATATTTCAAACTAGAAATAAATTAAAGGCGAGGAGTTCTCACCGAGGGTTCTACTCCATCAGTCTTTCTTTCTAAACGGTTTGAATTTGTTCGAAATTTCAACGCATCCTTTTCACACTGTTCATATATAAAAATCACATTTTTATTATAATTACATGCACATTAAAGTCATATTTTTATTTTCTACTACATATATATAAAAATCGAATTTTTATCTCGCTATAACATTATAAAAATCTCATCTTTCTAACATTAAAAATCTATTCTTCTCTTCTTTAAAAATCACTACTTTCTAATGTTAAAAATCGCTCCTTTCTTTTGTTAAAAATTGCCCCTTTCTAATGTTAAAAATCGCCCCTTTTAGAGGATAAAAATCATATATTTTTAGATTTAAAAATCATATTTTTATATGTTACATTTAAAACAAAACTGAATTATTTTCTCATGTTATATTCAAAAGAAAAACTGAATTTTTCTATGTTATATTTAAAACAAAAACTGAATTTTTTTCTCATGTTATATTAAAAAGAAAAGCTGAATTTTTCTATGTTATATTTAAAACAAAAACTGAATTTTTTTTCTTTTCTAAACAATTTTGTTTCAGTTTTAAAAACAATTTTATTTATATAAATTTCAGATTCAAAACAAATTGATTTAAATAAATAGAAAAACAGAGAGAAGCTCACCTTTCTTCTACACCGCGTTCGAACTGAGCTCCTATCCTAGGGCTTTGATTTGCGCACCACTGGAGAGGGCGGAGCCCAGTCGGAGGGCCCCACATGAACAGCGGCGGCGCGTTCTTCCACCGCCCAGGAGGGCTCGACGCTCGGTGGGGATCCGTTCGATCTCGGGGGGGGGGGGGGGGGTTCTTTTTGGGGGTTCGCGGTCCAGGAAGGGGGAATGGGTGGCCAGGGTGCGACGACGAGGGAGGAGGGGCGGCGCTTTGCTGGGGGGTGGCGCGACGAGGTTGCGGTGGGCGGAAATGTGAGGGGGCGACTGTGGTAGGTTAGGTCAACGGTTTTTTATTTATTTGAAGAGTGAACGAGAGAAGGTAAGGAAGGGGGGCTTATGTAATTTTATATTATATTATTTTATTTTATTTCAAAAAAATATTGACTTTTCATTTGACCACCAAACGAGACCCAACGACTACCGCCCATAGCGTAATACCCCCATTCTAAACACAATGGGTTTGTTCCGCAAGCCAATTTGATCGTTTCGATCTGTTTTCGTCAAATTTGAAATATAAATCTTTATATATTCAATTTAAATGCACATTTCAATTTACCGGGGCCACACATTAACTCTAAAAGTTCCCGAAAAATTATTTCTAGCTTCGTATTGACGATACGGTCCTAACAAAACTAATTTCGTCGAATTCTGAGACCGTTTGAAAAATGGCCATTTTCCAGTCGATTAAAATCAACTGAAACTGGTCAAACGCGTTTTCCTTTGCCATGCTCACATATTGATTCATAAAATTACAAAATTTGAAACCTAGCAATAACTTGACATCACGGATCCAACAAAAGTGGTTTCATCGAAAACCGAGGTCGTTTGCAAAATTTCCATTTTCAAAGGCCTTTATATACATTAAAATATATATAAATTCCATAACGACTTTTCTAAATTTTAAATTGGACATATCTTTCAACTTCTATAGTGAAATCTCAGTTTCTTACATCCGTTAGAAAGATATCGTCAAACAGATTTAGATATTTCTGGTTTCGTCCAATTCCGACTTAAAACGAATTCTGTATATTCATTTGAAATTCGAAATCGAAATTTCAAACTACCGTGCCATTTCAGGCTCGTTATATAATTAAAATAAATTTATTCATTTTAACTTCATTGAAAATAAAATTTTCGTCGTTATTATTTAAAATAATTGATTTTAAATATTCAAAATTCGCTAAAATTGCCCAAAATAAAAAATTTAAATCGGCTCGGATTTTCGGGTTATTACAAGACACTTAAGTAGGCATGTGTCTTCATCCTAAAGCATGGTTGTATGTATTCATGTGAGGAAAAATAAATATAAAGAGGCTTATTATGTAAGCTAAAAGATAAAAATTTAAAAAGAGAAGCTTATCATGTAAGCTAAATGATATAAATTTTAGAGAAGCTTATCATGTAAGCTAAATGATATAAATTTAAAAAGAGAAGCTTATCATGTAATCTAAATGATATAAATTTAAAATGAGAAGCTTATCATGTAAGCTAAAATATATTAATTTAAATTAAGAAACTTATCATGTAAGCAAAAAGAAAACGATAAAGAAAAGTGATAAGGACACATAACCCTCTTAGGTGTCCATATGTAGAAACATCTTAGGACACCTAAGTAGGCATGTGTCATCATCCTAAAGCATGCATGAAGATAAGGAGGAAAAGTGTCCTAAAACCAAATTACCAAACTAGCCTTGAAAACTACTATATAAAGGGTGGAAATGTTCATTCTTTTTCATGCATTCACAAATGAAAATTAAGATAAGAAAAAGAAGAGAGGTTTAAGAGAAGACAAGATAAGGAATACAAGTTCAATTTTCAAGCCTAATGTAAGTAAACTTATTTAAGTTCATGTATTCAAATTATATTTTGAAGAAAAGTTGAGAAATTTATGAATGAATGATTGGAGTTGAAACCCTGAAAATGACGTTCGGTATTTTGGGCATAACTTTTGCAATTATTAATAAAATTACAATTTCTCTATCAATTTGGAAAGCTAACTCAGAGGGCTACTACTTTCAACCTATGGCACTTTTTTCTAATTTGGCCATTTGCATGCGCGAAAACTGGATGCAAAGTGAGGTAAAAATCAGCCCGAAATAGGCATGTTAAAAATGCCTCATGGTGTTTGATTATATATATTAAATTGATAAATAAATTTGAGGTTTTCTTTTGATGATAATTAAGTAGACAATGAGAGCTTCTTACTGTAAAATATTGGGATCAGAATATATTTTTATCATATAGAAGCAACGTCAAACATTTTACCCAAAAATAGATTAAAATCTGATTTTCGGAACTTTTTATAGCACTCTGAAACGCTATCTTTTCTATTTATGAGCATGGAACCAATCGGAATTTTTTATAGCACCTAGAAGCGTTGTAGTAGCTAAATTGAGTCTGAAATCATTATGAACAACCTAGACCATTTCATAGCATGACTGAAACGTTGTTATAGATGTTTTGAGTATAAAATCATATAAACTATTCCAAATCCTCTCAAAATTTGGACTTGAGTTTCGTTATAGTATCATAAACAAACTGATAAAGTCGAGGAAGTTAAATCAAAGTAAAGAGAGTCAAAACGTGTCAAAATTTAGAACAAGGATTGTTGATTAATTTTGATGATTCGAGGAAAATAATTGATTACTTGGGAGTGATGATAAGTATTATATGATGTTCTACGAGACTTTTGCATGAAGATAGCAAGTAATATTGTAAGTATACTTATCTCTAATCCATTATTATTTCATAAGATTGTATTTTAATTTAATGATGCCTATGACTTTAACATACTATATTGGTTGCGATCTTTGCTTTGACAAGCAATCAATATGTACGACTGATGATTGAGGACATTTATGATTAGTGTTTAAATGAGGTATGAATAGTGCATCTTTAACTGAGGTATGATTAGTGTTTAAACGAGGTATGAATAGTGTGTAAACGAGGTATGAATACTATTCAATTGAGGTATGAGTAGCGTGTGTTTAAACGAGGTATGATTAGTGTTTAAACAAGGTATGAATAGTGTGTGTTTAAACGAGGTATGATTAGTGTTTAAATGAGGTATGAATAGGGTGTGTTTGAACGAGGTATAAATGGTGTTGAACTTAACTATTTCAGTTCAATCTTTGAAGATCTTTCTAAACATATATTATAGAAATATAATGGTGGTTTGAGATTTGTTTAAGAAGGAGTTTTTGTATAAAGAAGATGATTAGTATTTATAATAAAAGATGTTTGTCTTTTGAAAGAAAGTTCTACAAGAGATATATATAGATTTCTTTCAAAATGAGTATTTACAAAAGGAATTTTACCCCTACATGATATAAAGAGTATTTTGGAAGTAAACATTGATTTTAAATGTTTTGTGTAAAGAAGAACTACGTTGGCTTGATCCTGTATCTAATTGTTTACCCAACTAGATAAAGGTACGTAGGCAATCACATGGGGGTAGTGATGCAGCTGCTTTATTAATAAAAAAAAATATTTTTGTTTATTATTGATTTTACATCTTGGGTTGATGCATCTTTCATATCATTTAAGCTATACTGACATTTTATCAAGTGTGCAGGGATGAATATCGATGTCCTTTTTGTTAGAGTTGCACGATGGTTGATTTACGGTAATTGTGTTTAATTTACACTCTGACAAGTGCTATTTATATTATTTTAAAAAAAATGCATTTAGAGATGTTGTATATTTATCAAATAAAATGGAAGCTTTCATTGTTTGTTTTGGTCTTAAATCCCGGGGCGTCACACATTGAGCAGTAGTAATCTTGTAGTTGGAAAGGAGCAAGCAAAGGTAAGAGATAGCGTTGTCATTGATGCTTAAACCAGCGATAGTTTGAAACCTAGAGGAGCAAGCAACAGAAACACCAACTAAATTCATCTTTGATTTGTCCAAGTTGATTTGTTTCTACGTTATGTAATAAAAAAATTCTAGGGTGCTCATGATATTAGTCATAGTAGATGTGTCAAGTTTACAGAAGATAATCGGGTCATCAACAAAAACAAAGGATGTAATTCTAAGGTGACTACACTTATGATGTAATTGAAATGCATTGTTATTAACCATATCAATAAGCAACCTACTTAGCAACTCCATAATGATAATAAAGATATAACAAGACATGGGGTCACCTTGTCTAATACCTAGTTTGCTTTTGAAAAAACCAACTAGACTACCATTAATATTAATAAAAAATGAGCATTCAACATCCATCCATGAATCTAAGTAATAATATTAGGAGGAAAATTCATACAACTTAAAATCCAAACCACAGTGTCCCAATTTAAAGAGTCAAAGGCTTTTTTAATTTTAATATGGCCTTAGGGGAGATATTTTTGTTCTTGTACCTATTAGACCAAAATCTGGTTCTAACACCCAAATGCAGATCACAGATCATAGAATGCAGAAAATGATAAATAAGAGGAGACACACTAAGTTTTTATAGTGGTTCGGCTGTAGATGTAGCCTACGTCCACTTTATAATTTTATTGTTATACTGACAGATAACAAGAATCAGTTATATGCAGACACACAATCCGTGTGTTAATTGAGATTACAAGAGGAGAATTTACATGTAGAAAGGTGCAAAGTCCTTGCAATCGGTAATGGCAGAGGCTATCTAGATGTAGGAGAAAGTCTCAGCCAAAAAGTTAGAGAGAAAACCTCTCTTTAAATTTTCATGTAGAGGTGTATTTATAGCTGTAGGAGAGCTTCTGGGAAGACTAGTTCGTGATGGGGTACGTGGCAGCCGATCCGGAAAAGTAGGAGTAAGATGTGGCATGAGAACAGGTCAAAAAAGTGCGTGTATCAGCAGGTGTAGGGGTCAGTTCGTGGTCATGGGATCGGATCGTGATATGGGCTCGATGAACCGAAGTATGGTCGTGAGCTGGAGTGGGAAGCTGGTGTCCATGGTCGGGTCATGATCAGGAGGTGTACCATGATCCGAGGGGGGCAATCCGATGAGGGGCGATCCGAAGGTGCATGACCATACTCAGATCGTGTGACGCTTCGTTGCTTTATCCACGAAATTGCCAGATTACACCCGTTCACGGAAACAGGCATAACTTTCAAACCGTAAGTCCGATTGAGCCAAATCAAAGCTCAAACTGAAGCTAATTCAGAGATCAACAAGAGCTACAAAGCTCAGCTCCATAATTGCTGTTTTCTGGCCCAAAAAAGTTGTCTTATAGGAGTTTTGGGCCTTTCTTTGTTTGTGATGCGACTTTGACCAAATCACTGCCTATTTTCTGATGTTGTTCTCCATATCCGAGCTCGATGCTATCCAGATATTCAGTGCGACAGCTTTTACCAAAAAGTGGGTCAACATGTTTGCCCCCCAGAACATATCTTGCAGGTTGAAGGAAGATGTGTTCTGGATAATTTGAGAAATCCAAACCCAGAATACGACGATCACGCCGGATCGTATTAAGGCCAGAAAACTAACGATCACATGGGATCGTATTAAGGCCAGAGAAATCCAAAAAGACCAGGAGTTTGTACCTGCAAGAAGATAAAACAAATAATGCAAGAATATTTCCTAGATGGCCTTACCGGAGTAAACCATCCGAGGAGATGTTAGAGGGGTTCCAAGACGGCCTTACCGGAGTAAGACGACCAAGGAAAAGCACATGAGAATTTGTTTATACTGGATGGATCCAGTTGGGAGCCGGAGCTCAATGTTTATACTAGACGGATCCAATTAGGAGCCGGACTCAATGTTTATACTGGACGGATCCAGTTAGGAGCCGGAGCTCAATGTTTATACTGGACGGATCCAGTTAGGAGTCGAAGCTCAAGAGTGATCATTATTGATTCATGAAAGCTAAGCGACAGTTATTCCAACCCCGAACACGACTAGAGACTATGGGTCGGTTCCGTGTGTGTGGGCCGGTGTTGCCGCGCTTATTACATGCGTTGAAAACAAAGTGGGGCGAGAAGTCGCTTAAAACCTAAAAACATGAACTACGAACCGGAGTCCGGCAAAATGAAGGGATCTGCTGAGCGGGATCAGTTGATAATAATCCCACGATTGCTCGATCCAGGATCATTCCCTCTCTGGGGAGTCGGTGGTGGCAGCGCAGGGGCAGATGCAGGCATTGTTGGTTGTGTGACGTACTCGGGTAGTTCTCCTCGCCTGACCTGATCCTCGATAAGGTCTCGCAAATGTTTGCAGTCATCAGTATTATGACCATCCATGTCATGAAAAATGCAGTGTCTGCCAGAAATGCATTGTGCTAGAGTTGGTTCCCTCTTGGGAGGCCTTCGATATGAGGCAGCACCCCCTGTATCTACGTAGATATTGCTTAGGGTGTCATTTAGTTCAGTGTATTTGTTGTATCTGGACCCTCTCCGGGGTGGAGCATTACGATCATTCTTCGCATTGGCTACTCCTTTGCCTTTTCCAAAATCAGATGGTTCTCCATCTTTGAGCATGTTGACTTTGAGGGTTTTTTCTCGGAAGTTGCATCTTCTTCCCGTAGGAATCTATCTGCTTCAAGGTAGAGTTCGCTGAGATTTCGTGGTGGATCTCGGTACAAGGATTTTTAAACATTGAGTTATCTAGAACACTGGATACTACTGCCATCAGTACCATCGATGGTTCAGGGCGATCAACTGATGCTGCTGCAACGTTGAATCTTTCTAGGAATGAACGCAGAGTTTCTCTGGGCCTCTGCTTGATTGTGGTGAGGGACATGGCATTCTTGGGTCGTGCGATGTGGACCCGAAATTGTTTAAGGAAGCGTGCGACCAACATGTTCCAACTGCTAATCGATTCCGTTTCTAGATGTCGAATCCATATGGCTACTATATCAGTTAGAAAAAGGGGAAAACATTTAGCCATGATGTTTTCCGATGCCGATTGAACTTCCATATGTCGTTTGTAGCGCATCAAGTGCACAATAGGATCTGTCCTGCCATTGTAGGGCTCCAGTTGTGGAAGTTTGAAATCTGGGGGATTGCGAGAATTCCTGATTTCTTGTGTGAACGGGTTGTGATTGACGTCATCCACATTGTTCTGATAAGTGCGGCCTCTTGAGAGGCATTGAATCAGATTTGTGAGCCAATCGCCTTCAAAAGTTGCTGTAAATTGCCAGGACCAGAGCTGGTGCCCCCAGCGTTGAATGCAAGAGTGGATGGAAGCTATTTGTGAGCTGCCGGGAGCGGATCGTGGGGGCTGGTTTGTGGAGCATGGGGCTCGTGGTTCGTGGCTCGTGAGTCGAGGTGGAGTGTATCGTGGTGACCGGTTCATGGTCCATGAGGTGCGATCCAATCTGGTCCTGGAAGTAGGTCACGAACCGGTTGATGTTGAGCAGGCAGGAGCAAGTTACTGGGATCGGCTCGTGAGACTGGTGGTGCGCCACGATCCTGGTCGCAGTTCAGGGGTGTATCACGAGATGGTTGAAGCTGTTGAGGAGCAGGAGCTCGCAATCCGGTGTTCATCTAATTTGCAGCTGAAGTAGATAGCAGTGCATTTCCAACAGGGTGTTGCCCCCGAGTCCATGTGATGAATGAGTCGTTTCTGTGTTTTCATTTCCAATGACTTGAGCGTTACTTGGCCTTCCATCCATCCAAGAAAAGAATTGGTTGATCATTTCTTGTTGCTTCCTGAGGAGATCATCTTGCTTTGCCATTTGATCCCTCAATTCAGCGAGAGTGTGTTCCATCTCTTCTCTGTTCAAGTATGATGATTGGTCTTCATGGGAGGAAGCCTCCAGGCTTGCCTCATTCCTTGCGTCTTCAGCGTCAGCATCATCGGCATGAGCAGAAGTTCCAGTCTTTTTCCTTTTGTTTGCCATTTTTCCAATAGCCAATAAATCCAAGCAGAAGTTGAAGTTGTCGTGTGCCCCCGTACCTGGCGCGCCAAAATTTTAGACCAAAATCTGGGCCTAACACCCAAATGCAGATCACAGATCACAAAATGTAGAAAATGATAAATAAGAGGAGACACACGAAGTTTTTATAGTGGTTCGGGTGTAGATGTAGCCTACGTCCACTTTATAATCTTATTGTTATAATGACAGATTATAAGAATCAGTTATATGCAGACACATAATCCGTGTGTTAATTTAGATTACAAGAGGAGAATTTATGTGTAGAAAGGTGCAAAGTCCTTGCAATCGTTAATGGAAGAGGCTGTCTAGATGTAGGAGAATGTCTCAGCCAAAAAGTCAGAGAGAAAACCTCTCTTTAAAATTCCATGTAGAGGTGTATTTATAGCTGTAGGAGAGCTTCTGGGAAGACCGGTTCATGATGGGGTACGTGGCAGCCGATCCGGAAAAGTAGAAGCAGGATGTGGCATGAGAACAGTTCAAAACAGTGCGTGTATCAACAGGTGCAGGGGTCAGTTCGTGGTCATGGGATCGGATCGTGATATGGGCTCCACGAACCGAAGTACGGTCGTGAGTTGGAGTGGGAAGCTGGTGTCCACGGTCGGGTTGTGATCAGAAGGTGTACCACGAGCCGAGGGGGACGATCCGATGAGGGGCGATCCAAGGGTGCATGAGCCATACTCCGATCGTGTGACACTTCGTTGCTTTATCCAGGAAATTGCCAGATTACACCCATTCATGGAAACGGGCGTAACTTTCAAACCGTAAGTCCGATTGAGCCAAACCAAAGCTCAAACTGAAGGTAATTCAGAGATCTACAAGAAATACAAAGCTTAGCTCCGTAATTTCTGTTTTGTGGCCCAAAAAAAGTCGTTTATAGGAGTTTCGGGCCTTTCTTTGTTTGTGATGCGACTTTGACCAAATCGCTGCCTATCTTCTGATGTTGTTCTCGATATCCGAGCGCGATGCTATCCACATATTCAGTGCGACAGCTTTTACCAAAAAGTGTGTCAACATGTTTGCCCCCAGAACATATCTTGCTGGTGGAAGGAAGATGTGTTCTGGATGATCTGAGAAATCCAAACCCAGAATGCGACGATCACGCTGGATCGTATTAAGGCTAGAAAACCGATGATCACATGGGATTGTATTAAGGCCAGAGAAATCCAAGAAGACCAGGAGTTTGTACCTGCAAGAAGACAAAACAAATAATGCAAGAATATTTACTAGATGGCCTTACCGGAGTAAACCATCTGAGGAGATGTTAGAGGGGTTCCAAGACGGTCTTACCGGAGTAAGACGACCAAGGAAAAGCGCATGATAATTTGTTTATATTGGACGGATCCAGTTGGGAGCCAGAGCTCATGTTTGTACTGGATGGATCCAGTTGGGAGCCGGAGCTCAATGTTTATACTGGACGAATCCAGTTAGGAGCCGAAGCTCGATGTTTATACTGGACGGATCCAGTTAGGAGCCGGAGCTCAAGAGTGATCATTATTGATTCATGAAAGCTAAGCGACAGTTATTCTAACCCCGAACACGACTGGAGAGTACAGGTCGGTTCCCTGCATGTGGGACGGTGTTGCCGCGCTTATTACATGCATTGAAAACAAAGAGGGGTTAGAAGTCGCCTAAAAACCTAAAAACATGAACTTTGAACTGGAGTCTGGTAGACTGAAGGGATCCGCTGAGCGGGATCAGTTGATAATAATCCCGTGATTCCACGATCCTGGATCATTCCCTCTCCGGGGAGTCGGTGGTGGCAGCGCAGAGGCAGATGCAGGCGTTGTTGGTTGAATGACGCAGTCGGGTATTTCTCCTCGCCTGACCCGATCCTCGATAAGGTCTCGCAAATGTTTGCAGTCATCAGTGTTATGACGATCCATGTCATGAAATATGCAGTGTCTGCCATAATTGCGTTGTGCTAGTGTTGGTTCCCTCTTGGGAGGCCTTGGATATGAGGCAGCACACCCTGTATCTACGTAGATATTGCTCAGGCTGTCATTTAGTTCAGTGTATTTGTCGTATCTGGACCCTCTCCGGGGTGGAGCATTACGATTATTCTTCACATTGGCTGCTCCTTTGCCTTTTCCAGAATCAGATGGTTCTCCATCTTTGAGCATGTTGACTTTGAGGGTTTTTTCTCGGAAGTTGCATCTTCTTCCTGCAGAAATCTATCTGCTTCAAGATAGAGTTCGCCGAGATTTCGTGATGGATCTCGGTACAAGGATTTTTTAAACTTCGAGTTATCTAGAACGCCGGATACTGCTGCCATCAGTACCATCGATGGTTCAGTGCGATCAACTGATGCTGCTACAACGTTGAATCTTTCCAGGAATGAACGTAGAGTTTCTCTGGGCCTCTACTTGATTGTGGTGAGGGACTTGACATTCTTGGGTCATGCGATGTGGACCCGAAATTGTTCAAGGAAGCATGCGACCAACATGTTCCAACTGCTAATCGATTCCGTTTCTTGCTGTCGAATCCACTTGGCTGCTATATCAGTTAGAAAGAGGGGAAAACATTTAGCCATGATGTTTTCCGATGCCGATTGAACTTCCATATGCCGTTTGTAGCGCATCAAGTGCACGGTAGGATCTGTTCTGCCATTGTAGGGCTCCAGTTGTGGAAGTTTGAAATCTGGGGGATTGCGAGAATTCCTGATTTCTTGTGTGAACGAGTTGTGATTGACGTCATCCACATCGTTCTGATAAGTGCGGCCTCTTGAGAGGCATTGAATCATATTTGTGAGCCGATCGCCTTTAAAAAGTTGTTGTAAATGTCCAAGATCAGAGCTGGTACCCCCCTGCATTGAATGTAAGAGTGGATGGAAGCTGATGGTGAGCTGCCGGGAGCGGATCATGGGGGCTGGTTCGTGGAGCATGGGGCTCGCGGTTCGCAGGTCGAGGTGGAGTGTATCGTGCTGGCCGGTTCGTGGTCCATGAGGTGCGATCCAATCAGGTCCTGGTAGTTAGTCATGAACCGGTTGATGTTGAGCAGGCAGGAGCAAGTTACTGGGATCAGCTCGTGAGCCTGGTGGTGCGCCACGATCCGGGTCGCGGTGCAGAAGTGTATCACGAGATGGTTGATGCTGTTGAGGAGTAGGAGCTCACAATCCGGTGTTCATCTGATCCGTAGCTGAAGTAGATAGCGGTGCATTTCCAATAGGGGGTTGCCTTGAGTCCATGTGATGCATGAGCCGTTTCTGTGTTTTAATTTCCAATGACTTGAGCGTTGCTCGGCCTTCCATCCATCCGAGCGAAGAACTGGTTGATCATTTCCTGTTGCTTCATGGGAGATCATCTTGCTTTGCCATTTGATCCCTTAATTAAACAAGAGCGCGGTCCATCTCTTCTCTAGTCAAGTATAATGATGGGTCTTCATGGGAGGAAGCTTCAAGGCTTGCCTCATTCCTTGCGTCTTCAGCGTCTGCATCATCGGCACGAGCAGAAGTTCCAGTCTTCTTCCTTTTGTTTGCCATTTATCCAATAGCCAAAAAATCCAAGCAGAAGTTGAAGTTGTTGTGTGCCTCCCTACCTGGCGTGCCAAAATGTTAGACCAAAATCTGGGCCTAACAGCCAAATGCCGATCACAGAATTCAGAAAATGATAAATAAGAGGAGACACACGAAGTTTTTATAGTGGTTCGGCTGTAGATGTAGACTACGCCCACTTTATAATCTTATTATTATACTGACAGATTACAAGAATCAGTTATATGCAGACACACAATCCGTGTGTTAATTGAGATTACAAGAGGATAATTTATGTGTAGAAAGGTGCAAAGTCCTTGCAATCGGTAATGGCATAGGCTGTCAAGATGTAGGAGAAAGTCTCATCCAAAAAGTCAGGGAGAAGACCTCTCTTTAAAATTCCATGTAGAGGTGTATTTATAGCTGTAGGAGAGCATCTGGGAAGTCCGGTTCGTGATGGGGTACGTGGTAGCCGATTCGGAAAAGTAGGTGAAACACCCCACCTCCGTTAGGGTCACTCTCAAAGGGAATGCCCTAATTTTGGTGGAGGTTTATAAGTACAAGTCACAGATATACAAGACAGATATAAGAACACATATTTGAAAACAGCGGAAGAACAACAAACTTTATTTCAATAAGTCAAATACGTGTTACAACAACATCCTTTCCAAAAACATAACATAACACTTTCATAATCTGTCTTGAGTACATTATTTAAAGAAGCATAAATAAAACATAGATAAACTGCAAAAGCCCTTTAGTGGATTTTCCAAAGCCATAGTTCAAAACAGGAAAGTCCAAGCAATACATTTCTCTTCTTCAAGCTGGATGTTGAGGCTGGTCAAGCTGCTGTGTTCCCTCCCTAAGGACCTGGGGGGGGGGGGGGAACGGAAGAAAGAAGACGAAAGAAAAATAGAGTCAGACATAAAGCCTGAGTAAGTCTAGTACTACTTTGTCTATGAATAAAGAACTGGGTATGATAAGTAAAACAGGAAGTGGGCAACATTATAAACTTGGTTAAGTTATCTAGGGTCGAATATACTATCGTACCCCATGTTGATCTCTGAACCCATATAAACTAGTTTCCAACTGGCACCCAAAATCAGGGTGATGTGATCCATTCTATGATGATCGGCTCCTACTCGCATAGTTACATGTGTCTTATGGCCCCGGATGTCTGTAGTTACCTATGCTGGTCCCACCATGGGGTGTATCAAGTCCCATAGTGGCAACCCGACACAACCTTAGAGTGCAAAGGTATGCTACTGGTGTCCAGTGCTTTATTTTTCTGCGCCGGAGTGCGTGCACGCCCGCACACCGTTAGAACCTACACTGCTACACCACCGCCGTCGATTTGACCTCTTACAATCAGCCCAGTAATCGTGCCCCACCCTGCCTAGTTTCAGGGTATCCTGATACACCTTTTAGGGTTACTGCTGAAAAGGGTCCCCCGTTACTAGGTTTTCTATCTCTAGCCAACATGCTAAGTTGGTTAAGTGTTTCTAACCTAACCCCCACCAGTCCGCTTAGTTTAGCATGTTCCATTTTGATTAAGTCTTTAGTCCACTTAATCCTAACAATCCTGACTCAGCCTTAATTGTCTTATTAAGGCCCTGACCTCTCACATTAGACAGGTATTGTTGTGGCTGCCTGTTGCCGGTTGGTTCCGGGCAGTCTTACGCCACAACTCAGTCTAACCTCGGGTCCTTACTGGGCTCCATGTTTAACCTCTCACATTGGATAGGTATTGTTGTGACAACTGGACAGCCGGGCGGTTCTGGGCAGGTTTACATCACAACTCAATCCAACCTCGGGTTAAACACATCGTATTTTCTACATTTACATATCTTGTCATTCTTCTTTAATTATATGTAAATATTTGCGGCCCATTATTAAGTTAATGGTGTAAAGGTTACACCAATCATGGGCCCAACCCATACTTGAATTTGGGCCCTTCTATTTTATATTTTCATTCATTAATTAATTTTAACCCAACGTTATTTTCCCCCGTTTTACACGTCCGTTCATATATATTGGGCTTAGCCTTTTAAAGCCCAATTTAGCCAAGCGAAAGGGGAGGCTTATGGCGTATACACAAAGAGGGGAAGGTGAGCGCATGATCTTGTATATGACGTTGGAAATATAAAATAGAAATTGGTGTACTTGCATAGTGGTAACATAGGTGACATGAATCAAAGCATGTGAACTTGCATAGGTTTAACTACCACATGAACCTATATTCTTATTTAGGCATATTGTCAAACATGAGCATGTCGTAAATATTTCTACCATAAGCATAGCATAATGTCAAACATAAGCATGGCATAAATACTTTTGGCATAAACATGGCATAATGTCAAACATAAGCATGGCATAAATAAAGTTAACTTTGTTCATGGCATAAACATAAACAAGTCATGTTCATAAGGTTTCTACATGTTTACAAAGGGGATACTTTGTTACCAATACAAAAGCATAATTCAACTTAATCATGGTTTAAGTCTAATCACATAACGATGGTATAAACATACTTATGCATAAATATTCCTAAACATGGTGTTTGCTTTAAACTTGCAAAAAGGGGATTTTTGAGTCTAACCTAGCCATGTCTCACATATGTCATCATATAATCCTTGTTAACAACATTGAACTAATCATGGATTTCAATCATGCCAAATATCATTCATAGCCTAGCTATATTCATAAGCATGACTTAATACATGGATTATGGTGTCAAAATTCCAACATAGTTTCATATGAACTATAACAACCAAACTTGTCTCAATTGCTTGCAAAACGGTTTATGCACAAAATATACATCATGACGACATAATAACAAAGCCCCAAACTTGCATAAATTTCATTCAACTACATACATGTAGCTTCAACATAGATTACATAATTTGCGCAATATTCCAAACGTATATTTGCATAGAACTACCGCATGTAGTTCTTTATAACATGAATAATATAATCCAAACGTATATAAATTGATAAGAATGCACAAATATGAATTACTTCCATTGCCACAATTCAAGCATACACATCAACACAGTTGTTTATTATACCAAAGTAATACTCTACTTACAATGGTTGCGGCGAATTCTCTAATTAAGAGACACGATTCCTTTGTTGAATTGATTAGCTTTAGGTTGCTTGAATTGCTTTAGGCTTTAGAACTTTCTTCCTAATTCTCTCTCTAGTTGGCGGCTACTCTTTGTCGTTCCTCAGCAACATGGCGGCTATGTTCTTAATTTGAATGAATAGATTAGGGTTTAGTCTAGGGTTGTTTATATAGAGGTTAGGAATTGATTAGGACCCTTGATGTTGCTAGGTTAGATCATAGCCATTCATTAGGAAGAGAGACCAATAAAAACCCGCCACCTAGCCCTAATGACACAGCAGACCACAGAAATTCGACCACACACCGACCTGGCCAGCCAGGTTGACTGGGCTCGACCAGGTCGATACCCCTGTCGACAGGGCTGTCGACAGCCCTGTCGACATGGGTAGCCCAGGTCGACAGCCCAGTCGACCTGGGTGGCCCAGGCGGGTGTCCTTCCACCCTGGCCCAATGGGCCCGATTTTAAATTATTATTTTATTCTGTTTGAATTTTTAAATTTGATTCAAAACTTCTGAAGGCCATATCTTCTTCATACGGACTCCGTTTTTCGAAAACTCGGACTCTATTTCGCGTATTTTTCCGAGACGAACGCAATGGCGTATCCCGTTTCCCTTAGTTCTTTGATTTGAATTTAATTATACTTTAATTCATGAATTTCACAGTTATAGAATTCTCGGGGTGTTACATTCTCCCCCACTTAAAAGGATTTCGTCCCCGAAATCTTCAAGTTAGGAGGAATGTATATCCTAACATCCAATCATCCATCTACTCATCCATCAAACACGAGCATCCATTGTCCTTAAAAGACTTCTAATGCTTCATGATCATATGCAAAGTGTGTGTATATGAACTTATCTAATGCAAAATCAGGCGGTCTACTGATTCAGTTGACCTCCTTAATGCGAATTATGTAAGTGCCATGAATCCATTGTGTATGCAAATTTTCCTATTCTTGATTCTACATGAGTGCACAATCATTCGATACAAATGCAGCATCCACATGACAACACATTAAAGTTCAACCACATACGAATGCAAACATATATGCATATGCAATATGAAGTGACTGAGCCGATCTAAAACCTAGATTGTGTGTGTATATGCAACCACGAGCAACCACTAGCAATCACTTGCAACCACTTGCAACCATCATACATAACATGTTTCAACTACATGTTTCCATCCAAAAAGATTCTATCTAAAAGATACGGTCGAGGAAATATACCTAAAAAGATAGATAAAAGCGCAACTTAAGGAAAAAGAAAGATCAAGGATGTACCCTCGAACAGAAAAGGGTAGGCTGTACGGATTCTAGCTTCAGTTTCCCAAGTCGCGTCTCCCTCGGCGTCGCTCCACTGAACTTTGACGAGTTTGACTTCGCGGTTGCGTAGCTTCTTCACTTCCGTTCCTAAGATGCGGGTTGGAACTCTCCTTATGGTTGCTTCGCGTTCCACTTCGGCCTCTTCGAGGATGTTTGGCTCTACCACTTCAGCTGACTCATGCAGACATTTTCGGAGATGTGAAATGTGAAAAACGTTGTGGACTCCAGCCAACTTCTCGGGTAGCTCTAATCTATAGGCCATTTTCCCAATTTTCTCGATGATAGGGAATGGCCCTACGAACCTTGGTGCTAGCTTCCCTGTGGTTCCAAAACGAACAACGTTTCTTAGCGGTGATACCTTGAGAAAAACTCTGTCTCCAACCTCAAATTCAAGGTCGGTCCTCCTCTTGTCGGCATAGGACTTTTGTCTGTCTTGGGCCGTCTTCATCCTTCTTCGTATTAAGTCTACTTTCTCTGAGGTCTCTCGGATCATATCTAGTCCAAGTATGAGCTTATCCGTGGACTCCCACCAACAAGTGGGCGATCGGCATGGTCTTCCATATAAAGCTTCGAAGGGCGCCATTCCGATGGTTGCTTGATAGCTGTTGTTGTAGGCGAATTCTACCAAAGGGAGGTGGTCTTCCCATGTCCCTCCGAAGTCGAGGACGCATAACCTTAAAAGGTCTTCCAAACTCTGTTCACTCTCTCTGTTTGGCCGTCAGTTTGGGGATGATAGGCTGTGCTCAAGCATAACTGCGTTCCTACTGCTTCTTGCAGACTCCGCCAAAACTCGCTGGTGAAGATGGGGTCTCGGTCACTAACGATGCTAGATGGTATTCCATGGAGTCGAACAATTTCCTTAAGGTAAAGTGATGCTAGGGATGAGGCAGTTCTTTTACTTTTGACAGGTAAAAAGTGGGCGCTTTTAGTAAGCCTATCCACTATTACCCAAATGCTAGTGTTGCCTCTCCTAGACCTAGGCAGCCCATCGATGAAGTCCATTGAGATGCTATCCCACTTCCACTGCGGGACCTCCAGAGGATGTAGCAGTCCGCCAGGCTTTTTCTGTTCTGCCTTAACCTGTTGGCACACCATGCACTTAGAAACGAATTCTGCCACGTCCTTTTTTATGCCGTTCCAAAAGAAAGTCCTCTTTTTGTCTTTGTACATTTTATCTCCGCCTGGGTGTATCGTCATCTTTGAGTGATGTGCTTCCTCGAGAACCTTCTTTACTAGATCTTTTATCTGTGGGACGCATAGTCTTCCGTCTCGCCTTAGCAAACCTTTATCGTCAATGGAGTATCGGTTGAGGTGACTTGAAGTCTCACCCCTAATTAGCCTATCAATTATTTCCACAAGCTGAGGGTCTTCGCGTTGTGCTGTCCCTACTGAATCCACTAAAGTTGGGCGTACTTCGAGAGATGCTAGCAAGCCTGGTACGAAATCGGAGGAGGGCCTAAAGTCGAAACTGGCTATAAACTCTAGGCTTTGTCTTTCAACAAACAACGGGCTTAGGGCCAATTTCTTTCGGCTCAATGCGTCTGCCACTACGTTGCCTTTGCCCGGAGTATAGGAGATTCCGAAATCGTACGAGGCAAGAAACTCCATCCATCTTTGTTGCCTCAAGTTAAGATCCTTCTGCGAGAAAAGATATTTCAACGATTTATGTTCAGTGTAAAGTTCGAACTTCTCACCTAGGAGATAGTGTCGCCAAGACTTGAGTGCAAAGACGATGGCGGCTAACTCAAGATCGCGGGTTGGGTAGTTCTTTTCGTGCACCTTCAACTGCCTCCCGCCATAAGCTACTACCCTTCCTTCTTGCATTAAGACGGCGCCTAGCCCTGTCCCACATGCATCAGTATAAACAGTGAACATCTTGCTCCCATCTGGCAGCGTCAAAACTGGGGCTGTTGTGAGAGCCCTCTTTAGTCGTTGGAAAGCAAGCTCGCAATCCAAATCCCAATTGAATACTAGATTCTTCTTGGTCAATTTCGTGAGCAGAGCTGAGATTTTCGCAAAATCCCTTATGAATTTTCGATAGAAACCTGCTAGTCCTAGAAAGCTTCGGACCTCAGTTGCATTCCTTGGTGTCTTCCAATCTTGTACCGCCACTACCTTAGCAGGGTCCACCGCTAACCCTTGTTTGGATACTATGTGCCCAAGGAACCTCACCTCTTCTCTCCAAAAGTGGCATTTGGAGAACTTGGCTTTTAGTTGATGGACTCGCAAAGTTTCCATGATTGCCCTTAAGTGTTGAGCATGTTCCTCTTCACTCTTTGAGAAGATAAGGATATCATCTACGAAGACCACTACGAATTTGTTGAGGAAATCTCTAAATACCCTACTCATTAGGTCCACGAAGTACGCAGGTGCATTTGTCAAGCCGAAAGGCATGACAAGCCATTCAAAGAAACCGTCTGGGGTTCTGAACGCTGTTTTATCGATGCTATCTTCAGCCACCCTTAGCTGATGAAAACCGGTTGCTAAATCGAGTTGGGAGAAAACAGACGCTCCTACTAGCTGGTCAAACAAATCGTCAATTCTAGGGAGAGGGTGCCTATTCTTTTTCGTTAGCTTGTTGAGCTCCCTATAGTCAACACATAGACGGAGTGAACCATCCGCCTTTGTAGCGAACACCACTGGAGCGCCCCATTCTGAAATGCTCCTCCTAATGAACCCCTTCTCTAGAAGCTCTTTAATCTGTTTACTGAGCTCTTTCCTTTCTCGTGGAGCCATATGTCTAACGGGCAACGCAACGGGCTTTGCATTATCTACAAGATATATGCGGAAGTCTATTTCCCGCTTCGGAGGCAAGCCCTTCACCTCTTCAAAGACATCCGGATATTCCCGGACCACTCTAACTGATTGCAAGTTTTCAACAGAGGCATCTAGCGATTCAAGATAACTAAGCATAACCGCATACGAGGGATTACAAGAAATTTCCAAAGTATTACCGAGCTGGGTTAGGAGCCTAACAACCCTTTTCTCACAATCAAGGATGGCCCCATTACTGGATAGCCAATCCATACCCAAAATCAAACCATACCCCGAAAAGCCCAAAACAAAGGCACTACATTGAAATTCAACACTTAGGATAGAAATTTTCAAATCCAGACAGATCATAGACAAATGAGCTGGGCCCCCAATTGGGTTTGAAACAATTAAGGGGTCCTCTACCATACTAGTTTTTAGGTGCAGAGACTCTACTAAAGCAGACGAGATAAAGGAGTGTGATGCGCCAGAATCAAATAAAGTGCGAACGGGGTGATCATAAAGATAAATTACGCTTTCTACAGAAGTATTTATACCTCGCTGTTGCAATGGTGGCGCTTCTAGCACATGAACCTGTGCCCCTGGGGTGGATCCAGCCCCCTGCCCCTGTCCTCGTTTCTTTGGGCAGTCCTTAGCCCTGTGGCCTGTCTGACCGCATGAAAAGCACCCACCATTCTCCTTGGCCTTCTTTTTCCGGCAGTCCTTTACTAAGTGCCCCACTTTGCCACAGAAATTGCACTTCCTCTTCTCTTTGTTGCCTTTCCCGCCCTTCTTAAAGTCTGTCTTCTTAGGCGGCAAACCTTCTTTCTTCCCTTGAGAGGTTTCTGCCTTTGCCTCCTTCTTGCCCTTGTCCTCTTCGTTCAGCAATGCCATTTGCACCAATCTTTCATACGTGGCTCCCATGGGTATATGGGTCATGGCCAAACTGTGTAATGGCTCATTTAACCCTTTGACGAAACGGAGAGCCTTCTTGTGCGGGGTGTTGACTAGGTCAAGTCCAAACCTAGCCAGCTCATCGAACCGATTCACATACTCTCTGACAGTCTTGTCTCCTTGCTTAAGAAATAAGAATTTTTCCAACTGCAAACTTCTTTCTGCATCTGAGAGAAATTTGGTCTCAAACCTTGCCCTAAAGTCCTCCCATGTCTCCACTGGTCTTTCAGCATTAGTGACTTCCCACCAGTAGGAAGCCTCGCCCTTCAATAGCCACACTGCCAACTGTACTTTTTGTCTATCCTCTACCTCAAAGATGATGAATAGGTCCTCCGTTTCTTTCAGCCAATTCCTAGCTGCTACGAAGGACTCAGTTCCATGGAAATCCCTTCCTCCCATAGCTTTAAAATCTTTACATATCTTAGCAAAAGTGTTTCCCCGAGGAGGAGGTGGAGGAAAAGGTGCTGCTGCAGCTGGATGATTTCCTTCCGCTGGGGGAGGAGGAATGGTAGGACCTGGCTGAGTGGCTCTTGCTTCTAAGAACCGTCTAAACCAACCAGGTATTGGTACCCCTTCCGGCAAGTTAAGATCTTGGGACATGCTGAAACAAAAAGGGTAGATTCAAAACGAAGGATAAGAGATAGTTCCTATGGCTTTGGGGAGTGGACTTTGCCTTTTTAAAATAAAATAAAATACCATTTTTCTTTTAAAAATGCTTCTTTAAATTTCCTCTTTGAAAATAATTTTTCAAAACTTTTTATCTTATCTGGTAAACCTATGCTCTGATACCAAGTGAAACACCCCACCTCCGTTAGGGTCACTCTCAAAGGGAATGCCCTAATTTTGGTGGAGGTTTATAAGTACAAGTCACAGATATACAAGACAGATATAAGAACACATATTTGAAAACAGCGGAAGAACAACAAACTTTATTTCAATAAGTCAAATACGTGTTACAACAACATCCTTTCCAAAAACATAACATAACACTTTCATAATCTGTCTTGAGTACATTATTTAAAGAAGCATAAATAAAACATAGATAAACTGCAAAAGCCCTTCAGTGGATTTTCCAAAGCCATAGTTCAAAACAGGAAAGTCCAAGCAATACATTTCTCTTCTTCAAGCTGGATGTTGAGGCTGGTCAAGCTGCTGTGTTCCCTCCCTGAGGACCTGGGGGGGGGGGGAAACGGAAGAAAGAAGACGAAAGAAAAATAGAGTCAGACATAAAGCCTGAGTAAGTCTAGTACTACTTTGTCTATGAATAAAGAACTGGGTATGATAAGTAAAACAGGAAGTGGGCAACATTATAAACTTGGTTAAGTTATCTAGGGTCGAATATACTATCATACCCCATGTTGATCTCTGAACCCATATAAACTAGTTTCCAACTGGCACCCAAAATCAGGGTGATGTGATCCATTCTATGATGATCGGCTCCTACTCGCATAGTTACATGTGTCTTACGGCCCCCGATGTCTGTAGTTACCTATGCTGGTCCCACCATGGGGTGTATCAAGTCCCATAGTGGCAACCCGACACAACCTTAGAGTGCAAAGGTATGCTACTGGTGTCCAGTGCTTTATTTTTCTGCGCCGGAGTGCGTGCACGCCCGCACACCGTTAGAACCTACACTGCTACACCACCGCCGTCGATTTGACCTCTTACAATCAGCCCAGTAATCGTGCCCCACCCTGCCTAGTTTCAGGGTATCCTGATACACCTTTTAGGGTTACTGCTGAAAAGGGTCCCCCGTTACTAGGTTTTCTATCTCTAGCCAACATGCTAAGTTGGTTAAGTGTTTCTAACCTAACCCCCACCAGTCCGCTTAGTTTAGCATGTTCCATTTTGATTAAGTCTTTAGTCCACTTAATCCTAACAATCCTGACTCAGCCTTAATTGTCTTATTAAGGCCCTGACCTCTCACATTAGACAGGTATTGTTGTGGCTGCCTGTTGCCGGTTGGTTCCGGGCAGTCTTACGCCACAACTCAGTCTAACCTCGGGTCCTTACTGGGCTCCATGTTTAACCTCTCACATTGGATAGGTATTGTTGTGACAACTGGACAGCCGGGCGGTTCCGGGCAGGTTTACATCACAACTCAATCCAACCTCGGGTTAAACACATCGTATTTTCTACATTTACATATCTTGTCATTCTTCTTTAATTATATGTAAATATTTGCGGCCCATTATTAAGTTAATGGTGTAAAGGTTACACCAATCATGGGCCCAACCCATACTTGAATTTGGGCCCTTCTATTTTATATTTTCATTCATTAATTAATTTTAACCCAACGTTATTTTCCCCCGTTTTACACGTCCGTTCATATATATTGGGCTTAGCCTTTTAAAGCCCAATTTAGCCAAGCGAAAGGGGAGGCTTATGGCGTATACACAAAGAGGGGAAGGTGAGCGCATGATCTTGCATATGACGTTGGAAATATAAAATAGAAATTGGTGTACTTGCATAGTGGTAACATAGGTGACATGAATCAAAGCATGTGAACTTGCATAGGTTTAACTACCACATGAACCTATATTCTTATTTAGGCATATTGTCAAACATGAGCATGTCGTAAATATTTCTACCATAAGCATAGCATAATGTCAAACATAAGCATGGCATAAATACTTTTGGCATAAACATGGCATAATGTCAAACATAAGCATGGCATAAATAAAGTTAACTTTGTTCATGGCATAAACATAAACAAGTCATGTTCATAAGGTTTCTACATGTTTACAAAGGGGATACTTTGTTACCAATACAAAAGCATAATTCAACTTAATCATGGTTTAAGTCTAATCACATAACGATGGTATAAACATACTTATGCATAAATATTCCTAAACATGGTGTTTGCTTTAAACTTGCAAAAAGGGGATTTTTGAGTCTAACCTAGCCATGTCTCACATATGTCATCATATAATCCTTGTTAACAACATTGAACTAATCATGGATTTCAATTATGCCAAATATCATTCATAGCCTAGCTATATTCATAAGCATGACTTAATACATGGATTATGGTGTTAAAATTCCAACATAGTTTCATATGAACTATAACAACCAAACTTGTCTCAATTGCTTGCAAAACGGTTTATGCACAAAATATACATCATGACGACATAATAACAAAGCCCCAAACTTGCATAAATTTCATTCAACTACATACATGTAGCTTCAACATAGATTACATAATTTGCGCAATATTCCAAACGTATATTTGCATAGAACTACCGCATGTAGTTCTTTATAACATGAATAATATAATCCAAACGTATATAAATTGATAAGAACGCACAAATATGAATTACTTCCATTGCCACAATTCAAGCATACACATCAACACAGTTGTTTATTATACCAAAGTAATACTCTACTTACAATGGTTGCGGCGAATTCTCTAATTAAGAGACACGATTCCTTTGTTGAATTGATTAGCTTTAGGTTGCTTGAATTGCTTTAGGCTTTAGAACTTTCTTCCTAATTCTCTCTCTAGTTGGCGGCTACTCTTTGTCGTTCCTCAGCAACATGGCGGCTATGTTCTTAATTTGAATGAATAGATTAGGCTTTAGTCTAGGGTTGTTTATATAGAGGTTAGGAATTGATTAGGACCCTTGATGTTGCTAGGTTAGATCATAGCCATTCATTAGGAAGAGAGACCAATAAAAACCCGCCACCTAGCCCTAATGACACAGCAGACCACAGAAATTCGACCACACACCGACCTGGCCAGCCAGGTTGACTGGGCTCGACCAGGTCGATACCCCTGTCGACAGGGCTGTCGACAGCCCTGTCGACATGGGTAGCCCAGGTCGACAGCCCAGTCGACCTGGGTGGCCCAGGCGGGTGTCCTTCCACCCTGGCCCAATGGGCCCGATTTTAAATTATTATTTTATTCTGTTTGAATTTTTAAATTTGATTCAAAACTTCCGAAGGCCATATCTTCTTCATACGGACTCCGTTTTTCGAAAACTCGGACTCTATTTCGCGTATTTTTCCGAGACGAACGCAATGGCGTATCCCGTTTCCCTTAGTTCTTTGATTTGAATTTAATTATACTTTAATTCATGAATTTAACAGTTATAGAATTCTCGGGGTGTTACAGTAGGAGCAAGATGTGGCATGAGAACAGGTCAAAACAGTGCGTGTATCAACAGGTGCAGGGGTCGGTTCGTGGTCATGGGATCTGTAACACCCTGTAATTCTATTAATATTAATATTCACAAACTAAAGAATAACTAATCTCAGACGTGAGAATTGTGGAAAACGGGTTGGGCCATTGTGTTCGTCTCAGAATTCTGGTTGAAATAGAGTCCGAGTTTGCGTGAATTGGACTTCGTATGAAGAAGTTATGGCCATCGGAAGTTTCAGAAAATTCAAACCAGATTTCAAAAATTTTAAAATTCAAAATTCGAAGTCAAATAGGCAAGGCGGGAAAATTCCCGCCCAGCACCCCAGGTCGACTGGGGAGTCGACTGGGCAGTCGATACCCCCTCCAGGTCGACTGGGCAGTCGACCTGGGTGTCGACCTGTCAGGCGGCTAGGGTTTGACTGGACCCAATCTTGAGCTACTCATGTGTCTTTAGGGCTGAGTTGGCAAATTAAACGGTTCAGGTTAATTCTGAGTTGATCTGACGGCCTAAATAAATCCTAAACTCTATAAATACCTAGGTAGTCTCTCACTCTAATTCACATGAAAAATAGAATAGCCACCGTCATACCGCCACCATGGAACTCAGTCTAGCCGCCGCCAACTAAGAAGGAAGAAAGCTAATCAAAATTCTAATTCTACTCAACTCTAAAACAAATCAAGACTCTCTTTCTTTTCTAACTATGAGTATGATGATCTTAACAAGATTATTATTGAACTAATTAGATTAAGTTATGAATGGATTATAAGTGAATGATGTGAATTTTCATATATGTTGTTGAAAACCTTATGCTATCATGCATGTTGTAAATCCTATGTTATGTGATGATGATATCCTATATGTTGTAAATCATGCTATGATGTTATTGTATAGGTTATAATTTTCTATGCTAAGTTGTGGTAAATCATACATGTTATAAAATCATGATGTTGTTATCTATGCTAATTAGTTCATGTTAATCAAATCATAATGTTTGGGCTATGTTGATCTATATGACAAATCATGTATGCAAGTTTAGATTGATTAGTAAAGATTATGAACATATGCCATGACATCTATTCAGTTCTAGAATTGTGACATCTAGAATTATGCTATGACATATGTGAATTCTATGTATTAGATGCTAGTTCACACCATCATTATGTTGCCTAAACCATATATGCTAGTCCATACATGAATTTGGATTATGATCATATTATGTGAATTGTGACATTTTACCAAACAAGTTGACACCTTTAGATCCATGACATGTGTAGTTTCATGCAAGTTCCACCCCTATCATGATAAGATCTATTTTTATTTGTCTATATGTTGTGATAATTTATCTTTGTGCTATGAGTTAGACTATTCGAGTCTAACGTATATTTCGCGTTGAATAAGCGAACGTATAATGTGGGGTAGGGGTAATATTAAGGATTTAATATTAAGAAGTTGGGGTGCAATTGATATGATTTTGCATGCCATGAATGGATGGCCATAATTGAGTCAATTATGGACATCATTAAAATCAGGCTTAATTAATAATTTGAATAGGGAATTATTAAAACTGGGGTAAAAGATTATAAGTGTTAATCAATGCTTAGGACACGAGGTTGGACTCGTTTGTGACGTAAACCTGCCCGGACCCGCCCGGCAAATCCAGTAGTCACAAATGTCAGCCCAATGTGAGAGGTCCTAGGCCCAAATTAAAGCATAACAGTTGTAAAGACACGAGGTTAGACTCTTTTATGGTGTAAGACTGCACGGACCCGCCCGACAAATCCAGCTGCCATAAATGCCAGTCTAATGTGAGAGGTCTTTATGAGGTTATGGCCTGAATGAATTAAGAAATTCTTAACCAGATAAACATGTAAGGTGGGACATGGGGGTTAAGTAGGTGCCTTGGGTGGCATGAGGAATCTAGTGGGTGCCCTTAGTGGCATGTGAAATACGATTAGTAAGACTTAACCAAACATACATATAAATGAACATGACTAAGAGGGTTAAGTGGGATGTACTAGTGGATAAGCTTGGTGGGTAGCTTATGGGGGACCATTTCAACCAGTAACCCAAACGTATCTTTGTAGGCTCAACCCAAGTCGAGGACGGGACACGCATACTGGGCTTGACTATAAGAGGCCAAAACGGGGTAGCGGTGGCAACGCAGTTCCAATGGGTTTCATATGCGTGTGTGGACCCGGGCTGGTAGGTAAGACGTTGTTGCATCGTGTAGGTATAAGCCGTGCATTCTCAAGTTGTATCGGGTTGCCACTTTAGGGGAGTGATACACCCCACTGTGGGGCCAGCACGGGTATCTACGAGTAGGGAGCCGATTGCAAGTGGGTAGTGGGGTACACCTTGTGGAGATAGGGGCATACGGCACCTATGTAGTCAGCTAGGGGTAAACGAAGCTATTTATATAATTTCTAGGTGAAGCAAGTAGGATCAACTTTGAGGGTGACTGGTGTGGTGCAGTGTAGAAATTATTCATTAGTAATTAGGTGTGCCTTTAACGTTATCTTTATCTGCTCTTCCATACCCAATAGTTCATAGACATTTCCTTGTTTTCCAGCTTATGCCTTAGGCTAGTTATTTTGATAATAGTATTGTTAGAATTATCATACTCGCTAGACTTTATGTCTGACCCCCTCCATTTCTATCCTTTTTCCCCCTCCTGGTCCTCAGTTGGGCCCAGCTCTAGCGGAGTTTGATTGGATTGCTTTATCTCTCTTTTGGAAAGCTTAGACCGTTGAAGTAAAGTCCAGCTTGTTATCTTCTTTAATGGCTATTTATGTAATGGGATTATGTATTTTGTTTTAGCAAGATGGATATTGTACTTGACTCTGATTTATGGTTTTTATGATGTAACAAACATGTTTAATTTCCGCTGCAATAAAATGAAGTTTTAGATTTCCAAGTACTACTTATTATCTGTCTTGTTGTATTTTTTCTGTTCTATATTCACTTAAAACCTCCATGGAAGTTAATGCATTCCCTTTGTGAGTGACATTAATGGACGTAGGGTGTTACACGTGGTATCAGAGCTTAAGGTTACCAGAACAGATAAATTTTTTAGAAAAAACTATTTTTCTAAAGTATTTTTGGAAGAAGTGTTTTCAAAAACATGTCTTGATGAGTAATTTAAAGAGAAAAGTTTTTAAGAAAAACATAATCCCCAATAGCCATATATCTTTATCTTTCGAATTCTCCATTTTGAATCTTTCCTTTTTCGTTTCAGCATGGCTGAAGATCTTAACCTTCCGGATGGTGTAACGATACCAGGATGGTATAGGAGGTTATTAGAGGCTAGGGCCGCTGCAGGTCCAGCCAATGTTCCTCCACCACCAGTTGCACCCGTTCCTCCTCCTCCTCCTCGCGTTGATACTTTTGCAAAGACGTGCAAGGAATTTAAGGCTATGGGTGGTAAACCTTTTCAAGGGTCAGAAACGTTTGTGGAAGCTAGAGATTGGCTTAAGGAGGTGGAAGAATTGCTAGAAATCATTGAAGTAGAAGAAGGGAGGAAAGTCAAGTTAGCAGCTTGGTTAATGAAGGGAGAGGCCTCGTTTTGGTGGGAGGACACTAATGGGGAGGGTCCTGTTGATTCTTGGGTAGATTTCAGACGTAGGTTTGAGGCAAAGTTTCTCTCAAGGGCAGAAGAGAATTTATATATGGAAAGGTTCTTGACATTGAAGCAAGGAAGCTCATCAGTGAAAGAATATGTCAACAAATTTAATCAGTTAGCAAGGTTTGGCTTGGACTTGGTGAACACGCCGGAGAAGAAGGCTCTGAGGTTCGTTAATGGCTTGAATGAACCGTTGCAAGGGTTGGCTATGACCGACATCCCTATGGGGGGCACCTTTGAGAAGCTAGTAGACATGGCACTCATGCACGAGGAGAAAGGCGCTAATGCTAATAAGGCACCCAAGAAGAAAGGGGAACAGAAGAAACCACAACAGCAAAACAAGAAGGGTGGTAAAGACAATAATGGCAAGGGAAAGAAGAAATGCTTTAACTATGGGACACCAGGCTATCTCAGCAAGGATTGCAGAAAGAAAAAGAAGACTGGTTGTTTTCACTATGGCGAAGTGGGACATCTAGTGAAGGACTGCCCAAAGAAGGGGCAGAGGGCAGGATCTACCTCGGGAGGACAGGTGCAGGCTCTTATGGCACCAGGGCAGGCAAGGGGACAAGTTCAGGCTCTCGCGGTCCCACCGCTGCAAGAACGAGGTAGCACCATTTCTGTTGAAAGTGTGTTTTTCTGTTTGATCATCCTGTCCGTACCTTATTCGATTCAGGCGCATCGCATTCGTTTATCTCTACATCATTAGTTGAATCACTGCACTTAAACACCAGTTTAGCAGAGGGTCCCTTAGTTGTTTCGAATCCAATTGGGGGCTCAGCTTATTTGTCCATGATGTGTTTGGATTTGAAAATTTCTATACTTAGCGTTGAGTTTAGATGTGATGCTTATGTGTTGGGCTTCATGGGCTATGGGCTAATTTTAGGAATGGATTGGTTATCCAGAAATGGGGCTGTTCTTGATTATGAAAGGAGAGTAGTTAGGCTCGTGACTCGCTTTGGCAACACTCTTGAAATCTTTTGTAATCCCATAAATTCCGTTATGCTAAGTTATTTAGAGTCGCTTGACGCGTCTGAGGAAAATCTACGATCGGTTAGAGTGGTCCGAGAATACTCGGATGTGTTTGAGGAGGTGAAGGGCTTGCCTCCGAAGCAGGAGATAGATTTTCGAATATATCTTGTGGATAATGTAAAACCAGTATCTTTGCCAGTACGCCACATGGCTCCTCGTGAAAGGAGGGAACTCGATAAGCAAGTGAAGGAGTTTCTTGAGAAGGGGTTCATAAGACGTAGTATATCGGAGTGGGGTGCTCCAGTAGTATTTGCCACGAAGGCAGATGGGTCCCTTAGACTTTGTGTGGACTATAGAGAACTTAATAAGCTTACTAAGAAGAACAGACACCCACTGCCGAGGATTGACGATCTCTTCGATCAGTTAGTTGGCGCCTCAGTGTTTTCGCAGTTGGACTTAGCCACTGGTTTCCATCAGTTGAGGGTGGCTGAGGATAGCATTGACAAGACTGCCTTTAGGACTCCGAACGGTTTCTATGAATGGCTAGTGATGCCCTTCGGTTTGACAAACGCCTCCGCATACTTTGTTGATCTGATGAGTAGGCTGTTTAGAGAGTACCTTATAAATTTGTGGTGGTCATTGTAGATGACATCTTGATCTTTTCTAAGAATGAAGAAGAGCATGCCCTACATCTTAGGGAAGTGTTGGAGACCCTACGAGCGCATAATCTTAAAGCTAAATTTTCTAAGTGTCACTTCTGGAGGAAGGAAGTACGATTCTTAGGGCACGTGGTTTCCAAAGAAGGGATAACTGTGGATCCCGCGAAGGTGGTGGCCATCCAAGATTGGAAGGTCCCTAAAAATGCTACCGAAGTAAGAAGTTTCTTAGGGTTGGTTGTCTACTATAGGAAGTTTATCAAAGACTTCGCAAAGATATCAGCTCCATTAACACGTTTGACGAAGAAGAACCTAGTTTTCACATGGGACGTAGATTGTGATGATGCGTTCCAACGTTTGAAGAGAGCTTTGACTTCAGCCCCAGTCTTAGTATTGCCAGACGGGAGTAAGCCGTTTACTGTTTATACCGATGCTTATGGGACAGGACTAGGCGCAGTCTTAATGCAAGAGGGAAGAATAATAGCCTATGGTGGAAGGCAGTTGAGAGCGCATGAGAAAAATTACCCTACACATGACCTAGAGTTGGCCGCTATTGTTTTCGCGCTTAAGTCTTTGCGTCATTATCTACTTGGCGAGAAATTTGAATTATTCACTGACCACAAATCTTTAAAATACTTATTCTCTCAAAAGGACTTGAACTTAAGGCAGCAAAGGTGGATGGAATTCTTAGCATCCTACGACTTCGAGATAGCATATACCCCTGGCAAGGGTAACGTGGTGGCAGATGCCTTATGTAGGAAAAGGATGTCCTTGAGTCCGTTGTTTGTTGAGCGGCGAAAATTAGAATTCATTTCGATGTTTGACTTTAGACCTTCCGTTGACTTTGTACCTGGTTTGCTAGCATCCTTGGAGGTCAGACCTACGCTTTTGGGACGGATTGGCGAGGCACAACGAGATGACCCACAGTTGGTTGAGTTAGTAGAAAAGCTAAAAAGAGGGGAGTCATCAAGCCATCTCCGTAGGTATACCCTAGATGATAAGGGTTGGTTACGTAGGGATAGTAGACTTTGTGTACCTCGAGACGAAGGTTTGAGGAAGGCTATTCTTGACGAAGCACATCATTCGAAGATGACCATTCATCCCAGCGGGGACAAGATGTACAAAGACATGAAGCGAATTTTCTTTTGGGCCGGTATGAAGAGGGATGTGGCCGAGTATGTCGCTAAATGCTTGGTGTGCCAATAAGTAAAAGCGGAGCAAAAGAAACCCGGTGGGTTGCTTCACCCATTGGAGGTTCCACTATGGAAATGGGAAAATGTCTCGATGGATTTTGTGGATGGATTACCAAGATCAAGGAAGGGTAATACGGGGATTTAGGTTATAGTAGACAGACTTACTAAAAGCGCCCATTTCATTCCCGTGAAGAGTAAGAGGACTGCTCCATGGTTAGCTTCTGTATATGTCCGAGAAATAGTTCGTTTGCACGGTGTTCCTTTTAGCATAGTGAGTGACCGCGATCCTATTTTCACTAGCGAATTTTGGAGAAGCTTACAAGAGGCGGTAGGGACTCAGTTATGTTTGAGCACCGCGTATCATCCTCAGACGGACGGCCAGACCGAGAGGGTGAATCGCATTCTAGAGGATCTTTTGAGGCTATGTATCCTAGACTTTGGGGGTACGTGGGAAGAGCATCTTCCGTTGGTAGAGTTCGCATATAATAATAGCTTTCAGTCCAGCATTGGCATGACACCTTTCGAAGTTCTTTATGGACGACCTTGTTGTTCACCTGCATGTTAGTGGGAATCTACGGATAAGATCTTACTTGGGCCCGATATGATTAGAGAGACTTCGGAAAAGATCGACTTGATTCGAAGGAGGATGAAGACGGCACAAGATAGGCAGAAATCTTATGCGGATAAAAGGAGGACAGATCTTGAGTTTAATGTTGGTGACATGGTCTTTATCAAAGTGTCTCCATTACGGAACGTTGTTCGCTTTGGGTCCGTTGGGAAATTAGAACCAAGGTTTGTAGGGTCGTTTCCTATTAAGGAGAAGATTGGATAGATGGCGTATAGAGTGGAGTTGCCTGAGAGACTTAGTGGTGTACATGACGTATTCTATGTGTCACATTTGAGGAAGTGCCTACACGAGACCGCGGAGGTGGTAGAGCCGAACTTGCTTAGAGAGGTGGAGATAGAGCGTGATGCGACGATTCGACGAGCTCCTACATGCATTCTAGGGTTAGAGGTTAAGAAGCTGAGAAATTGAGAGGTCAGACTAGTCAAGGTGCAATGGGGAGATGATGAGAGCAACGCTACTTGGGAGACAGAAGAGAAGATGCTTTCACGATACCCATTCCTTTTTGAGGGTATGTCCTTTAATTTCTCCTTTATCGCTTAGCTTGTACTTATCTTACCTTTAGAGTATCCTCTCGCTAGTATCTTTGACCTTTAGTTAGGATAATCCTATGGTTGAAACATGTGTTTGAGACATGTTATGTATGATGGATGCAAAGTGGATGCAAGTGTTTGCTAGTGGTTGCTCGTGGATGCATATACACACACTATTAGGCACTAGATCGGCTCAGTCACTTCATATTGCATATTGCATATATATGGATGTATTTAGTAAAATGGGTGTATGATGATTGCATTATCATATGGATGCTGCATTCAGATGATGATTGTGCACGCATATTGAGATAATATGTAGCATTAAGGAACTTTTGGATACATAATGGATGCATGACACTATCATGGTTTGCATTAAGGAGGTCAACTGAATCAGTGGACCGCCTGATTTTGCATTAGATATGGACATATACACACACTGTGCATTTAAACATGAAAGCATTAGAGGTCTATAAGGACAATGGATGCCTGTGTTTGAAGGTTGAGTAGATGGACGATTGGATGTTAGGATATACATTCTTCTTAACTTGAAGATTTCGAGGTCGAAATCCTTTAGGGAGGGGAGAATGCAACACCCCGTAATTCTATTAATATTAATATTCACATACTAAAGAATAACTAATCTCAGACATGAGAATTTTGGGAAACGGGTTGCGCCATTGTGTTCGTCTCGGAATTCTGGTTGAAATAGAGTCCGAGTTTGCGTGAATTGGACTTCGTATGAAGAAGTTATGGCCATCGGAAGTTTCAGAAAATTCAAAATAGATTTCAGAAAATTTAAAATTCAAAATTCGAATTCTAACAGGCTAGGCGGGAAAATTCCCGCCCAGCACCCCAGGTCGACTGGGGAGTCGACACCCCCCAGGTCGACTGGGCAGTCGACCTGGGTGTCGACCTGTCCAGGCGGCTAGGGTTTGACTGAGCCCAATCTTGAGCTGCTGATGTGTCTTTAGGGATGAGTTGGCAAATTAAACGGTTCAGGTTAGTTCTGAGTTGATCTGACGGCCTAAATAAATCCTAAACTCTATAAATACCTAGGTAGTCTCTCACTCTAATTCACATGAAAAATAGAATAGCCACCGTCATACCGCCGCCATGGAACTCAGTCTAGCCTCCGCCAACTAAGAAGGAAGAAAGCTAATCAAAATTCTAATTCTACTCAACTCTAAAGCAAATCAAGACTCTCTTTCTTTCCTAATTGTGAGTGTGATGATCTTAACAAGATTATTATTGAACTAATTAGATTAAGTTACGAATGGATTATAAGTGAATGATGTGAATTGTCATATATGTTGTTGAAAACCTTAGGCTATCATGTATGTTGTAAATCCTATGTTATGTGATGATGATATCCTATATGTTGTAAATCATGCTATGATGTTATTGTATAGGTTGTAATTTTCTATGCTAAGTTGTTGTAAATCATACATGTTATAAAATCATGATGTTGTTATCTATGCTAATTAGTTCATGTTAATCAAATCATAATGTTTGGGCTATGTTGATCTATAAGACAAATCATGTATGCAAGTTTAGATTGATTAGTAAAGATTATGAACATATGCCATGACATCTATTCAGTTCTAGAATTGTGACATCTAGAATTATGCTATGACATATGTGAATTCTATGTATTAGATGCTAGTTCACACCATCATTATGTTGCCTAAACCATATATGCTAGTCCATACATGAATTTGGATTATGATCATATTATGTGAATTGTGACATTTTACCAAACAAGTTGACACCTTTAGATCCATGACATGTGTAGTTTCATGCAAGTTCCACCCCTATCATGATAAGATCTATTTTTATTTGTCTATATGTTGTGATAATTTATCTTTGTGCTATGAGTTAGACTATTCGAGTCTAACGTATATTTCGCGTTGAATAAGCGAACGTATAACGTGGGGTAGGGGTAATATTAAGGATTTAATATTAAGAAGTTGGGGTGCAATTGATATGATTTTGCATGCCATGAATGGATGGCCATAATTGAGTCAATTATGGACATCATTAAAATCAGGCTTAATTAATAATTTGAATAGGGAATTATTAAAACTGGGGTAAAAGATTATAAGTGTTAATCAATGCTTAGGACACGAGGTTGGACTCGTTTGTGACGTAAACCTGCCCGGACCCGCCCGGCAAATCCAGTAGTCACAAATGTCAGCCCAATGTGAGAGGTCCTAGGCCCAAATTAAAGCATAAAAGTTGTAAAGACACGAGGTTAGACTCTTTTATGGTGTAAGACTGCCCGGACCCGCCCGGCAAATCCAGCTGCCATAAATGCCAGTCTAATGTGAGAGGTCTTTATGAGGTTATGGCCTGAATGAATTAAGAAATACTTAACCAGATAAACATGTAAGGTGGGACATGGGGGTTAAGTAGGTGCCTTGGGTGGCATGAGGAATCTAGTGGGTGCCCTTAGTGGCATGTGAAACACGATTAGTAAGGCTTAACCAAACACACATGTAAATGAACATGACTAAGAGGGTTAAGTGGGATGTACTAGCGGACAAGCTTAGGTGGGTAGCTTGTGGGGGCCCATTTCAACCAGTAACCCAAACGTATCTTTGTAGGCTCGACCCAAGTCGAGGACGGGACACGCATACTGGGCTTGACTATAAGAGGCCAAAACGGGTTAGCGGTGGCAACGCAAGTCCAACGGGTTTCATATGCGTGTGTGGACCCGGGCTGGTAGGTAAGACGTTGTTGCATCGTGTAGGTATAAGCCGTGCATTCTCAAGTTGTATCGGGTTGCCACATTAGGGGAGTGATACACCCCACTGTGGGGCCAGCACGGGTATCTACGAGTAGGGAGCCGATTGCAAGTGGGTAGTGGGGTACACCTTGTGGAGATAGGGGCATACGGCACCTATGTAGTCAGCTAGGGGTAAACGAAGCTATTTATATAATTTCTAGGTGAAGCAAGCAGGATCAACTTTGAGGGTGACTGGTGTGGTGCAGTGTAGCAATTATTCATTAGTAATTAGGTGTGCCTTTAACGTTATCTTTATCTGCTCTTCCATACCCAATAGTTCATAGACATTTCCTTGTTTTCCAGCTTATGCCTTAGTCTAGTTATTTTGATAATAGTATTGTTAGAATTATCATACTCGCCAGACTTTATGTCTGACCCCCTCCATTTCTATCCTTTTTCCCCTTCTAGGTCCTCAGGTTGGGCCCAGCTCTAGCGGAGTTTGATTGGATTGCTTTATCTCTCTTTTGGAAAGCTTGGACCGTTGAAGTAAAGTCCAGCTTATTATCTTCTATAATGGCTATTTATGTAATGGGATTATGTATTTTGTTTTAGCAAGATGGATATTGTACTTGACTCTGATTTATGGTTTTCATGATGTAACAAACATGTTTAATTTCCGCTGCAATAAAATGAAGTTTTAGATTTCCAAGTACTACTTATTATCTGTCTTGTTGTAATTTTTCTGTTCTATATTCACTTAAAACCTCCATGGAAGTTAATGCATTCCCTTTGTGAGTGACATTAATGGACGTGGGGTGTTACAGGATCGGATCGTGATATGGGTTCCACGAACCGAAGTCTGGTCGTAAGTTGCAGTGGGAAGCTAGTGCTCACGGTCGGGTCGTGATTAGGAGGTGTACCACGAGCCGAGGGGGCGATCCGATAAGGGGCGATCCGAGGGTGCATGAGCCATATTCCGATCATGTAACGCTTCGTTTCTTTATCCAGGAATTTGCCATATTACACCCATTCATGAAAACGTGCGTATCTTTCAAACCGTAAGTCCGATTGAGCCAAACCAGAGCTCAAACTGAAGCTAATTCAGAGATCTTAAAGAGTTATAGAGCTCAGATCCATATTTGCGGTTTTCGGGCCCAAAAAAGGTTGTCTTATAAGATTTTCGGGCCTTTCTTTGTTTGTGATGCGACTTTGACCAAATCGCTGCCTATCTTCTGATGTTGTTCTCCATATCCGAGCGCGATGCTATCCAGATATTCAGTGCGACAGCTTTTACCAAAAAGTGTGTCAACATGTTTGCCCCCTAGAACATATCTTGCTGGTTGAAGGAAGATGTGTTCTGGATAATCTGAGAAATCCAAATCTAGAATGCGACGATCACGCCGGATCGTATTTAGGCCAGAAAACCGACGATCACACGGGATCGTATTAAGGCCAGAGAAATCCAAGAAGACCAGGAGTTTGTACCTGCAAGAAGATAAAACAAATAATGCAAGAATATTTCCTAGATGGCCTTACCGGAGTAAACCATCGGAGGAGATGTTAGAGGGGTTCCAAGACGGCCTTACCGGATTAAGACGACCAAGGAAAAGCACATGAGAATTTGTTTATACTGGACGGATCCAGCTGGGAGCCGGGGCTCATATTTGTACTAGACGGATCCATTTGGGACCGGAGCTCAATGTTTATACTGGACGGATCCAGTTAGGAGATGGAGCTCAATGTTTATACTGGGCGGATCCAGTTAGGAGCCAAATCTCAAGAGTGATCATTATTGATTCATGAAAGCTAAGCAGCAGTTATTCTAACCCCAAACACGACTGGAGACTACAGGTCGGTTCCGTGCGTGTGGGCCGGTGTTGTCGTGCTTATTACATGCGTTGAAAACAAAGAGGGGCGAGAAGTCACCTAAAAACCTAAAAAAATGAACTATGAACCAGAGTTCGGCAAACAGAAGGGATCCGCTGAGTGGGATCAGTTGATAATAATCCCGCGATTGCTCGATCCAGGATCATTCCTTCTCTGGCGAGTCGGTGGTGGCAGCACAGGGGCAGATGCAGGCGTTATTGGTTGAATGACGTACTCGGGTAGTTCTCCTCGCCTGACCTGATCCTCGATAAGGTCTCGCAAATGTTTGCAGTCATCAGTGTTATGACCATCCATATCATGAAATATGCAATGTCTGCCAGAATTGCACTGTGCTAGTGTTGGTTCCCTCTTGGGAGGCCTTGGATATGAGGCAGCACCCCCCGTATCTACATAGTTATTACTCAGGGTGTCATTCATTTCAGTGTATTTGTCTTATCTGGACCCTCTCCGGGGTTGAGCATTACGTTCGCATTGGCTGCACCTTTGCCTTTTCCAGAATCAGATGGTTCTCCATCTTTGAGCATGTTGACTTCGAGGGTTTTTTTTCTCGGAAGTTGCATCTTCTTCCCGCAGAAATCTATCTACTTCAAGGTAGAGTTCGCCATGATTTCGTGGTGGATCTCGGTACAAGGATTTTTTAAACTTTGAGTTATCTAGAACGTCGGATACTGCTGCCATCAGTACCGTTGATGGTTCAGGGCGATCAACTGATGCTGCTGCAACGTTGAATCTTTCCAGGAATGAACGCAGAGTTTCTCTGAGCCTCTGCTTGATTGTGGTGACGGACATGACATACTTGGGTCGTGCGATGTGGACCCGAAATTGTTCAAGGAAGCGTGCGACCAACATGTTCCAACAGCTAATCGTTTCAGTTTCTAGCTGTCGAATCCACATGGTTGCTATATCAGTTAGAAAGAGGGGAAAACATTTGGCCATGACGTTTTCTGATGCCGATTGAACTTCTATATGTCGTTTGTAGCGCATCAAGTGCACGGTAGGATTTGTCCTGCCATTGTAGGGCTCCAGTTGTGGAAGTTTGAAATCTGGGGGATTGCGAGAATTCCTGATTTCTTGTGTGAATGGGTTGTGATTGACGTCATCTACATCGTTCTGATAAGTGCGGCCTCTTGTGAGGCATAGAATCAGATTTGCGAGCCGATCGCCTTAAAAAAGTTGTTGTAAATTGCCAAGATCAGAGCTGGTTCCCCCAGCGTTGAATGCAAGAGTGGATGGAAGCTGTTAGTGAGTGGCCAGGAGCGGATCGTGGGGCCTGGTTCGTGGAGCATGGGTCTCGCGGTTCGCGGCTGGCGGGTCGAGGTGGAGTGTATCGTGGTGGCAGATTCGTGGTCCATGAGTTGCGATCCAATCAGGTCCTGGAAGTAGGTCACGAACCGGTTGATGTTGAGCAGGCCCTCAGCTGGAGTGGGAAGCTGGTGTCCACGGTCGGGTCGTGATCAGGAGGTGTACCACGAGCCGAGGGGGGGCGATCCGAGGGTGCATGAGCCATACTCCGATCGTGTGACGTTTCGTTGCTTTATCCAGGAAATTACCAGATTACACCCATTCACGGAAACGGGCGTAACTTTCAAACCATAAGTCCGATTGAGCCAAACCAAAGCTCAAACTGAAGCTAATTCAGAGAGAGATCTACAAGAGTTATGGATCTCAGCTCCGTAACTGCTGTTTTCGGGCCCAAAAATGGTCATCTTATAGGAGTTTTGGGCCTTTCTTTGTTTGTGATGCGACTTTGACCAAATCGTTGCCTATCTTCTGATGTGGTTCTCCATATCCGAGCGCGATGCTATCCAGATATTCAGTGCGATAGATTTGACCAAAAAGTGTGTCAACATGTTTGCCCCTCAGAACTTTTCTTGCTAGTTGAAGGATATTTGTTCTGGATAATCTGAGAAATCCAAACCTAGAATGCAAAGATCACGCCGGATCTTATTAAGGCTAGAAAACCGACGATCACATGGGATTGCATTAAGGTCAGAGAAATCCAAGAAGACCAGGAATTTGTACCTGCAAGAAGATAAAACAAATAATGCAAGAATATTTCCTAGGTTGCCTTACCGGAGTAAACCATCCGAGAAGATGTTAGAGGGGTTCCAAGACGGCCTTACCGAAGTAAGACGACCAAGGAAAAACACATAAGAATTCGTTTATACTGACGGATCCAGTTGGGAGCCGAAGCTCATGTTTGTACTGGATGGATCTAGTTGGGAGCCGGAGCTCAATGTTTATACTGGACGGATCCAGTTAGGAGCCGGAGCTCAATGTTTATACTGGACGGATTCAGTTAGGAGCTGGAGCTCAATGTTTATACAGGACGGATCCAGTTACGGGTCGGAGCTCAAGAGTGAGCATTATTGATTCATGAAAGCTAAGTGGCAGTTATTCTAACACCGAACACGACTGCAGACTACAGGTCGGTTCTGTGCGTGTGGGCCGGTGTTGCCGTGCTTATTACATGCGTTGAAAACAAAGAGAGGTGAGAAGTCGCCTAAAAACCTAAAAAATGAACTACGAACCGGAGTCCGGCAAACTGAACGGATCCGCTGAGTGGGATCAGTTGACAATAATCCCGCGATTGCTCGATCCAGGATCATTCCCACTACGGGGAGTCGGTGGTGGCAGCGCAGGTGCAGATGCAGGTGTTGTTGGTTGAATGACGTACTCGTGTAGTTCTCCTCGCCTGACCCGATCCTCGATAAGGTCTTGCAAATGTTTGTAGTCATCGGTGTTATGACCATCCATGTCATGAAATATGCAGTGTCTGCCAGAATTGCATTGTGCTAGTGTTGGTTCCCTCTTGGGAGGCCTTGGATATGAGGCAGCACCCCCTGTATCTACGTAGATATTGCTCAGGGTGTCATTCAATTCAGTGTATTTGTCGTATCTGGACCCTCTCCAGGGTGGAGCATTACGATCATTCTTCACATTGGCTGCTCCTTTGCCTTTTCCAGAATCAGATGGTTCTCCATCTTTGAGCATGTTGACTTCAAGGGTTTTTTTCTCGGAAGTTGCATCTTCTTCTGAAATCTCGTCAGGAAAATTTATGAGGCAGCACCCCCATGTTAATTGAGATTACAAGAGGAGAATTTATGTGTAGAAACATGCAAAGTCCTTGCAATCGATAATGGCAGAGGCTGTCTAGATGTAGGAGAAAGTCTCAGCCAAAAAGTCAGAGAGAAAACCTCTCTTTAAAATTCCATGTAGAGGTGTATTTATAGTTGTAGGAGAGCATCTGGGAAGACCGGTTTGAGATGGTGTACGTGGCAGCCGATCCGGAACAGTAGGAGCAAGATGTGGCATGAGAATAGGTCAAAACAGTGCGTGTATCAGCAGACGCAGGGGTCGGTTCGTGGTCATGGGATCAGATCGTGATACGGGCTCCACAAACCGAAGTCTGGTCATGAGCTGGAGTGGGAAGCTGGTGTCCACGGTCGGGTCGTGATCAGGAGGTGCACACGAGCCGAGGGGGGCGATCCGATGAGGGTCGATCCGAGGGTGCCTGAGCCATACTCCGATTGTGTGACGTTTCATTGCTTTATCCAGGAAATTGCCAGATTACACCCATTCACGGAAACAGGGCATAACTTTCAAACCGTAAGTCCGATTGAGCCAAACCAAAGCTTAAACTGAAGCTAATTCAGAGATCTACAAGAGTTACAAAGCTCAGCTCTGTAATTGCTGTTTTTGGGCCCAAAAAGGGTCGTCTTGTAGGAGTTTCGGGCCTTTCTTTGTTTGTGATGCGACTTTGACCAAATCGCTGCCTATCTTCTGATGTTGTTCTCCATATCCGAGCGCGATGCTATCCATATATTCAATGTGACAGCTTTTACCAAAAAGTGTGTCAACATGTTTGCCCTGCAGAACATATCTTACTGGTTGAAGGAAGATGTGTTCTGGATAATCTGAGAAATCCAAACCTAGAATGCAAAGATCACGCCGGATCATATTAAGGCCAGAAAACCGACGATCACATGGGATCGTATTAAGGTCATAGAAATCCATGAAAACCAGGAGTTTGTACCTGCTAGAAGATAAAACAAATAATGCAAGAATATTTCCTTGGTTGCCTTAACGGAGTAAACTATCTGAGAAGATGTTAGAGGGGTTCCAAGACGGCCTTACCGGAGTAAGACGACCAAGGAAAAGAACATGAGAATTTGTTTATGCTGGACGGATCCAGTTGGGAGCCGGAGCTCATGTTTGTACTGGATGGATCTAGTTAGGAGCCGGAGCTCAATGTTTATACTGGACGGATCCAGTTAGGAGCCGGAGCTCAGTGTTTATACTGGACGGATCCAGTTAGGAGCCGGAGATCAATGTTTATACTGGATGGATCCAGTTAGGAGTTGGAGCTCATGTTTGTACTGAATGGATCAAGTTGGGAGCTGGAGCTCAATGTTTATACTGGACGGATCCAGTTAGGAGCCGGGGCTCAATATTTATACTGGACGGATCCAGTTAGGAGCCGGAGCTCAATGTTTATACTGGACGGATCCAGTTAGAAGTCGAAGCTCAAGAGTGATCATTATTGATTCATGAAAGCTAAGAGGCAGTTATTCTAATCTCGAACACGACTGGAGACTACAGGTCAGTTCCGTGCGTGTGGGCCGGTGTTGCCGCGCTTATTACATGCGTTGAAATTAAAGAGGGGCGAGAAGTCGCTTAAAAACCTAAAAACATGAACTACGAACTGGAGTCCGGCAAACTGAAGGGATCCGCTGATGGGATCAGTTGATAATAATCCCGCGATTGCTCGATCCAAGATCATTCCCTCTCCGAGGAGTCGGTGGTGGCAGCGCAGGGGCAGATGCAGGCGTTGTTGGTTGAATGACGTACTCGGGTAGTTCTCCTTGCCTGACCCGATCCTCGATAAGGTCTCGCAAATGTTTGCAGTCATCAGTGTTATGACCATCCATGTCATGAAATATGCAGTGTCTGCCAAAATTGCGTTGTCCTAGTGTTGGTTCCCTTTTGGGAGGCCTTGGATATGAGGCAGCACCCCCTGTATCTACGTAGATATTGCTCAGGGTGTCATTCAGTTCAGTGTATTTGTCGTATCTGGACCCTCTCCAGGGTGGAGCATTACGATCATTCTTCGTATTGGTTGCTCCTTTGCCTTTTCCAGAATCAGATGGTTCTCCATCTTTGAGCATGTTGACTTCGAGGGTTTTTTTTTTCTCGGAAGTTGCATCTTCTTCCCGCAGAAATCTATCTGCTTCAAGGTAGAGCTCGCCGAGATTTCGTGGTGGATCTCGGTACAAGGATTTTATAAACTTAGAGTTATCTAGAACGCCGGATACCGCTTCCATCAGTACCATCGATGGTTCAGAGGGATCAACTGATGCTGCTGCAACGTTGAATCTTTCTAGGAATGAATGCAGAGTTTCTCTGGGCCTCTGTTTGATTGTGGTGAGGGACATGACATTCTTGGGTCGTGCGATGTGGACCCGAAATTGTTCAAGGAAGCGTGCGACCAACATGTTCCAACAGCTAATCGATTCAGTTTCTAGCTGTCGAATCCACATGGTTGCTATATCAGTTAGAAAGAGGGGAAAACATTTGGCCATGATGTTTTCTGATGCCGATTGAACTTCTATATGTCGTTTGTAGCGCATCAAGTGCACGGTAGGATTTGTCCTGCCATTGTAGGGCTCCAGTTGTGGAAGTTTGAAATCTGGGGGATTGCGAGAATTCCTGATTTCTTGTGTGAACGGGTTGTGATTGACGTCATCCACATCGTTCTGATAAGTGCGGCCTCTTGTGAGGCATAGAATCAGATTTGCGAGTCGATCGCCTTAAAAAAGTTGTTGTAAATTGCCAAGATCAGAGCTGGTTCCTCCAGCGTTGAATGCAAGAGTGGATGGAAGCTGTTGGTGAGCTACCGGGAGCGGATCGTGGAGGCTGGTTCGTAGGGCATGTGGCTCGCGGGTCGCGGGTCGAGGTGGAGTGTATCGTGGTGGTCGGTTCGTGTTCCATGAGGTGCGATCCAATCAAGTCCTGGAAGTAGGTCACGAACCGGTTGATGTTCAGCAGGCGGGAGCAAGTTGCTGGGATCGGCTCGTGAGCCTGGTGGTGCGCCACGATCTGAGTCGCGGTTCAGAGGTGTATCACGAGATGGTTGATGCTGTTGAGGAGCAGGAGCTCGCAATCTGGTGTTCATCTGATCTGTAGCTGAAGTAGATAGCAGTGCATTTCCAGTAGGGGGTTTGCCCCCTAGTACATGTGATGCATGATCTATTTCCGTGTTTTCATTTCCAATGACTTGAGCGTTGCTCAGCCTTCCATCCATCCGAGCGAAGAATTGGTTGATCATTTCCTTTTGCTTCCTGAGTAGATCATCTTGCATTGCCATTTGATCCTCAATTCAGCGAGAGCGCGGTCCATCTCTTCTCTGGTCAATTATGATGTTGGGTCTTCATGGGAGGAAGCCTCTAGGCTTACCTCATTCCTTGCGTCTTCAGCGTCAGCATCATCGGCATGAGCAAAAGTTCCAGTCTTCTTCCTTTTGTTTGCCATTTATCCAATAGCCAAAAAATCCAAGCAGAAGTTGAAGTTGTCATGTGCCCCCTACCTGGCACGCCGAAATTTTAGACCAAAATCTGGGCCTAACACCTAAATGCTGATCACAGAATGCAGAAAATGATAAATAAGAGGAGACACACGAAGTTTTTATAGTGGTTCGGCTGTAGATGTAGCCTACGTCCACTTTATAATCTTATAGTTATACTGACAGATTACAAGAATCAGTTATATGCAAACACACAATACGTGTGTTAATTGAGATTACATGAGGAGAATTTATGTGTAGAAAGGTGCAAAGTCCTTGCAATTGGTAATGGCAGAGGCTGTCCAGATGTAGGAGAAAGTCTCAGCCAAAAAGTCAGAGAGAAAACCTCTCTTTAAAATTCCATGTAGAGGTGTATTTATAGTTGTAGGAGAGCTTATGGGAAGACCGGTTCGTGATGGGGTACATGGCAACCGATCCGGAAAAGTAGGAGCAAGATGTGGCATGAGAACAGGTCAAAACAGTGCGTGTATCAGTAGGTGCAGGGGTCGGTTCGTGCTCATGGGATCGGGTTGTGATACGGGCTCCACGAGCCGAAGTCTGGTCGTGAGCTGGAGTGGGAAGCTGGTGTCCACGGTCGGGTCGTGATCAGGAGGTGTACCACGATCCGAGGGGGGCGATCCGATGAGGGGCGATCCGAGGGTGCATGAGCCATACTCCGATCGTGTGACGCTTCATTGCTTTATCCAGGAAATTGATGATTACACCCATTCACGGAAACGGGTGTAACTTTCAAACCATAAGTCCGATTGAGCCAAACAAAGCTCAAACTGAAGCTAATTCAGAGATCTACAAGTGTTACAAAGTCCAGCTTTGTGATTGCTGTTATCGGGCCCAAAAAAGGTCATCTTATAGGAGTTTCAGGCCTTTCTTTGTTTGTGATGCGACTTTGACCAAATCGTTGCCTATCTTCTGATGTTGTTCTCCATATCCGAGCGCGATGCTATCCAGATATTCAGTGCGACAGCTTTTACCAAAAAGTGTGTCAACATGTTTGCCCCCCAGAACATATCTTGCTAGTTGAAGGAAGATGTGTTCTGGATAATTTGAGAAATCCAAACCTAGAATGCGAAGATCACACCGGATCGTATTAAGGCTAGAAAACCGACGATCACACGGGATCGTATTAAGGTCAAAGAAATCCAAGAAGACCAGGAGTTTGTACCTGCAAGAAGATAAAACAAATAATGCAAGAATATTTCCTAGGTTGCCTTACAGGAGTAAACCATCCGAGAAGATGTTAGAGGGGTTCCTGAACGGCCTTACCAGAGTAAGACGACCAAGGAAAAGCACATGAGAATTTGTTTATACTGGACGGATCCAGTTGGGAGCCGGAGCTCATGTTTGTACTGGATGGATCAAGTTGGGAGCCGGAGCTCAATGTTTATACTGGACGGATCCAGTTAGGAGCCGGAGCTCAATGTTTATACTGGACGGATCCAGTTAGGAGCCGGAGCTCAATGTTTATACTGGACGGATCCAGTTAGGAGTCGGAGCTCAAGAGCGATCATTATCGATCATGAAAGCTAAGCGCAGTTATTCTAACCCCGAACACGACTGGAGACTACAGGTCAGTTCCGTGCGTGTGGGCCGGTGTTGCCGCGTTTATTACATGTGTTGGAAACAAAGAGTGGCGAGAAGTCGCCTAAAAACCTAAAAACATGAACTACGAACCAGAGTCTGGCAAACTGAAGGGATACGCCGAGTGGGATCAGTTGATAATTATCCTGCGATTGCTCGATCCAGGATCATTCCCTCTCCGGGGAGTCGGTGGTGGCAGCACAGGGGCAGATGTAGGCGTTGTTGGTTGAATGACGTACTCGGGTAGTTCTCCTCGCCTGACCCGATCCTCAGTAAGGTCTTGCAAATGTTTGCAGTAATCAGTGTTATGACCATCCATGTCATGAGCGGATCGTGGTGGCTGGTTCGTGGGGCATGGGGCTCGCAGTTCGCGGCTCGCGGGTCGAGGTGGAGTGTATCGTGGTGGCCGGTTCATGGTCTATGAGGTGCGATCCAATCAGGTGCTGGAAGTAGGTCACGAACCGGTTGATGTTGTGCAGGCGGGAGCAAGTTGTTGGGATCGGCTCATGAGCCTGGTGGTGCGCAACGATCCGGGTCGCGGTTCAAAGGTGTATCACGAGATGGTTGATGCTGTTGAGGAGCAGGAGATCGCAATCCGGTGTTCATCTGATCTGTAGCTGAAGTAGATAGCAGTGCATTTCCAATAGGTGGTTTGCCCCCGGGTCCATGTGATGCATGAGCCGTTTCTGTGTTTTCATTGCCAATGATTTGAGCGTTGCTCGGCCTTCCATCCATTTGAGCGAGGAATTGGTTGATCATTTCATGTTGCTTCCTAAGGAGATCATCTTGCCTTGCCATTTGATCCCTTAATTCAGCGAGAGCGCGGTCCATCTCTTCTCTGGTCAAGTATGATGTTGGGTCTTCATGGGAGGAAGCCTCCAGGCTTGCCTCATTCCTTGCGTCTTCAGCGTCAGCATCATCGGCATGAGCAGAAGTTCCAGTCTTCTTCCTTTTGTTTGGCATTTATCCAATAGCCAAAAAATCCAAGCAGAAGTTGAAGTTGTCGTGTGCCCCCCTACCTGGCGTGCCAAAATGTTAGACCAAAATCTGGGCCTAACACCCAAATGCAGATCACAGAATGCAGAAAATGATAAATAAGAGGAGACACACGAAGTTTTTATAGTGGTTCGGCTGTAGATGTAGCCTACGTCCACTTTATAATCTTATTGTTATACTGACAGATTACAAGAATTAGTTATATGCAAACACACAATCCGTGTGTTAATTGAGATTACAAGAGGAGAATTTATGTGTAGAAAGGTGCAAAGTCCTTGCAATTGGTAATGATAGAGGCTGTCTAGATGTAGGAGAAAGTCTCAGCCAAAAAGTCAGAGAGAAAACCTCTCTTTAAAATTCCAGGTAGAGGTGTATTTATAGTTGTAGGAGAGCTTCTGGGAAGACCGGTTCGTGATTGGTTACGTGGCAGCCGATCCGGAAAAGTCGAAGCAAGATGTGGCATGAGAACAGGTCAAAACAGTGCGTGTATCAACAGGTGCAGGGGTCGGTTCGTGGTCATGGGATCGGGTCGTGACACGGGCTCCACGAACCAAAGTCTGGTCGTGAGCTAGAGTGGGAAGCTGGTGTCCCCGGTCGGGTTGTGATCAGGAGGTGTACCAGAGCCAAGGGGGCGATCCGAGGGTGCATGAGCCATACTCCGATCGTGTGACGCTTCGTTGCTTTATCCAGGAAATTGCCATATTACACCCATTCACGGAAACGGACGTAACTTTCAAACCGTAAGTCCGATTGAGCCAAACCAAAGCTCAAACTGAAGATAATTCAGAGATCTACAAGAGTTATGGAGCATTACTTCGTAATTGCTGTTTTCGGGCCCAAAAAAGTCGTCTTACAGGAGTTTCGGGCCTTTCTTTGCTTGTGATGCGACTTTGACCAAATCACTGCCTATCTTCTGATGTTGTTCTCTATATTCGAGCGCCATGCTATCATGATATTCAGTGCGACAGCTTTTACCAAAAAGTGTGTCAACATGTTTGCCCCCCATAACATATCTTGCTGGTTGAAGGAAGATGTGTTCTAGATAATCTGAGAAATCCAAACCTAGAATGCGAAAATCACGCCGGATCGTATTAAGGCCAGAAAACCGACGATCACACGGGATCGTATTAAGGTCAAAGAAATCCAAGAAGAGCAGGAGTTTGTACCTGCAAGAAGATAAAACAAATAAAGCAAGAATATTTCCTAGATTGCCTTACCGAAGTAAACCATCCGAGAAGATGTTAGAGGGGTTCCAAGACGGCCTTACCGGAGTAAGATGACCAAGGAAAAGCACATGAGAATTTGTTTATACTGGACGGATCCAGTTGGGAGCCGGAGCTCATGTTTGTACTGGATGGATCTAGTTGGGAGCCTGAGCTCAATGTTTATACTGGACGGATCCAGTTAGGAGCCGTAGCTCAATGTTTATACTGGACGGATCCAGTTAGGAGCCGAAGCTCAAAGTTTATACTGGACGGATCCAGTTAGGAATCGGAGCCCAAGAGAGATCAATATTGATTCATGAAAGCTAAGCAGTAGTTATTCTAACCCCGAAAACGACTGGAGACTACAGGTCGGTTCCGTGTGTGTGGGCCGGTGTTGCCGCGCTGATTACATGCGTTGAAAACAAAGAGGGGCGAGAAGTCGGCTAAAAACCTAAAAACATGAACTACGAACCGGAGTCCGACAAACTGAAGGGATCCGCTGAGTGGGATCAATTGATAATAATCCCGCGATTGCTTGATTTAGGATCATTCCCTCTCCGGGGAGTCAGTGGTGGCAGCGCAGGGGCAGAAGCAGGCATTGTTAGTTGAATGACGTACTCGGGTAGTTCTCCTCGCCTGACTCGATCCTCGATAAGGTCTCGCAAATGTTTGCAGTCATCAGTGTTATGACCATCCATGTCATGAAATATGCATTGTCTGCCAGAATTGCGTTGTGCTAGTGTTGGTTCTCTCTTGGGAGGCCTTGGATATGAGGTCGCACCCCCTGTATCTACGTAGATATTGCTCAGGGTGTCATTCAGTTCAGTGTATTTGTCATATCTGGACCCTCTCCATGGTGGAGCATTACGATCATTCTTCACATTGGCTTCTCCTTTGCCTTTTACAGAATCAGATGGTTCTCCATCTTTAAGCATGTTGACTTCGAGGTTTTTTTTTGGAAGTTGCATCTTCTTCCCGCAGAAATCTATCTACTTCAAGGTAGAGTTCGCCGAGATTTCGTGGTGGATCTCCGTACAAGGATTTTTTAAACTCAGAGTTATCTAGAATGCCGGATACTACTGCCATCAGTACCATTGATGGTTCAGGAGGATCAACTGATGCTGCTGCAACGTTGAATCTTTCCAGGAATGAAAACAGAGTTTCTATGGGCCTCTGCTTGATTGTGGTGAGGGACATGACATTATTGGGTAGTGCGATGTGGACCAGAAATTGTTCAAGGAAGCGTGCGACCAACATGTTCCAACTGCTAATCGATTCCGTTTCTAGCTGTCGAATCCACATGGCTGCTATATCAGTTAGAAAGAGGGGAAAACATTTAGCCATGACGTTTTCCGATGCCGATTGAACTTCCATATGTTGTTTGTAACGCATCAAGTGCACGGTAGGATCGGTCCTGCCACTGTAGGGCTCCAGTTGTGGAAGTTTGAAATCTGGGGAATTGCGAAAATTCCTGATTTCTTGTGTGAATGGGTTGTGATTGATGTCATCCACATCGTTCTGATAAGTGCGTCCTCTTGAGAGGCGTTGTATCAGATTTGCAAGTCGATCGCCTTTAAAAAGTTGCTGTAAATTGCTAAGATCAAAGATATTGCTCCCAGCGTTGAATGCAGGAGTGGATGGAAGCTGTTGGTGAGCTGCCGGCAGCGGATAGTGGGGGCTGGTTCGTGGGGCATGGGGCTCGCGGGTCGAGGTGGAGTGTATCATGGTGGCCGGTTCGTGGTCCGTGAGGTGCGATCCAATCAGGTCCTAGAAGTAGGTCACGAAGCGGTTGATGTTGAGCAGGCGGGAGCAAGTTACTGGGATCGGCTCGTGAGCCTGGTGGTGCGCCACGATCCGGGTCACGGTTCTGAGGTGTATCACGAGATGGTTGATGCTGTTGAGGAGCAAGAGCTCGCAATCCGGTGTTCATCTGATCTGTAGCTGAAGTAGATAGCAGTGTATTTCCAATAGGGGGTTGCCCCCGAGTCCATGTGATGCATAAGCCGTTTCTGTGTTTTCATTTCCAATGACTTGAGCGTTGCTCGGCCTTCCATCCATCCGAGCGAAGAATTGGTTGAACATTTCTTTTTGCTTCCTGAGGAGATCATCTTGCTTTGCCATTTGATCCCTCAATTCAGCGAGAGCGCGGTCCATCTCTTCTCTGGTCAAGTATGATGTTGGGTCTTCATGGGAGGAAGCCTCTAGGCTTGCCTCATTCCTTGCGTCTTTAGCGTCAGCATCATCGGCATGAGCAAAAGTTCCAGTCTTCTTCCTTTTGTTTTCCATTTATCCAATAGCCAAAAAATCCAAGCAAAAGTTGAAGTTGTCGCGTGCCTCCTACCTGGCGCGCCAAAATGTTAGACCAAAATCTGATCCTAACACCCAAATGTAGATCACAGATCACAGAATGCATAAAATGATAAATAAAAAGAGACACACGAAGTTTTTATAGTGGTTCGGCTGTAGATGTAGCCTACGTCCACTTTATAATCTTATTGTTATACTGACAGATTACAAGAATTAGTTATATGCAAACACACAATCCGTGTCTTAATTAAGATTACAAGAGGAGAATTTATGTGTAGAAAGTTGCAAAGTCCTTGCAATCGGTAATGGCAGAGGCTGTCTAGATGTAGGAGAAAGTCTCAGCCAAAAAGTCAGAGAGAAAACCTCTCTTTAAAATTCCATGTAGAGTTGTATTTATAGCTGTAGGAGAGCTTCTGGGAAGACCAGTTCGTGATGGGGTACGTGGCAGCTGATCCGGAAAAGTAGGAGCAAGATGTGGCATGAGAACAAGTCAAAACAGTGCATGTATCAACAGGTGCAGGGGTCGGTTCTTGGTCATGGGATCGGGTCGTGATATGGGCTCCACAAACCGAAGTCTGGTCGTGCTGGAGTGGGAAGCGGGTGTCCACGGTCGGGTCGTGATCAGGAGGTGTACCAGAGCCGAGGGGGCGATCCGATGAGGGGCAATCCGAGGGTGCATGCGCCATACTCCGATCATGTGGCGCTTCGTTGCTTTATCCAGGAAATTGCCAGATTACACCCATTCACGGAAACAGACGTAACTTTCAAACCGTAAGACCGATTGAGCCAAACAAAGCTCAAACTGAGGCTAATTCAGAGATCTACAAGAGTTACAGAGCTTAGCTCCGTAATTGCTGTTTTTGGGCCCAAAAAAGGTCGTCTTATATGAGTTCGGGCCTTTCTTTGTTTGTGATGCGACTTTGACCAAATTGCTGCCTATCATCTGATGTTGTTCTCCATATCCGAGCGCGATGCTATCCAGATATTCAGTGCGATAGCTTTTACCAAAAAGTGTGTCCACATGTTAGCCCCCCAGAGCATATCTTGCTGGTTGAAGGAAGATGTGTTCTGGATAATATGAGAAATCCAAACCTAGAATGCGAAGATCACGCCGGATCGTATTAAGGCCAGAAAACCGACGATCACACGGGATCATATTAAGGTCAAAGAAATCTAAGAAGACCAGGAGTTTGTACCTGCAAGATGATAAAACAAATGATGCAAGAATATTTCCTAGGTTGCCTTATTGGATTAAACCAACCGAGAAGAAGTTAGAGGGGTTCCAAGACGGCCTTACTGAAGTAAGACGACCAAGGAAAAGCACATGAGAATTTGTTTATACTGGACGGATCCAGTTGGGAGCCGGAGTTCATGTTTGTACTGGATGGATCTAGTTGGGAGCCGGAGCTCAGTGTTTATACTGGACAGATCCAGTAAGGAGCCGGAGCTCAATGTTTATACTGGACGGATCCAGTTAGGAGCCGGAGATCAATGTTTATACTGGACGGATCCAGTTAGGATTCAGAGCTCAAGAGTGATCATTATTGATTCATGAAAGCTAAGCGGTAGTTATTCTAACCTCGAACACGACTGGAGACTATAGGTCGGTTCCGTGCGTGTGGGCCGGTGTTGCCGCGCTTATTACATGCGTTGAAAACAAAGAGGGGCGAGAAGTCGCCTAAAAACCAAAAACATGAACTATGAACCGGAGTCCGACAAACTGAAGGGATCCGCTGAGTGGGATCGGTTGATAATAATCCCGCGATTGCTCGATCCAGGATCATTCCCTATCCGAGGAGTCGGTGGAGGCAGCGCTGGGGCAGATGCAGGCGTTGTTTGTTGAATGACGTACTTGGGTAGTTCTCCTCGCCTGACCCAATCCTCGATAAGGTCTCGCAAATGTTTGCAGTCATCAATGTTATAACCATCCATGTCATGAAATATGCAGTGTCTGCCAGAATTGCGTTGTGCTAGTGTTGGTTCCCTCTTGGGAGGCCTTGGATATGAGGCAGCACCCCCTGTATCTACGTAGATATTGCTCAGGGTGTCATTCAGTCCAGTGTATTTGTCGTATCTGGACCCTCTCCAGGGTGGAGCATTACGATCATTCTTCGCATTGGCTACTCCTTTGCCTTTTCCAGAATCAGATGGTTCTCCATCTTTGAGCATGTTGACTTCGAGGGTTTTTTTCTCTGAAGTTGCATCTTCTTCCCGCAGAAATCTATCTGCTTCAAGGTAGAGTTCACCGAGATTTCATGGTGGATCTCGGTACAAGGATTTTTTTAAACTCCGAGTTATCTAGAACGCCGGATACTGCTGCCATCAGTACCATCGATGGTTCAAGGGGATCAACTGATGCTGCTGCAACGTTGAATCTTTTCAGGAATGAACGCAGAGTTTCTCTGGGCCTCTGCTTGATTGTGGTGAGGGACAAGACATTCTTGGGTTGTGCAATGTGGACCCGAAATTGTTCAAGGATGCGTGCGACCAGCATGTTCCAACTGCTAATCGATTCCGTTTCTAGCTATCAAATCCACATGGCTGCTATATCAATTAGAAAGAGAGGAAAACATTTAGCCATGACGTTTTCCGATGCCGATTGAACTTCTATATGTCGTTTGTAGCGCATCAAGTGCACGGTAGGATCTGTCCTGCCATTATAGGGATCCAGTTGTGAAAGTTTGAAATCTGGGGGATTGCGAGAATTCCCGATTTCTTGTGTGAACGGGTTGTGATTGACGTCATCTGCATCGTTCTGATAAGTGCGGCCTCTTGAGAGGCGTTGAATCAGATTTGCGAGCCGACCGCCTTCAAAAAGTTGTTGTAAATTGCCAAGATCAGAGCTGGTGCCCCAGCGTTGAATGCAAGAGTGGATGGAAGTTGTTGGTGAGCTGCCGGGAGCGGATCATGGGGGCTGGTTCGTGGGGAATGGGGCTCGCGGTTCGCGGCTCGCGGGTCGAGGTGGAGTGTATCGTGGTGGCCGGTTCATGGTCCATGAGGTGCCATCCAATCAGGTCCTGGAAGTAGGTCACAAACCAGTTGATGTTGAGCAGGCGGGAGCAAGTTGCTGAGATCAGCTTGTGAGCCTGGTGGTGCGCAACGATCCGGGTCACGGTTCAGAGGTGTATCATGAGATGGTTGATGCTGTTGAGTAACAGGAGCTCACAATCCGGTGTTCATCTGATCTGTAGCTGAAGTAGATAGCAGTGCATTTCCAATAGGGGGTTGCCCCAGTCCATGTGATGCATGAGTTGTTTCTGTGTTTTCATTTCCAATGACTTGAGCGTTGCCCGGCCTTCCATCCGAGCGAAGAATTGGTTGATCATTTCCTGTTGCTTCTTGAGGAGATCATCTTGCTTTTCCATTTGATCCCTCAATTCAGCGAGAGCGCGGTCCATCTCTTCTCTGGTCAGGTATAATGATGGGTCTTCGTGGGAGGAAGCCTCCAGGCTTGCCTCATTCCTTGCGTCTTCAGCGTCAGCATCGTCGGCATGAGCAGAAGTTCCAGTCTTCTTCCTTTTGTTTGCCATTTATCCAATAGCCAAAAAATTCAAGCAGAAGTTGAAGTTGTCGTGTGCCCCCCACCTGGCACGCCAAAATGTTAGACCAAAATCTGCGCCTAACACCCAAATGCAGATCACAGATCACAGAATGCAGAAAATGATAAATAAGAGGAGACACACGAAGTTTTTATAGTGGTTCGGCTATAGATGTAGCCTACGTCCACTTTATAATCTTATTGTTATACTGACAGATTACAAGAATCAGTTATATGCAAACACACAATCCGTGTGTTAATTGAGATTGCAAGAGGACAATTTATGTGTAGAAAGGTGCATAGTCCTTACAATCAGTAATGGCAGAGGTTGTCTAGATGTAGGAGAAAGTCTCAACTAAAAAGTCAGTGAGAAAACCTCTCTTTAAAATTCCATGTAGGAGTGTATTTATAGCTGTAGGAGAGCTTCTAGGAAGACCGGTTCGTGATGGGGTACGTGACAGCCAATCCGGAAAAGTAGGAGTAAGATGTGGCATGAGAACAGGTCAAAAAAGTGCACGTATCAGCAGGTGCCGTGGTCGGTTCGTGGTCATGGGATCGGATCGTAATATGGGCTCCACGAACCGAAGTCCGGTCGTGAGCTGGAGTAGGAAGCCGGTGTCCACGGTCGGGTCATGATCAGGAGGTGTACCACGAGCCGAGGGGAGCGATCCGATGAGGGGCGATCCGAGGGTGCATGAGCCATACTCCGATCGTGTTACGCTTCGTTGCTTTATCCAGGAAATTGCCAGATTACACCCATTCACGGAAACGGGCGTAACTTTCAATCCGTAAGTCCGATTGAGGCAAACTAAAGCTCAAACTGAAGCTAATTCAGAGATATACAAGAATTACAGAGCTTTGCTCTGTAATTGCTGTTTTCGGGCCTAAAAATGGTCGTCTTATAGGAGTTTCGGGCCTTTCTTTTTTTGTGATGCGAATTTGACCAAATTGCTGCCTATCTTCCAATGTTGTTCTCCATATCCGAGCGCGATGCTATCCAGATATTCAATGCGATGGCTTTTAACAAAAAGTGTGTCAACATGTTTGCCCCCCATAACATATCTTGTTGGTTGAAGGAAGATGTGTTCTGGATAATCTAAGAAATCAAACCCAGAATGCGACGATCACGCCGGATCGTATTAAGGCCAAAAAACCTACGATCACACGGGATCTTATTAAGGTCAGAGAAATCCAAGAAGACCAAGAGTTTGTACCTGCAAGAAGATAAAACAAATAATGCAAGAATATTTCCTGGATTGCCTTACCGAAGTAAACCACCCGAGAAGATGTTAGAGGGGTTCCAAGACGGCCTTACCGTAGTAAGACGACCAAGGAAAAGCACATGATAATTTGTTTATATTGGACGGATCCAGTTGGGAGCCGGAGCTCATGTTTGTGCTGGACGGATCCAGTTGGGAGTCGGAGCTCAATGTTTATACTGGACGGATCCAGTTAGGAGACGGAGCTCAATGTTTATACTGGACGGATCCAGTTAGGAGCCGGAGCTCAATGTTTATACTGAACAGATCCAGTTAGTAGCCGGAGCTCAAGAGTGATCATTATTGATTCATGAAAGCTAAGCGGCAGTTATTCTAACCCCGAACACGACTGGAGACTACAGGTCGGTTCTGCGTGTGTGGGCCGGTGTTGCCATGCTTATTGCACGCGTTGAAAACAAAAAGGGGCGAGAAGTCGCCTAAAAACCTAAAAACATGAACTACAAACCGGAGTTCGGCAAACTAAAGGGATCCGCTGAGTGGGATCAGTTGATAATAATCCCGTGATTGCTCGATCCAGGATCATTCCCTCTCTGGGGAGTCGGTGGTGGCAGCGCAGTGGCAGAAGCAGGCGTTGTTGGTTGAATGACGTACTCGGGTAGTTCTCCTTGCCTGACTCGATCCTCGATAAGGTCTCGCAAATGTTTGCTGTCATCAGTGTTATGACCATCCATGTCATGAAATATACAGTGTCTGCCAGACTTGTGTTGTGCTAGTGTTGGTTCCCTCTTGGGAGGCCTTGGATATGAGGCATCACCCCCTATATCTACGTAGATATTGCTCAGGGTGTCATTCAGTTCAGTGTATTTGTCGTATCTGGACCCTCTCCGGGGTGGAGCATTACGATCATTCTTTGCATTGGCTGCTCCTTTGCCTTTTCCAGAATCAGATGGTTCTCCATATTTGAGCATGTTGACTTAGAAGGTTTTTTTTCTGGAAGTTGCATCTTCTTCCCGCATAAATCTATCTGCTTCAAGGTAGAGTTCGCCGAAATTTCGTGGTCGATCTCGGTACAAGGATTTTTTGAACTCCGAGTAATCTAGAACGCCAGATATTGCTGCCATCAGTACCATCGATGGTTCAGGGCGATCAACTGATGTTGCTGCAACATTGAATCTTTCCAGGAATGAACGCAGAGTTTCTCTGGGCCTCTGCTTGATTGTGGTAAGGGACACGACATTCTTGGGTCGTGCGATGTGAAACCGAAATTGTTCAAGGAAGCATACGACCAACATGTCCCAACTGCTAATCGATTCTGTTTCTAGCTGTCGAATCCACATGGCTGCTGTATCAGTTGGAAAGAGGGGGAAACATTTAGCCATGACATTTTCTGATGCCGATTGAACTACCATATGTCATTTGTAGCGCATCAAGTGCACGGTAGATCTGTCCTGCCATTGTAGGGCTCCAGTTGTGGAAGTTTGAAATCTGGGGGATTGCGAGAATTCCTGATTTCTTGTGTGAACGGGTTGTGATTGACGTCATCCAAATCGTTCTGATATGTGCATCCTCTTGAGAGGCATTGAATCAGATTTGTGAGCCGATCGCATTCAAAAAGTTGTTGTAAATTGCCAAGATCAGAGCTGGTGCCCCCAGCGTTGAATGCAAGAGTGGATGGAAGCTGTTGGTGAGCTGCCAGGAGCGGATCGTGGGGGCTGGTTCGTAGGGCATGGGGCTCGCAGCTTGCGGCTCGCGGGTCGAGGTGGAGTGTATCGTGGTGGCCGGTTCGTGGTCCATGAGGTGCGATCCAATCGGGTCCTAGAAGTGGGTCACGAACCGGTTGATGTTGAGCAGGCAGGAGCAAGTTGCTGGGATCGGCTCGTGAGCCTGATGGTGCGCCACGATCCGGGTCGTAGTTCAGAGGTGTATCACGAGATGGTTGATGCTGTTGAGGAGCAGGAGCTCGCGATACGGTGTTCATCTGATCTGTAGTTGAAGTAGATAGCAGTGCATTTCCAATAGGGGGTTGCCGTCAGTCCATGTGATGTATGAGCCGTTTCTGTGTTTTCATTTCCAATGACTTGAGCGTTGCATAGCCTTCCATCCATCCGAGCGAAGAATTGGTTGATCATTTCCTGTTGCTTCCTGAGGAGATCATCTTGCTTTGCCATTTGATCCCTCAATTCAGCGAGAGCGCGGTCCATCTCTTCTCTGGTCAAGTATGATGATGGGTCTTCATGGGAGGAAGCCTCCAGGCTTGCCTCATTCCTTGCGTCTTCAATGTCAGCATCATCGGTATGAGCAGAAGTTCCAGTCTTCTTCCTCTTGTTTTCATTTATCCAATAGCCAAAATATCCAAGCAGAAGTTGAAGTTGTCGTGTGCCCCCCACCTGGCATGCCAAAATGTTAGATAAAAATCTGGGCCTAACACCCAAATGCAGATCACAAATCACAGAATGCAGAAAATGATAAATAAGAGGAGTTACACGAAGTTTTTATAGTGGTTCGGCTGTAGATGTAGCCTACGTCCACTTTATAATCTTATTGTTATACTGAAAGATTACAAGAATCAGTTATATGCAAACACACAATCCGTGTGTTAATTGAGATTGCAAGAGGAGAATTTATGTGTAGAAAGGTGCAAAGTCCTTGCAATCGGTAATGGTAGAGGTTGTCTAGATGTAGGAGAAAGTTTCAGCCAAAAAGTCAGAGAGAAAACCTCTCTTTAAAATTCCATGTAAAGGTGTATTTACAGCTGTAGGAGAGCTTCTGGGAAGACCTGTTCGTGATGGGGTACGTGGCAGCCGATCCGGAAAAGTAGGAGCAAGATGTGGCATGAGAACAGGTCAAAACAGTGCGTGTATTAGCAGGTGCAGGGGTCGGTTCGTGGTCATGGGATCGGATCATGATACGGCCTCCACGAACCGAAGTCTGGTCGTGAGCTGGAAGCTGGTGTCCACGGTCGGGTCGTGATCAGGAGGTGTACAACGTGCCAAGGGGGGCAATCCGATGAGGGGCGATCCGAGAGTGCATGAGCCATTCTCCGATCGTGTGACACTTCAATGCTTTATCCAGGAAATTGCCAGATTACACCCATTCACGGAAACGGGCGTAACTTTCAAACCGTAAGTCCGATTGAGCCAAACCAAAGCTCAAACTTAAGCTAATTCAAAGATCTACAAAAGTTACAAAGCATAGCTCAGGAACTGCTGTTTTCGGGCCCAAAAAAGGTCGTCTTATAGGAGTTTCGAGCCTTTCTTTGTTTGTGATGCGACTTTGACCAAATCGCTGCATATATTCTGATGTTATTCTCCATATCCGAGCGCGATGCTATCCAGATATTCAGTGCGATAGCTTTTACCAAAAAGTGTGTCAACATGTTTGCCCCTAGAACATATCTTTCTGGTTGAAGGAAGATGTGTTCTGGATAATCTGAGAAATCCAAACCCAGAATGTGATGATCACGCCGGATCGTATTAAGGCCAGAAAACCGATGATCACATGGGATCATATTAAGGTCAGAGAAATCCAAGAAGTCCAGGAGTTTGTACCTGCAATAAGATAAAACAAATAATGCAAGAATATTTCCTAGATGGCCTTACCGGAATAAACCATCCGAGAAGATTTTAGAGGGATTCCAAGACGGCCTTACCGGAGTAAGACGACCAAGGAAAAGCACATGAGAATTTGTTTATACTGGATGGATCCAGTTGGGAGCCAGAGCTCATGTTTGTACTGAACGGATCCAGTTGGGAGCAGGAGCTCAATGTTTATACTGGACGGATCCATTTAGGAGCCGGAGCTCAATGTTTATATTGGACGGATCTAGTTAGGAACCGGAGCTCAATGTTTATAATGGAAGGATCCAGTTAGGAGCCGAAGCTCAAGAGTGATCATTATTGATTCATGAAAGCTAGGTGATAGTTATTCTAACCCCAAACACGATTGGAGACTACAGGTCGGTTCCGTGCGTGTGGGCCGGTGTTGCCGCGCTTATTACATGCGTTGAAAACAAAGAGGGGCGAGAAGTCACCTAAAAAAATGAACTATGAACCGGAGTCCGGCAAACTAAAGGGGTTCGCTGAGTGGGATCAGTTGATAATAATCCCGCGGTTGCTCGATCCAGGATCATTCCCTCTCCGGGGAGTCGGTGGTGGCAGCGCATGGGCAGATGCAGGCGTTGTTGGTTGAATGACGTACTCGGGTAGTTCACCTCGCCTGATCCAATCCTCGATAAGGTCTCGCAAATGTTTGCATTCATTAGTGTTATGACCATCCATGTCATGAAATATGTAGTGTCAGCCAGAATTACATTGTGCTAGTGTCGGGTCCCTCTTGGGAGGCCTTGGATATGAGGCAGCACCCCCTGTATCTACGTAAACATAGCTCAGGGTGTCATTCAGTTCAGTGTGTTTGTCGTATCTGGACCCTCTTCGGGGTGGAGCATTCCGATCATTCTTTGCATTGGCTGTTCATTTGCCTTTTCCAGAATCAGATGGTTCTCCATCTTTGATCATGTTGACTTCGAGATTTTTTTTCTCGGAAGTTGCATCTTCTTCCCGCAGAAATCTATCTGCTTCAAGGTAGAGTTCACCGAAATTTCGTGGTGGATCTCGGTACAATGATTTTTTAAACTCCGAGTTATCTAGAACGCCGGATACTGCTGCCATCAGTACCATCGATGGTTCAGGGCAATCAACTGATGCTGCGGTAACGTTGAATCTTTCCAGGAATGAACGCAGAGTTTCTCTGGGCCTCTGCTTGATTGTGGTAAGGGACATGACATTCTTGGGTCGTGCGATGTGGACTCAAAATTGTTCAAGGAAGCGTGCGACCAACATGTTCCATCTGCTAATCGATTCTGTTTCTAGCTGTCGAATCCACATGGCTGTTATATCAGTTGGAAAGAGGGGAAAACATTTAGTCATGACGTTTTCCGATGCCGATTGAACTTCCATATGTCGTTTATAGCGCATCAAGTGCACGGTAGGATCTGTCCTGCCTTTGTAGGGCTCCAGTCGTGGAAGTTTGAAATCTGGGGGATTGCGAGAATTCCTAATTTCTTGTGTGAACGAGTTGTGATTGACATCATCCACATCAATCTGATAAGTGCGGCCTCTTGAGAGGCATTGAATAAAATTTGCGAGCCGATCGCCTTCAAAAAGTTGCTGTAAATTGCCAATATCAGAGATGGTGCCCCCAGCGTTGAATGCAAGAGTGGATGGAAGCTGTTGGTGAGCTGCCGGGAGCGGATCGTGAGGGCTGGTTCGTAGAGCATGGGGCTCGCGGGTTGAGGTGGAGTGTATCGTGGTAGCCAGTTCGTGGTCCATGAGGTGCGATCCAATCAGGTCCTGGAAGTTGGTCACGAACTGGTTGATGTTGAGTAGGCGGGAGCAAGTTGCTGTGATCGGCTCGTGAGCCAGGTGGTGCGCCACGATCCGGGTCGCGGTTCAGAGGTGTATCACGAGATGGTTGATGCTGTTGAGGAGCAGGAGCTCGCAATCCGATGTTCATCTAATCTGTAGCTGAAGTAGATAGCAGTGCATTTCCAATAGGGGGTTACCCCCGAGTCCATGTGATGCATGAGCCGTTTCTGTGTTTTCATTTCCAATGACTTGAGCGTTGCTCGGCCTTCCATCCATCCGAGTGAAGAATTGGTTGATCATTTCCTGTTGCATCCTGAGGAGATCATCTTGCTTTGCCATTTGATCCCTCAATTCAGCGAGAGCGCTGTCCATCTCTTCTCTGGTCAAGTATGATGGTAGGTCTTCATGGGAGGAAGCCTCCAGGCTTGCCTCATTCCTTACGTCTTCAGCGTCAACATCACTGGCATGAGCAGAAGTTCCGGTCTTCTTCCTTTTGTTTGCCATTTATCCAATAGCCAAAAAATCCAGGCAGAAGTTGAAGTTGTCGTGTGCCCCCCAACCCGGCGCGCCAAAATATAAGACCAAAATCTGTGTCTAACACCCAAATGCAGATAATAGATCACAGAATGCAGAAAATGATAAATAAGAGGAGTCACGCGAAGTTTTTATAGTGGTTCGGCTGTAGATGTAGCATACGTCCACTTTATAATCTTATTGTTATACTGACTGATTACAAGAATCAGTTATATGCAAACACATAATCCGTGTGTTAATTGAGATTACAAGAGGAGAATTTATGTGTAGAAAGTTGCAAAGTCCTTACAATCGGTAATGGCAGAGGCTGTCTAGATGTAGGAGAAAGTCTCAGCCAAAAAGTCAAAGAGAAAACCTCTCTTTAAAATTCCATGTAGAGGTGTATTTATAGCCACAGGAGAGCTTCAGGGACGACCGGTTCGTGATGGGGTACGTGGCAGCCGATACGGAAAAGTAGGAGCAAGATGTGGCATGAGAAAAGGTCGAAAAAGTGCGTGTATCAGCAGGTGCAGGGGTCGGTTCGTGGTCATGGGATCGGATCGTGATACGACCTCTATGAACTGAAGTCTGGTAGTGAGCTGGAGTGGGAAGCTGGTGTTCATGCTCGGGTCGTGATCAGGAAGTGTACCACGAGCCGAGGGGGGGCGATCCGATGAGGGGCGATCCGAGGGTGCATGAGCCATACTCCGATCGTGTGACGCTTCGTTGTTTTATCCAGGAAATTGCCAGATTACGCGCATTCACGGAAATGGGCGTAACTTTCAGATTGTAAGTCCGATTGAGCTAAACCAAAGCTCAAACTGAAGCTAATTCAGTGATCTACAAAAGTTATGGAGCACAGCTCCATAACTGCTGTTTTCAGGCCCAAAAAAGGTCCTCTTATAGGAGTTTCGGGCCTTTCTTTGTTTGTGATGCGACTTTGACGAAATCGCTGCCTATCGTCTGATGTTGTTCTCCATTTCCGAGCACGATGCTATCCAGATATTCAGTGCGACAGCTTTTACCAAAAAGTGTGTCAACATGTTTGCCCCCCAGAACATATCTTGCTGGTTGACGGAAGATGTATTCTGGATAATCTGAGAAATCCAAACCTAGAATGCGACCATCACGCCGGATGATATTAAGGCTAGAAAACCGACGATCACCCAGGATCGTATTAAGGTCAGAGAAATCTAAGAAGACCAGGAGTTTGTACCTGCAAGAAGATAAAACAAATAATGCAAGAATATTTCCTAGATGGCCTTACCGGAGTAAACCATCCGAGAAGATGTTAGAGGGGTTCCAAGACGGCCTTACCGGAGTAAGACGACCAAGGAAAAGCACATGAGAATTTGTTTAAACTGGACGGATCCAGTTGGGAGCCGGAGCTCCATGCTTTTACTGGACGGATCCAGTTAGGAGCCGAAGCTCAATGTTTATACTGGACGGATCCAGTTAGGGTCGGAGCTCAATGTTTATACTGAACAGATCCAGTTAGGAGCCGGAGCTCAAGAGTGATCATTGTTGATTCATGAAAGCTAAGGGATAGTTATTCTAACCCCGAACACGACTGGAGAATACAGGTCGGTTCCGTGCATGTGGGCCGGTGTTGCCGCGCTTATTACATGCGTTGAAAACAAAGAGGGGCGAGAAGTCGCCTAAAAACCAAAAAACATGAACTACGAACCGGAGTTCGAAAAACTGAAGGGGTCCGCTGAGTAGGATCAGTTGATAATAATCCCGCGGTTGCTCGATCCGGGATCATTCCCTCTCTGGGGAGTCGGTGGTGGCTGCGCAGGGGCAGATGCAGGCGTTGTTGGTTGAATGACGTACTCGGGTAGTTCTCCTCGCCTGACCCGGTCCTCGATAAGGTCTCGCAAATGTTTGCAGTCATCAGTGTTATGACCATCCATGTCATGAAATATGCAGTGTCTGCCAGAATTGCGTTGTGCTAGTGTTGGTTCCCTCTTGGTAGGCCTTGGATATGAGGCAGCACCCCCTGTATCTGTGTAGATATAGCTCAGGGTGTCATTCAGTTCAATGTGTTTGTTGTATCTGGACCGTCTTCGGGGTGGAGCATTACGATCATTCTTTGCATTGGCTACTCCTTTGCCTTTTCCAGAATCAGATGGTTCTCCATCTTTGAGCACGTTGACTTCGAGGGTTTTTCTCTCGAAAGTTGCATCTTCTTCCCGCAGAAATCTATCTGCTTCAATGTAGAGTTCGCCGAAATTTCGTGGTGGATCTCGGTACAATGATTTTTAAACTTCGAGTTATCTAGAACGCCGGATACTGCAGCCATCAGTACCATCGATGGTTCAGGGCGATCAACTGATGCTGCTACAACGTTGAATCTTTCCAGGAATGAACGCAGATTTTCTCCTGGCCTCTGCTTGATTGTGGTGAGGGATATGACATTCTTGGGTCGTGCGATGTGGACCCGAAATTGTTCAAGGAAGCGTGCGACCAACATCTTCCAACTACTAATCGATTCCGTTTCTAGCTATCGAATCCACGTGGCTACTATATCAGTCGGAAAGAGGGAAAACATTTATCCATGACGTTTTCGGATGCCGTTTGAACTTCCATATGTCGTTTGTAGCGCATCAAGTGCACGGTAGGGTCTGTCCTGCCATTGTAGGGCTCCAGTTGTGGAATTTCGAAATCTGGGGGATTGCGAGAATTCCTGATTTCTTGTGTGAACGGGTTGTGATTGACATCATCCACATCGTTCTGATAAGTGCGGCCTATTGAGAGGTGTTGAATCAAATTTGCGAGCCGATCGCCTTCAAAAAGTTGCTGTAAATTGCCAAGATCAGAGCTGGTGCCCCCAGCGTTGAATGCAAGAGTGGATGTAAGCTGTTGATGAGCTGCTGGGAGCGAATCGTGAGGGTTGGTTCGTGGAGCATGGGGCTCGCGGTTCGCGGCTCGCGGGTCGAGGTGGAGTGTATTGTGGTGGCCGGTTCGTGGTCCATAAGGTGCGTTCCAATCAGGTCCTGGAAGTAGGTCATGAACCAGTTGATGTTGAGCAGGCGGGAGCAAGTTGCTGGTATCGGCTCGTGAGCCTGGTGGGGCGCCATGATCTGGGTCGCGGTTCAGAGGTGTATCACGAGATGGTTGATGCTGTTGAGGAGCAGCAGCTCGCGATTCGGTGTTCATCTGATCTGGAGCTGAAGTAGATAGCAGTGCATTTCCAATAGGGGGTTGCCCCCGAGTCAATGTGATGCATGAGCTGTTTCTATGTTTTCATTTCCAATGACTTAAGCGTTGCTCGGCCTTCCATCCATCCGAGCGAAGAATTGGTTGATCATTTCCTGTTGCTTCCTGAGGAGATCATCTTTCTTTGCCATTTGATCCCTCAATTCAGCGAGAGCACATTCCATCTCTTCTCTGGTCAAGTATGATGATGGATCTTCATGGGAGGAAGCCTCCAGGCTTGCCGCATTCCTTACGTCTTCAGCGTCAGCATCATCGGCATGAGCATAAGTTTCAGTCTTCTTCCTTTTGTTTGCCATTTATCAACTAGCCAAAAAAATCCAAGCAGAAGTTGAAGTTGTCGTGTGCCCCCTATATGGCGCGCCAAAATGTTAGACCAAAATCTGGGCCTAACACCCAAATGCAGATCATAGATCACATATCATAGAATGTAGAAAACGATAAATAAGAGGAGACACACGAAGTTTTTATAGTGGTTCGGCTGTAGATGTAGCCTACGTCCACTTTATAATCTTATTATTATACCGACAGATTACAAGAATTAGTTATATGCAAACACACAATCCGTGTGTTAATTGAGATTACAAGGAGGAGAATTTATGTGTAGAAATGTGCAAAGTCCTTGCAATCGGTAATGGCAGAGGCTGTCTAGATGTAGGAGAAAGTCTCATCCAAAAAGTCAGAGAGAAAACCTCTCTTTAAAATTCCATGTAGAGGTGTATTTATAGCTGCAGGAGAGCTTCTGGGAAGACCGGTTCGTGATGGGGTACATGGCAGCCGATCCGGAAAAGTAGGAGCAAGATGTGGCATGAGAACAGGTCAAAACAGTGCGTGTATCAGCGGGTGCAAGGGTCGGTTCGTGGTCATGGGATCGGATCGTGATACGGGCTCTGCGAACCGAAGTCTGGTCGTGAGCTGGAGTGGGAAGCCGGTGTCCACGGTCGGGTCGTGATCAGGAGGTGTACCACGAGCCGAGGGGGCGATCCTATGAGGGGCGATCCGAGGGTGCATGAGCCATACTCCGATCGTGTGACGCTTCGTTGCTTTATCCAGGAAATTGCCAGATTACACCCATTCACGGAAACAGGCGTAACATTCAAACCGTAAGTCCGATTGAGCCAAACCAATGCTTAAACTGAATCTAATTCAGAGAACTACAAGAGTTATGGAGCATAGCTTAGGAACTGCTGTTTTTGGGCCCCAAAAAGGTCGTCATATAGGAGTTTCGGGCCTTTCTTTGATTGTGATGCGACTTTGACCAAATCACTGCCTATCTTCTGATGTTATTCTCCATATCCGAGCGCGATGCTATCCATACATTCAGTGCGACAGCTTTTACCAAAAAGTGTGTCAACATGTTTGCCCCCCAGAACATATCTGTCTGGTTTAAGGAAGATGTGTTCTGGATAATCTGAGAAATCCAAACCTAGAATGCGACGATCACGCTGGATCGTATTAAGGCCAGAAAACCGACGATCACACGGGATCATATTAAGGTCAGAGAAATCCAAGAAGACCAGGAGTTTGTACCTGCAAGAAGATAAAACAAATAATGCAAGAATATTTCCTACATGGCCTTACCGGAGTAAACCATCCGAGAAGATGTTACAGGGGTTCCAAGACGGCCTTACCAGAGTAAGACGACCAATGAAAAGCACATGAGAATTTGTTTATACTGGACGGATCCAGTTGGGAGCCGGAGCTCATGTTTGTACTGGACGGACCCAGTTGGGAGCCGGAGCTCAATGTTTTTACTGGACGGATCCAGTTAGGAGCCGGAGCTCAATGTTTTCGCCAGATGGATCCAGTTAGGAGCCGAAGCTCAATGTTTATACGGGACGGATCTAGTTAGGAGCTAAATCTAAAGAGTGCTCATTATTGATTCATGAAAGCTAAGCGGCAGTTATTCTAACCCCGAACACGACTAGAGACTACAGGTCGGTTCCGTGCGCGCGGGCTAGTGTTGCCGCGCTTATTACATGAGTTGAAAACAAAGAGGGGCGAGAAGTCGCCTAAAAAACTAAAAACATGAACAACGAACCGCAGTCCGACAAACTGAAGGGATCCGCTGAGTGGGATCAGTTGATAATAATCCCGCGATTGCTCGATCCAGGATCATTCCCTCTCCGAGGAGTCGGTGGGGGCAGGGCAGGGGCAGATGCAGGCGTTGTTGGTTGAATGACGTACTCGGATAATCCTCCTCGCCTGACCCGGTCCTCGATAAGGTCCCGCAAATGTTTGCAGTCATCAGTGTTATGACCATCCATGTCATGAAATATGCAGTGTCTGCCAGAATTGCGTTGTGATATTGTTGGTTCCCTCTTGGGAGGCCTTGGATATGAGGCATCACCCCTGCACCTACGTAGATATTGCTCAGGGTGTCATTCAGTTTAGTGTATTTGTCGTATTTGGACCCTCTCTGGGGTGGAGCATTACGATCATTCTTCGCATTGGCTGCTCCTTTGCCTTTTCCAGAATCAGCTGGTTCTCCATCTTTGAGCATGTTGACTTTGAGGTTTTTTTCTTGGAAGTTGCATCTTCTTCCCGTAGAAATATATCTGCTTCAAGGTAGAGTTCACCGAGATTTCATGGTGGATCTCGGCACAAGGATTTTATAAACTACGAGTTATCTAGAATGCCGGATACTGCTGCCATCAGTACCATCGATGGCTCAGGGCGATCAACTTATGCTGCTGCAATGTTGAATCTTTCCAGGAATGAACGCAGAGTTTCTCTGGGCCTCTGCTTGATTGTGGTGAGGGACATGACATTCTTGGGTCGTGCGATGTGGACCCGAAATTGTTTAAGGAAGCCTGCGACCAACATGTTCCAACTGCTAATCGATTCCGTTTCTAGCTGTCGAATCCACATGGTTGCTATATCAGATAGAAAGAGGGGAAAACATTTAGCCATGACGTTTTCCGATGCCGATTGAACTTCCATATGTCGTTTGTAGCGCATCAAGTGCACAGTAGGATCTTTCCTGCCATTGTAGGGCTCCAGTTGTGGAAGTTTGAAATCTGGGGGATTGCGAGAATTCTTGATTTCTTGTGTGAACGGGTTGTGATTGACGTCATCCACATCATTCTGATAAGTGCGGCCTCTTGAGAGGCGTTGAATCAGATTTGCGAGCCGATCACCTTCAAAAAGTTGCTGTAAATTGCTAAGATCAGAGCTGGTGCCCCAGCGTTGAATGCAAGAGTGGATGGAAGATGTTGGTGAGCTGCCGGGAGTGGATCGTGGGTGCTGGTTCGTGGAGCATGGGGCTCGCGGTTCGCGGCTCGTGGGTCAAGTTGGTGTGTATCGTGGTGGTCGGTTCGTGGCCCATGAGGTGCGATCCAATCAGGTCCTAAAAGTAGGTCACGAACCGGTTGATGCTGAGCAGGCGAGAGCAAGTTGCTGGGATCGGCTCGTGAGCCTGGTGGTGCGCCACGATCTGGGTCGCGGTTCAGAGGTGTATCACGAGATGGTATATGCTGTTGAGGAGCAGGAGCTCGCAATCCAGTGTTCATCTGATCTGTAGCTGAAGTAGATAGTAGTGCATTTCCAATAGGGGGTTGCCCTCGAGTCCATGTGATGCATGAGCCGTTTTTGTGTTTTAATTTCCAATGACTTGAGCGTTGCTCGGCCTTCCATCCATCCGAGCGGAGAATTGGTTGATCATTTCCTATTGCTTCCTGAGGAGATCATATTGCTTTGCCATTTGATCCTTCAACTCAGCGAGAGCGCGGTCCATCTCTTCTCTGGTCAAGTATAATGATGGGTCTTCATGGGAGGAAGCCTCCAGGCTTGCCTCATTCCTTGCGTATTCAGCGTCAGCATCATCGGCATGACCAGAAGTTCCAGTCTTCTTCCTTTTGTTTACCATTTATCCAATAGCCAAAAAATCCAAGCAGAAGTTGAAGTTGTCGTGTGCCCCCCTACCTAGCGCGCCAAAATGTTAGACCAAAATCTGGGCTAACTCCCGAATGCAGATCACAGATCACAGAATGCAGAAAATGATAAATAAGAGGAGACACACGAAGTTTTTATCGTGGTTCGGCTGTAGATGTAGCCTACGTCCACTTTATAATCTTATTGTTATACTGACAGATTACAAGAATCAGTTATATGCAAACACACAATCCGTGTGTTAATTGAGATTATAAGAGGAGAATTTATGTGTAGAAAGGTGCAAAGTCCTTGCAATCGGTAATAGCAGAGGCTGTCTAGATGTACGAGAAAGTCTCAGCCAAAAAGTCAAAGAGAAAATCTCTCTTTAAAATTCCATGTAGAGGTGTATTTATAGCTGTAGGAGATCTTCTGGGAAGACCGGTTCGTGATGGGGCACATGGCAGCTGATCCGGAAAAGTAGGAGCAAGATGTGGCATGAGAACAGGTCAAAACAGTGCATGTATCAGCAGGTGCAGGGGTCTGTTCATGGTCATGGGATCGGATCGTGATACGGCCTCCACGAACCAAAGTCTGGTCGTGAGCTGGAGTGGGAAGCTGGTGTCCACGGTCGGTCGTGATCAGGAGGTGTACCATGAGCCGAGGGGGGCGATCCGAGGGTGCATGAGCCATACTCCGATCGTGTGACGCTTTGTTGCTTTATCCAGGAAATGGCCAGATTACACCCATTTACGGAAACGGGCGTAACTTTCAAACCGTAAGTCCGATGAGCCAAACCAAAGCTCAAACTGAAGCTAATTCAGAGATCTACAAGAGTTACGGAGCTTAACTTGGTAACTGCTGTTTTCGAGCCCAAAAAAGGTCGTCTTATAGGAGTTACGGGCCTTTCTTTGTTTGTGATGCGACTTTGACCAAATCGCTGCCTATCTTCTGATGTTGTTCTCCACATCCGAGCGCGATGCTACCCAGATATTCAGTGTGACAGCTTTTATCAAAAAGTGTGTCAACAGTACCCTTTAAGTAGTTCATGAGCCATAAGCACATTATCTAAGATGCTTCTCTTAGGCAAGAAAGCAAATTGGTTAGGAGAAATTATGTTAGACAAAATACTTTTAAGTCTATTAGTTATAATCTTAGTAATATATTTTTATATAATGTTGCAACAAGATATAGGTTTGAAAACATTAACATGATTGACATTCTTAGGTTTAGGAATTAAAGCTATAACAGTGTTATTAAAAGAATCCATTATTGGCATTTTTTAAAAAGTGTTGATGGCTTTGCGCACATCATACCCTATAATTTCCCAATAGTGAGTACAAAAAGTGGCATTAAAGCCATCAACTCTCCACTTGATGATTTATTTAAGGAGAAGACAACATCCTTAATTTCATTAACCCTGATCAGAGAACTTAATTTACCAAAGTCCTCTTGACTTTACCATGGAAGGAGAGAGCGAATGATTTCATAAATGAGAGGGTTAAAATTAGAATCATTACCAAAGAGATAAGAGAAGTACCTGATCAAAGCCTGTTAAAGTCCTTTTTGATTGTCCTAAACATTACCATCTTTGTCAATTATGCTAAAGAAATTCTCTTTGTTGTGCTTTGCTTTGAGGGCGGAACAGAAAAATGCAGTGCGTTCTATCTCCTTCCTCTTGCTACTTTATTCTAGCCATTTGCTTCTGCATTAACGACTCTTTGTACAGGTATCCTAATGGTTTCTAGAGCAGATGCTTTCATGGCTAGCAAGAGTAGGATTGCTTGCCTCTAGAAGCATTTTAGATTGTATAAGTCCTAGTTGTTCATTCAAGTGATCTTCTTGTTTTGTACCTCTTCCAAATTTGTTTCTAGCCCAGTCTTTCAAAGCATGTTTTAAATTTTTCAGCTTTTTGTGTAGAACAAACATGGAGTTGCCATAACATGGCATGTTCCACTGAACCATACTCAAAAAGTCAGTTTCTTTATCCAAGAATCGAAGAATTTGAAGCTTGACTTCCTGATAAAGCCTTGAATAGCTAAAGAAATGATTATGGGGAGTGGTCAGATAGTTTGGGCCAAGGCAAGTGATTAGATAAAGAAGGCCATTTTCTTAAACTGTGGAGGTTACAGAAAGCATGATCAATTTTGGAGAAAGTTCTTATGCCTTCTTTTTTCTTATTTTTCAAAGTATATGCAACCAAAGTGGCATTAATTTCAATGAGATCAGAGTCGCTAATTGCAATGTTCAAAGACTTAACTTCACTTAAAGAAACTGGGATACCACCAGTCCAATTAGATAGTTTGAGTAGGAGTTGAAGTCACCACACACATTCCAAGAGTGAGTGTTTTACCTAAGGAAGGATAATAACTTATAAAGGTTGGCTCTAGCATTAACAATGTTACATGCATAATTGAAGGTGATATAGTATGATGTTTGGGTAGGAGTGTGAATGTTATGGCAATGAATACATTAACTAGAGGAAGTAATTTTGGTCGTGTTATGAAGTCTTGGTCAAATAAGATAAATAGTCTACCATAACTAGCATCCTTAAGATCATGAATGATGGACCAAGTAGGGCTAATATACCGGGCAACCCTGGCAGTAAGGTGATCATTCAACTTGGTTTCAGAATTGCAAAAACACCAAGATTGTACTTTTTGTAAGGATCTTGCATTCATCAAGTTTAAAGTCTTAATGTGCTCCTATGACATTCCATATGCCTATGGTTTCGTAACATTGATCGAATTTTTGTTCTTCAGCTAGCTGTTTCTGTAGCCTAGTCATTGGGATGGAATTAAGGGTAATAGAAGACTCAGAGGAACTTTCCTTGTCTTTTTAGCTTTGCTAATTGAAGGCATATTGTAACGACCTGTGGGATTCGACGCCTGAATTCTGACAGTAATACACAAACCCCGTATTACTTGCGAACTCAAGTATCGAAAACAACAGATAGTTATTAGAAAGAAATTAGAGGGTGAGATAAGAAAGAAAGAAATATTAGATAAGAATAAATAAGAAGAAGAAACACATCAGAAGCAAACTCTCACATCGCAGCGGAACAAAATATAATATAGAAATAAATCTTCACTGAGAGCTTTAAAAATATTTACAATCATCATAGTACATCAACACATCTGCACAGTTATGATAACCTGTCCTCATATACAACACATAGAGGAACGGTATCTATATAATATCATACGTCTGAACTCTTCCAGCTTGTATCTTCACAGCATTTGATAACCTGAACCTGTAAAACCCGGTCTAACTCGAGCACTGCAAACTCCGGATCAGTCTGGTGAACAAGAGTGAGAAAAACACACTAAGTTTAAAGGTATCACACAACTTGATTTTAAAATCAAAATCTTTTCTAAAAGAAAAGGATAATCGTAAGACTGATCCACACATAAACACAGACGGTTTTTACCTTGCGATAATCCAAAATATTTTTGGAATCAATATCTTTTCTGATATTATAATAGTGTCTAAATACAAATAAATATTAATATAGCAGAACACTAGCATCTCACGCTTTACATACATAGTATACAATCAAACCGCGGGCTCTTATTGAAGGATAGATTTTCATGGCAAGGTATGGACAACCACCCTTCCGACAATGTACCACCAGAGATGAATACATTGGGGGTTCAACAAGAACATCTAGCAACCCAAGCTAAACATGACCGGCCCCTCACTTCTCTAGAAAGTACCGAATATAACATCACCACGGTTGGGGGCCAGCCAACCGAACCGATAACATATATACACAAATAAAAGGGACAACCAAAGGCATTTGATTTCTCCAGATCAAATAATGATATACCCATTTGATGGGTGCAACCCACATAGCCATGTACCTACCCGATTTTATACCATTTCCCGGTTGATAAGGCTTGAGGTCATAATTTCTTTCTTTCTTTCTTTCTTTATTCTTTTAGAACATCTGGACACCATTCAGTTTGAATGTCACATCGTCGGAGGCGTCAACCCACTAATTGACGTCCACAACTATACCCTATGTATAAAAGAAGTGCCCCTCTTTGCCACTGACTCGGTATATTTGTAAAAATCAATGTACGTGGTTTTTAGGAAATACTCTATCAAACATTCGTCCATACAAGTCCTCCAGGAACAGTATGAACTGAAGGCACCCTCCTACCACATCCTATATAGGTATCACCCTAAGGATCAGTAGCGAGTAGTCCTTGCACTCCGCAGATTCCAATCACATCAGAATCACTATCAAAATATCTCTAGGTGATACCTAGAGAAATTTATCAAGTAGTCCTTCTTCTCATGAAGATAAACGATCTTCGATTGCTCCGTCTTCAATCAGAAATTTCCACATATTCGCTGGTTTGGAACGGTTTTTGAATATAAATTCGATCCCGGTCTTTCCGTACAAACAATCGTAAAGGTCAGATTTGATAGTCGGTTATTTAACTATCAAATAAACAATCATGAGAATAAAATGAGTTTACTAGTTTAGTACCAGCATTACTTAGCCGCTTTAATTAAAAATGATTAATGATAGTTAATTTAAAACTCTTAAATATTTCAACATTACGAATATAGCTTTTTATTTCTTATTTAACATAAAGTTATTTCAAAACTGTTTTATTCTCATACTTAGGAGAATATTCTATAATCATATTCGATTTTCAATCCTACTATCATTTTCAAAACATTTGCTACCTCGTACTTTATTATCTATACTAGGAAAAACAATTCAACTTATCATTCATAAAATAATGTTACGAAATCTCTTTTGTTTCGTTACTTGAAAGCAATAACCAACTCTTATTCTTTTAGAGTAAATCTGTTCCAAAACTCCACTTTCATTTTCTTTACCTCAAAAATACCATTACAATTTCACAAAAATCTCTTTTACATCTTCCTTTTCTTGGGAAAAAGTACAATATATATATATATATACTCGAATCTTCACATTTCCGTTACCTTGGAAATTACATTATATATTCTCAAATCCTTTTTATTTCCATTAATTGGAAATCTCAATATATATTCTCAAATCTTGCGATTAACATTATGTTATTATTTTACATATGTAAATAATAAATTATGCTTAACCTCTTTTCCATTACAAACTAATATCATCCTCAGGTAGTCCTAAAGTCGTTCAAGTTGGGGTATTTATTTATTTACCTCTCAGATATTGGTCAACAACGTTCTTATCTTAAGATAGATATAAGTTGTAATTCACAAACCGATATTCATTCTAATAACAGACACATCTCATTTAGCTATTTTATTTAAAATATGGTTTATCTCTTACTTTCAAAAATCTCCTTCTCGAATATGACCATTATTTCTTAATTCATAGATTAAGTAATTGCTTATTAAAACATCACCTTTTATTCTTCTTTAAACAACTCGTTTAATTACTCGGATTTTTGTTACACAATCCCATTACTTGCTCCTTTACTAAATTCCCTTTTAACTATCCCTTTTCTAATCCATTCAACCATTTTCCGATTGAAAATTTTATTTCAATTTCCTTCATTTTACTTAGTTCCATTATTAAGTAACGTTAATTTAAAATTAACACTTTAACCCCATATTTCTTTTTATAAACCTCGTTTATAAAACTCTAGTTTAATATAAACCCTTTATATCTCCATCTCCTTTTAACTTAATTCAAATATTAAGTAAACATAATTTAAACTATCTTATTCGCTTAAAATTCCTTTTATAACTTTGTAATAAAAACCCGGGTTTTAATATAAAACCTGTTCATAAACTCCTTTCACAATTCAATTAGATTTCTTTTCAACTTCGATTACTTTTCAAATGAATCTCAATTAAAAAGTAATCTAATAAATTATTATTAAATAAAATAATAATTTACTTCAATCATTAACTAGTAGTAGTTAACTTCTTAATTAACTAAAATAAATAGTAAATTCCCATGTTAAAATCTTATTCAAATTAAAACAAATGTCTGTTAAACTATTTCATTAGATTGATTCAAAACAAACTGATTTAATAATCAATTCCAGTTAAAACGGTTAACTTAGTCAACTTAAAATATAGTTATCTCATTAACCAATTCCAATTAGTTCTTCCTTTAAATTAATTAATAATATAATTAGTTTAATTAATTCCATTTAATTCTTTCTTAAAAACAAATAATCCAAATCTTAACTGTTAGTTTAACTTTTACTCATTTGCTTATAAATCCTATTAACATAAGTAGTTGCTTTATAAAATCATTTAATACTTACTTATAAACTAAAACAATAAATAATAAATATTAATTCCTTTTAATAAAAATTTATTCAAAATAACAATTTAAAAATCTATCTTCAGTTATAAAAATAAAATTTTATAACTTCATTTTTGTTGATTCACCTGAGGGTAAATCGATATTTATAAAACGATTGATTTATTGGCCATATACTTCCAATTACTCAACTAATATTGCCCACTGGTAAAAACAAAAACAAACGTTGAATATCCAACCAATGATCAACATCCAAATCAATCATCCAATAAGAACAGTTCATATAATGATAATATAAAAATAAATAACGTCTAATATATCTGAGGAATCCAGTTGGATCCCTCCAACCTATTCTTCCTTGCATTCAAATAGGTTATCTCAAATAAACTCATTCAATTCAATTTAACTGATTATCTCTATAGAAATAAATAATGACTATTTAACATCAACCAATTTATTTAATATTAACAAAACAATTCAAATAGTTCAATAAATTAAACACGTTTATTCTATAAACGTGGCCAACATGGTAGGTTACCTCATTTGGGTCCAATCGTTAAAATAACGATTTGGTTTTTCAATGAAATTAAACAACTTTTAATTTCATCGGTTCAATCAATATATGCAACATATATTTAACAAACAGCCAACCATAGCAACCATAACACAAAACTATAAAACCCGACTTGTATAAAATATAAGTGGGAAGAACCGAGTGAGTTTAACTCACCTTGATTTTCTTTGTTGATAAAACAGCCCGTTTCAGTTAAATTAAACAAGCGTTTAATTCAACTGAAAATTAAAGTTGATCCTAATTCTATCCAATTTTGTTCCATAGTGTAGATCTCGTTAAGACGAGTCCAATATCCCTTATTTTGTTCCATTCTGATAAGATATGAATTAGTTATTAAAAATTGAAGTTGATATAATTTAATTACTAATTAATCTTTAATCATTATTTAAATTAAACTAATTATAGTTTAAACTAATTATGTTTAAAATGTGACTGATTCCCTTTGTTTGTTTCCTTCCATGTACTTCGTTTATTCAGTATTACCCAATCATCCCAATCATCATACCGACATAGAATTTACGGCTTCGGCTAATACGTTTTTATAATTAAATTAATTAATCTTAATCATTATATTAATTTAATAACTACGTCTTGAAAATAGAACCGATCACTTATGTTTTGTTCCTCAGGCTCGCTCATCCATTACCCAATCAATTTACTTGAACCCCTTCGTTTTTTATTCATTTCAGGCTTCTCCAACGAAACTGAACCGTGCTTCACACCAAAACCGAACTGCCGCTACCATGTGTGTCCACCGAACGTCGATCAACGCATGCCACTGCCAGCGCCTCCGCGTCAACAACCCTCGCCTCATCCCTTGCTCCACCTGTCTCCCCTAATCGCCGGCAAACATCTGCGAACCACATCACCCTTCAAGTGAAATTCAGGCCACCACGATAGTCTAGCTTCCATCATCATCGTTCAGATCGCGTATCTTGCCAAGCCAGACGATTTTCTAGTTTAAAGTTTTCGAATTCAATTAATGGATCGGGAGAAAAATTGGTGGAGAAGATACTGTTTTCAGACAGTCAGTTAATTTGGGTGGCGGTGTAAAGACTCGTAACTTCCCCGTGAAGGAAAGAGCGGATACTTCGAGGAAAATACACAAAAGAACGCAGACAGAAGAACATTTCATTGTTTATTACAACAATTCCATCAGAATACAAGAATATACAGAGTATGAATAAATATTACACATTTGATAAATATCAGAGATTACAATAAATTACATGGCAGTGGAAACAATACAAAACAAAACTAGAAGTAATACACGGATACAGAGCTTTCCGAGTATCGTTCCAGCTGTAAATCAGGTTCCTGTGAATATAAATCTGCAAAACCAAAACTACTAGCTGCCCCTGCGGAAATAGGGGCACCCAGAGTTTAGGTTAAAACAATAAACTCCAGGTCAGTCATGTGACTGGTGTGAGAACTAAAACAGTTATTAATCTTTATTTTAAAGTTAGGTAAATCAAGGGACCACGCTGTATAACACGGAACAGGTTTTCTCCCAAGAATATCAGTGCATAAAACAACAGCACAATGCTAAATAAAGAACAATGAAGCTATTATAAGACCCAGGTCCCATCACACAATGCAACACAAGCCGGAGGATAGGGTTTTTACCTTATAATAGCCAAGAATGCTTGATACATTTAAAACAAATCATTTGATACTATTATAAGTCCATAGTGTATAAAACAACTTCAAATCATAAGTATCAATCATAGATGGCATAAGTGCCCCATACCACTATGTCGCCATACTAGGCTCTACAATCAATACTGCAAAGTCACGTATTGGAAGTTGGATTTCCATTTGTGAACCGAGGCAAAAGATAGTCCTCTATCGATTCGAGACTGTCTAGCCCGAGTCTCAGGCTACAGCTGCAACTGCACCTAGGAGCCACAGGGTCGGTCCACTAATGTGGATTAAAATGCCTAAACACTGCGTTTCCCCGCCCTTTGGGGCGTAAATGAGCCAAATGACTCCATCGGCTCCACACAATCACCGATATATCCGAGGCGCCTGGCAACAACAACAACCACATAGGTGAAAAGTATATAAATGTCAGCCAGTTTAAGCACTGACACCACCACTAGCTAGAAAGAAACGCATGCCCTCCCTGGATCCTTCTCCCGTTTCTGGTTCACAACCGGGGTTTGAGGCTCGCGAATCCACGCTACACAAATCTATGCCACACAGGCCATGCTTTGATCATCAACCACAAGACTTTGCATTTAAACATAAGCCTTGATCATATTGCCACTTAGGCATGCCACACAGGCAATTCACTCCATGCGATTAATATAGATCGATATATAACCCCTGAGCTCGTACGTCTTAGAGAAGGGGGTTAAGCAAGAGAATAAATTCTCCGTCGCCAAACAGATATATATTTAATAGAAATCAATCACACATAATAAAATCCAATGTCAGACACACAATCCATTTGCAAGTTCGTTCTGGGTCTGAACGAAACCGGAGGCACCTAGTACCCCGCATATCCATCGATCTCCAAGTACGTCTGGACGATCACCAACTGATTCCCTCCTTTTGGGTGTATAGACCAATTAAGATCATCAGTAATTGCCCAAACGACGTGAAGACCTCCAGTCTTTGACCACCGTCTTCATCCACGACACCACGTCGAATCAGTTATTCAGAATGGGATAAACCCGGTCTTTCCAAATAACTCGCCTTTATAATAAACAAGGGTTACACAAACACAACATACGCCTCATTCCAATTCAGAATATTCATTTTATTCAAATATTCTTATTCTTTGGAAAAGGTTCCCATTAATTTTATCAAAGATAAATTCTTTAAATTTATTCTTTAATCTTCCTTTGAATATCGATTCAAATTAGTCGGGATTAGCGAACCACACCGAAGTAATCATTTATTTTATTTCCCAATCCCAACCTATTCATCCCATGAAGTAAAACTGGTCATACTTCATATCTAACACCACAGTGTTATCGGTAAATTCAATTACCATTTCACGTTCAAATCTAATTAAAGATTTAACTATCACCTGGAGCAAAACTGGTGATACTCCTTTCTCGATTATTTCAATCTAATTAAAGATTCATTAAAACTCCACTTAGTTTTAATCCTCCCTATAATCACTATCAATGATTATTTAACTTGGGAAATCACATCTTGTCTTTAACTGGGTTAAAGAACCAATGTCATTTAAAACATGGTTCACTATAAACCCAAAATCACATTACATTAATTATCGGGTTAAAGAACAAGTGTTATTTAAAACACCGTTCATGATAAACCCAAAAATCAATCCAAATTCAATTCCAATTAAATACCATTTAATGGGTACACTTCATTAAATCTAAACAAAAAGATTTAATCTTTTTCTCAACTGGGTTTAAGAACAATGTTAATGAAGACACCATTCACGGCAAACCCAAATCACATTTGATATTAAATACAAGGCTCTGAATAGAAAATATATCGGCTTATATTCAATATCAAATTCTACGACCAACAAATATCGTATTGGAAATAACGATATAAATATATCTTTCAAATTCCCATAACAATATTTGTATCATCACGAAAAGCAACATCGAAATATTCCAAAGACAATTTCGATTCAAATCCATTCCAATTCAATTATTGGAAATTCTGGTTATTTTCAAAACCATTTCAAATCCACTTTATTTATTTTAAAAATAAATAGAATTATAATTCTAGTTCAAAACTAGTTCATTTCGATAAAAATCAATTTTTATCTTTTCAAATTTGGGATTTTTCATCCCAATTCTTCACAAATCATTTCTTATGATTTTACACAAATTATTACTATTTTTAATAATTTTATCAAGGCCCGTACAGTCGATTTCCATCAACGGCCATCGAACTGCACTTACAGCGACCTTTTCCAAATTTGATTTGGACATAATCCAAATCCACCGTTAGATTTCTAATTTTTAATATCCGCTAGAAAGCTATTTTCGATGCGAACCCAACGGTTCTGGTTTTAGGAGAATCCGACGGTCGGATCTCCCGTAATATCCGTTCGAAGTCAAAGGTCGAAGTTCGCGAACTGCCGCGGCGCGTTCTATTCAGGCCATTATATTATATATATAATATATACTTCGTCGATTTCATTTTAAAATGTATTTCATAAATCGTTTTAAATTCGTTTTCAAAACAATTTCAACTTCCTTTTCAAATTCAAATCAAGATTGAATTTTTCAATATAAATTCATTTTAATTTCATTTCAAATCGATTTCAATTCAATTTCAATTTAATTTGAATTTCGATTCATTTCAATTTAATTTGAATTTCAATTCATTTCAATTTAATTCGAATTTCAATTCAATTCGAATTTCAAATCTATTCAATTTAATTCGAATTTCAAATCTATTCAATTTAATTTGAATTTCAAATCTATTCAATTTAATTTGAATTTCAAAATTTATTCAATTTAATTCGAATTACAAAATCACTTCAATTTAATTCGAATTTCAAATCTATTCAATTTAATTCGAATTTCAAAATCACTTCGATTTAATTCAAATTTCAAATCTATTCAATTTAATTCGAATTTCAAATCTATTCAATTTAATTCGAATTTCAAAATCACTTCAATATTCATTGAAAAATGAATAAAATTGATATAAATATCGTTCACGTCAAAATGGCGTCAATCTATCCAACACAGCTTTTATTCAACACATGAATTTATTTTTAATTCAACACATGAATTTATTTTCAATTCAACACATGAATTTATTTTCTATTCAACACATGAATTTATTTTTCAATTCAACACATGAATTTATTTTCAATTCAACACATGAATTTATTTTCTATATTGGAATGAGGCCCAATCAATTACCATATAATGTTAATTATATGGATTTTCTACAACACATGTATATAACAGAAACGATAAATAATCAACCATCATCCAAAGTGCACCGCATAACTGCATAAGCATTAAATATAAATAATTAATGCTTACACAGTCTGTCAACCCATCGATTGACATACAACTAAACAATCGGGATTAGTGTACGTCAAATATCATCCCAATACCCGTGTGGGGTTTCAAATCAACAAACACAGATTTTATTTGTGTAGTTGGGCGATGTGTAAAACTTATCGTCCCAATCAATATCAATCAAATCAGTGTATATAAACAAATCTCCGATTTGTTTATAAATATTTATTTTATATACACGTTAAAAATCATATTTTTAACTATAGAATATTTTTCACTATAAAATATTTTATTTCATTTCACATCACACAAACAAATTTCACAACACAGCAACCAAACAAACAAGTCATCCATGGTCTGTGGACGACGGGTGTCGGGTGCTACTAAGCACCGTCTGCATCCTAGTATATATTTCAAACTAGAAATAAAAATAAAAGTGAGGAGTTCTCACCGACTAGCTAAACCAAACACCACGACTCTTCATATGTAGAAATCTTCGTCGTGCTCGCCTTTTGTCAATTTCATTGTCCGTAGCCACTACATATACAAAAATCACATTTTTATATTGTTGCTATGTATATAAAAATCACATTTTTATACCGCTACTATATAGATAAAAATTCTATTTTTATACCCTTAGTAATATAATAAAAAATATATTTTTATCACGCTATTTCAATAAGTAAAAATCATATTTTTTTATATCTTCTTCATATATTTTTACAATGCTTCTTCCGATATAAAAAAACGAATTTTTATATTCTTCATATATATAAAAATCGAATTTTTATATTCTCCACCTTATAAAAATCATATTTTTAATACTCTTCATAAATAAAGATCATATTTTTATTATACTAAAACTATAAAAATCATGTTTTTATTACTCTAGTATATGTATAAGAACCACTTCTTTGATCATATAAAAAATCTAATTTTTACACCAACGCTACATTCATAAAAATCATATTTTTATTCTTTCTATAATATAAAAATCATATTTTCATACTTTCTATAATATAAAAATCATATTTTTAAACTTTCTATAATATAAAAATCATATTTTTATACTTCTCATATGATAAAAATCATATTTTTATCCTACTAAAAATATAAAAATTATATTTTTACAACTCTACATACATATAATAATTCAGTTTTTATTACTAAGCTATTTTTAAATTTAAACTGAGATTAAAACCTAATTTAAAACTAAAAAAATCACCTTCGCTAGAGGGCTGCTACACTATCGTCGGAGGGGGCCAGAGCGGAGGCCGTGGGGATGGAAACCGGCGCCGGCGACGAGCTTGGGGGAGGGGGGCGACTGTCTTCTTCGATTTGGGAGGGGGTTCTACGGTTTTGGGGTTTGGGGCTGCGCGCTGGGGAAGGAAGAGGAGGGGAAGGGGTGTGGTAGCCGGCCCAAGCTCGGCGATGGCGGCGCTGGCGATTTGAGGGGGGGCGATGGAAGTGGCGGTCCCCCCGTAGCTCTCCTCTTCCTTTTTTTTCTTTTTCTTTGAAGTCGGGTTTGAACGAGATGGGGGAGGGATGCTGTTTGACTGAATGGGGAAGGGGGGATAAATATAAAGTAGGGTTGACTTTTTATTTATTTAATTATCCCCAAAAAGCAACATTTATTTTCGAACTCGAAATTTGTAACGACCCGCATTCTACGCATCGCAGGATCGTAGAATATTTATTTCATTCCCACACGAAGTCGTATGGTCATGTAGCTTTGGGAGACGACTATTGGGGTCGTTTCCCATGTTCATGATTTTTGCCGATTTTTAAATGACCATTTTGCCCCTAACCGGTACTGTTTTGGCAATAACTTTTGATTGGAAAGGAATTTTGACCTGAAACCACTTCCATTGGCTCCGGATGATGGTTTACCTTTCCGTATAGTGGTTACATTAGCCAAACGGACTCATCGTTTGGGAGATATGCCGAAAACAAGGTTTAGAAGGTGAAAACAACTTAACCGGGCCTAATTAGGATGATTAGCAAGAGGGCCCATGACCCATTTCGGGATTAGAGATGTATAGGGGCTGATTAGGGTTAGAAAACATTTCTTCCAGCTGCCACTTTCATTCTTTAAACCCTAACAATGGTCTCCAACACTCAAATCAATTTCTAATCGAGTTTTGGCTTAATCTACATCAAATTAAGGAAGATCTTCACCAAATCAGTAGTAGAGTTGCTGTGTTACATTGGTATTCGTGCCCAAACAGTAGAGTTTCAGTTCTAAAGGTTTCGTTTGTGGCCAAGGTGAGTGATTTGCATAGTTGTGCACTAATTACGGTTAATTAAGGGTAATTAGTGAAGATTAGCGAATTTTTACACTAATAAATTCTGGAAAAATATTTATAAATTCTTAAATAATGTTTTAGACCTCTACTAGTAATTTGGTTTGATTTGATTAAATTTTGCTAATCATATCATTAGTTTTGCCTAAACATGCTTAAGGGAAAATTGGGGTTTTAGGCTATGTTTGATCCATTTCACGTGTTATGGTTGTTGTTTTGATGTTTGAGGTCACTTCTCTATGATGCTATGACTATATGGTATGTTTTGTGATTGATTAGAACTGTTAGATTGGTCGAAAACGCCATCGTATGGCGTAAAACAGTCGCTGGAAAGTCACAGGAAATATGCAGGGTTTCGAACCGGATCGGATCGGATAATTAGGCTCCGATCGGATTGGAGAACTGGGCAAGTGGACTTGATTCAGATTGGAACTTAGCATAAGGGGCTTGGCGAGAAGGAAGGCCATTTGCTTAGAATTGGAGTTAGGCAGGGGATCGGATCGGAGAGAAACTAAAGGGGATCGGATCGGAGAGAAACTAAAGGGGATCGGATCGGAGAGAAACTAAAGGGGATTGGATCGGAGGCAAGGGCATAGGGATCGGATGGGAGGACCTAGCTTGGAGCTGGAGTTGGAGCGAAGCACCGGATCGGATCGGGACATCTAGGAGGGAGCAACCACCGAACCAGACACAGGGCATCCGAACCGAACCAATGGAGCAAGAGTACACTGAACCGAACCAGGCCAGAAGGGGAACACCGAACCGAACCGTACATATGCTATTACTACTACGCGACACTCTTCTGAAGACCAACTCCAATTCGACCAAAACCCGAGATGCAAAGGAAGTCCAAATGAGGAGCTTTGACTCAGGATCCAGTTGGAAACCAATGAGTGGGCTTCATGATTGGGCTTAACCGCGGGACGTGTGCTAAGGGGTTGTCGATGTCTGTAACTTTGAATCACTATGTGTAGGGAGTACGTGAACGGATTCAAGGCCACAGTGGCCTAGGCATGATTAAAGGCTATAGACCAATGAAGTGGGGTCATTTGTAAAGATTGGTCATGACTCCATGTGGTAAGCTTGGTAGTAGCAGTAATTGTACAAGTTGAACTCCATCACTACTTCAATGGGTCTAGTGGTTGACAGTGGTGGACATCGTATGCTTTACGCACTGAGTGAGAGATGTGAGGATGGTTGTCATGGTTGATTTGTTTGCCATCATTATGACATGCACACCCCCACCCCCATTATCTTTACACCATTTGTTCAGTGGCACCTTAGAGTATTATACGGTATGTAGTGCTAACTCTTTGGTTGCAAGTCCAGGTTCAGGTATGGTTTAGTATACCTGTTATTATTCTGTTTAGCTGCTTATCGCTCATACCAGACTTTTTGTCTGACCCAGAGTTTTATGTCTCTTCTTATTACTCTGGGTGCTCTCACGAGCAGACTAGAGACAGGTTAGCTAGTGATGCACGAGTAGCTGATCCGGAGGCGAGCAGGAGGCTTCCACGTATGATATATATAGATATTATCCCTGTGTCATTGGTGGTCACTACTTGAGCATTAGTAGTGTACCTTCCTTATTTTGCTTTTACCTTTAGAGACAGTTTGAAAATTGTAATAATGATGATGTGGAACATAAGCTGTATTTTGATTTTCCGCTGCTATGATAGTTTGTTTCAGCTTATGCACTGTCTCACCTGTTTTCTGTCAAGTATATGTTATGATTATATTTTATTCCATGCGCTGTGAGACATTCTACAGGTTTCTTTGTTAGTTCCTTCATCTTCTTTCCTTTCTTTGGCAACCGTTTCGTGCTAGTTAGGCATGTGTACAGCGCACTATCGGAGGAAATGTCGACTGGTGCGGGGCGGGCCGTTGCATTTGGTATCAGAGCTCTAGGTTGCGTAGTTAACCTAGGGAAGTTATCCAGGAGAGATAGTATACGTATATGAGAGCACGTATTTGTGATTATTTTTGTTTTCAAAAGCTATATATATACTATTAGTATAGTTATGGATGAAGTCTCACTGCACTAGCACCACTATGGAAATGGTTAATCGTTTTCTCTTTATAGATTGAACGATGAGTCGATACGTAATAGGTGCCGGTAGAGGAGCCAATAATGGGAATGTTGCTGACATGAGGACGATGTTTACTGACCTCATGTGGGAGATGCTTAGGGATGTACAGAGGGCAGCTCCCAATGGTGGTAATGGTGGTGGTCCAATAGTGCAGGCGCCTAGGGCCGATTTCGCCAAGCTGAACAAGAATTATACTAGTCTTGGTGGGAAGCCGTTCCACGGAACGGAGTCGGCCACGGATGTTTAGGATTGGTTGGATAGCTGTGAGCGTATCTTCGAAGATTTTGGTATCGAGGATGCGATGAAGAGAAGGCTAGCATCCCATCAGCTGCAAGGACGGGCAATGAATTGGTGGAATTCTATAAAGGCAGCTACTCCCGAGGATCAGATTACTTGGGAGCAGTTTAAGGCTCGCTTTAGTGAGAAGTTCATTCCAGCTGCTCAGAAATCAATGTTGTTTAAGAAAATTTTGGAGCTCAAGCAGAATGGCAGAGCTATCTCGGAGTATATTGCTGAATTCGACACTTTGTCGAAGTATGGGTTATCTCTTATTGATACTGCCGAGAAGAAGAACGAGAAGTTCATAACTGGCTTGGATCAGTACTTGGGGAAAGGCTTATTAACCACATCGATGAGACGTTTGAATCGATTGTGAGGAAAGCATTGAGGTCAGAAAGTCTTTACCCTAAGTCAAAGACTGAGGTTGCATCTGCAGAGGAGCCAAAACCAGAAGCAAGTGGTGGAGGCAAGAGTGGTTCTCAAAATAAGAGGAAGCAGAATCAGAATAAGGATGGCCAGAAAAAGAATAAGAAAGAGGTTGAGTGCTTCAGCTGTGGTAAGAAGGGCCATTATGCTATTAATTGTCGGGCCAAGCCAGCGGATAGGAAGTGCTTCAACTATGGCCAAGTGGGACATCACAAGGACAAGTGTCCGCAACTCCCTAAAGAAAAGCAAATGGTGAAAGCGTATGCCCTTAATGCTATTCCATCTTCGTCGAATGCCCTAACCGCGGCGGAGAAGGGAAAGAATGTCATCATTCAAGGTATGCTTTCTGTTTATGATGTTCCTGTTAGAGTTTTGTTTGATACCGGAGCTTCCAGTTCTTTCATATCTAGTGACCTTGTAGATAGGTTGGGATTGGAGCCCGAGATTGTCGATAGACCTTTAGTAGTGACGAACCCGATTGGTGGTTCGACTAGCCTTAGCATGTTTTTGTCGTAATGTGGTCTTATCGAGTCATGGATGCATGTTTGTTTGTGATTGCTTTGTTTTGGGCTTTACTGGGTTTGGCATTATTTTGGGAGTCGATTGGCTCCAAAGATACGGGGTGGTGGTAGACTATGAGGGCTTTTGGTGACAGCTAGAGCGAATGATGGACAGAGGGTAGTGTTTGGTGGTCTACCTAGTGATGGGGTAATGGCTAGTTTTCTAAATTCCCTCGACATCCCGCAAGGTGAGTTGTCAGGTTTGCCCGTGGTTGGCCAGTATCCGGATGTCTTCGAGGAAGTGACCGGGCTTCCACCACATCGAGAGATTGAGTTCCGTATTGATTTAGTGAAAGATGCCAGACCTATAGTGATGCCACTTCGTCGTATGGCACCAAGGGAGCAGCGAGAGCTCAGGGTGCAAGTCAGCGATCTTTTGAAGAAGGGATTTATTAGAAGGAGTGTTTCTGAATGGGGAGCACTAGTTGTGTTTGCTACCAAGGCGGATGGTTCCCTTCGTTTGTGTGCAGACTACCGCGAGTTGAATAAAGTGACGAGGAAGAATACGTATCCTTTACCGCGGATAGATGATTTGTTTGATCAGTTGAGTGGCGCGAGAGTATTCTCTCAGATGGATCTCGCGACAGGTTTTCATCAGCTTAGAGTGGAAGCTGAGAGTATAGCAAAAACGGCATTCCGGACGCCGTCTGGGTTTTATGAGTTGTTGGTCATGCCATTCGGGCTGACCAATGCCCCAGCATATTTTGTGGATCTTATGAATAGAGTATTCAGAGATCAGTTGAATAAGTTTGTCCTTGTGTTCGTGGATGATATTTTGATCTATTCGAGGACAGAGGAAGAACACAAGGAACATTTAAGAATAGTGATGGAGGTGTTGAGAAAACACCAATTGAAGGCAAAATTTTCTAAGTGTCACTTCTGGAGGAGGGAAGTGAGATTCTTGGGCCATGTTGTTTCAGAGAATGGTATTGCCGTGGATCCTGCGAAGGTGGCTATGGTACAAGATTGGTCTACACCCAAGAATGCAACGGACATAAGAAATTTCTTGGGATTAGCTGGATATTATCGTAGGTTTATCCAAGACTTCTCCAAGATAGCAGCACCATTGACTCAGTTGACTAAGAAGAATCAAGCTTTCGTCTGGGACGAAAAGTGCGAGAATGCATTTAAGAGCCTAAAGGAAAAGTTGACATGTGCACCAGTGTTAGTCATTCCCAAGGGGAATGAAGAGATGACAATATATATGGATGCATGTGGCACAGGACTAGATGTTGTATTAATGCAAGGAGGTAGGGTTGTAGCTTATGCAAGTCGGCAATTGAAACCGCACGAGAGAAGATACCCTACCCATGATTTGGAATTGGCAACGATCGTGTTCGCATTGAAGATGTGGAGACATTATCTCTTGGGAGAAAGATTCGAGTTGTTTACCGATCATAAATCGTTAAAGTATCTCTTCTCTCAAAGGGATCTAAACCTCCGACAGCAAAGATGGTTAGAATTTTTAGCTTCCTATGATTTCGACATCGCATATACACCAGGAAAGGGCAATGTGGTGGCTGATGCATTGAGTAGAAGACATGCCAGTTTAGGGGCTATGTTTCTAGAATGGAAGCAACTGGAGTACATCGCTGGGTATGATTTCAGACCAAGGTGCGAATTGGATCCAGAAATATTAGCAAGTTTGACGATCAGACCCACTTTGATTGAGCAGATTGATTCCAGTCAGAGGAACGATCCTGACCTATTGGAAATCATCGCCAAGCTAGAAATGGGTATCGACGGAGAGATGAACAAGTATGGGCTTGATCGAGATGGATGGCTTAGAAAGAATAGAAGACTAGTTGTACCCAATGTAAATGGATTGAGAGATGAAATGCTTAGAGAATGTCATCACTCAAAATTGACTATATATCCCGGTGGTAACAAAATGTATCGAGACATGAAGCAGACCTGCTACTGGGAAGGGATGAAAAGAGACATTGGGAAGTTTATATCCAAATGCATGAATTGCCAGCTAGTTAAAGCTGAGCAAAAGAAGTCTAGTGGTTTGTTACAACCATTAGAAATTCTAGAATGGAAATGGGAACAAGTGTCAATGGATTTCATTGATGGGTTACCAAGGACTAGATCGGGCCATGATAGCATTTGGGTGATTGTGGACCGATTGACCAAAAGTGCAAGATTTATACCCGTCAAGTCAAACAGGATGGCAGCTAAGCTAGCTGAACTTTATGTAAAGTGGGTAGTGAGATTTCATGGAGTACCTAAAAGCATTGTGAGTGACTGAGATCCGTTGTTCGCTAGTGGATTTTGGAAGAGCTTACAAGAGGCGTTAGGATCAGAACTACATCTCAGTACCGCATATCATCCTCAAACTGACGGACAGACAGAGAGGGTGAATCGGGTGTTAGAGGATCTCTTGAGAGTTTGTGTATTGGATTTTGGTGGATCATGGGATGACCATTTGCATCTAGTAGAGTTTGCATATAATAATAGTTATCAATCCAGTATCGGTATGGCTCCGTTTGAAGCTTTGTACGGGAGACCGTGCAACTCACCGTCGTGTTGGTTAGAAACTGGTGAGAAGTTTGTGCTTGGACCCGATGTGATAGGAGAAACTTCAGCTAAGATTAAGATTAACCAACAGCGAATGAAGGCTGTCCAAGATAAGCAGAAGAGTTGTGCCGATAAGAGGAGAAGAGAATTAAAGTTCTCCATTGGCGACTTGGTGTTTGTCAAGATTTCTCCGTTGAAGAGCGTGATATGATTTGGCAGAAGAGGCAAGTTGGCACCAAGATTTGTTGGTCCATTCCCAGTTCTTGAGCAAATTGGGAATTTGGCATTCAAAGTTGAATTACCAGAGAAGATGGCAGGAGTTCACAACGTATTTCATGTTTCCTAGTTAAGGAAATTCGTGCATGACCCATATGTGACTATTTCACCTGATCAGTTGGATGAAATCGAAGTTGAACCCGAGGCGGTTGGGAACCGCAAGCCTATGCGTACTGTTGGGAACGATCCGAAGCAACTTCAAAGGAAAGCGGTGAATCTAATCAAAGTTCAGTGGGGCGAGAATGAGAATGACTGTACTTGGGAGACAGAGGAGAGCATTAGGAAGACGTGTCCAGAACTCTTCGCCTGGTAAGATTTCAGTTTCGATTTAGTCTTTCTGCATGTTAGGATAGGTTGTTTTGCATGTTTGATTGTTATATATATATGATTGGTAGGCATGCAGAATCCTTTGTATGTTTTGGGTTAAGGAATTTCAGGGATGAAATTTCTTAAGGGGGGAGAATGTAACGACCCGCATTCTACACATCGCAGGATCGTAGAATATTTGTTTCTTTCACACACGAAGTCGTATGGTCATGTAACTTTGGGAGATGACTATTGGGGTCATTTCCCATGTTCATGATTTTTGCCGATTTTTAAATGACCATTTTGCCCCTAGCTGGTACTGTTTTGGCCATAACTTTTGATTGGAAAGGAATTTTGACCTGAAACCACTTCCATTGGCTCCGGATGATGGTTTACCTTTCCGTAGAGTGGTTACATTAGCCAAACGGACTCATGTTTGGGAGATATGGCCGAAACAAGGTTTAGAAGGTGAAAAACAGCTTAACCGGGCATAATTAGGATGATTAGCAAGAGGGCCCATGACCCATTTCGGGATTAGAGATGTATAGGGGCTGATTAGGGTTAGAAAACATTTCTTTCGGCCGCCACTTTCATTCTTGAAACCCTAACAATGGCCTCTAACACTCAAATCAACTTCTAATCACTTTCTAATCGAGTTTTGGCTTAATCTACATCAAATTAAGGAAGATCTTCACCAAATCAGTAGTAGAGCTACTGTGTTACATTGGTATTCACGCCCAAACTGTAGAGTTTCAGTTCTAAAGGTTTCATATGTGGCCAAGGTGAGTGATTTGCATAGTTGTGCACTAATTACGGTTAATTAAGGGTAATTAGTGAAGATTAGCGAATTTATACACTAATAAATTCAGGAAAAATATTTATAAATTCTTAAATAATGTTTTAGACCTCTACTAGAAATTTGGTTTAATTTGATTAAGTTTTGCTGATCATATCATTAGTTTTGCTGATCATATCATTAGTTTTGCCTAAACATGCTTAAGGGAAAATTGGGGTTTTAGGCTATGTTTGATCCATTTCACGTGTTATGGTTGTTGTTTTGATGTTTGAGGTGACTTCTCTATGTTGTTATGACTATATGGTATGTTTTGTGATTAATTAGAACTGTTAGATTGGTCGAAAACGCCATCGTATGGCGTAAAACAATCGCTGGAAAGTCATAGGAAATATGCAGGGTTTCGAACCGGATCGGATCGGGTAATTGGGCTGGATCAGATAGGAGAACTGGGCAAGTGGACTCGATTCAGATTGGAACTTAGCATAAGGGGCTTGGCGAGAAGGAAGGCCATTTGCTTAGAATTGGAGCTGGGCAGGGGATCGGATCGGAGAGAAACTAAAGGGGATCGAATCGGAGAGAAACTAAAGGGGATCGGATCGGAGATAAACCAAAAGGGAGCGGATCGGAGGCAAGGGCATACGGATCGGATCGGAGGACCTAGCTTGGAGATGGAGTTGGAGCGAAGCACCAGATCGGATCGGGACATCTAGGAGGGAGCAACCACCGAACCAGACACAGGGCATCTGAACCGAACCGATGGAGCAAGAGTACACCGAACCGAACCAGGCCTTAAGGGGAACACCGAACTGAACCGTACATATGCTATTACTACTACGCGACGACTCTTCTGAAGACCAACTCCAATTCGACCAAAACCCGAGATGCAAAGGAAGTCCAAATGAGGAGCTTTAACTCAGGATCCAGTTGGGAACAAAATGAGTAGGCTTCATGATTGGGCTTTGCTACGGGACGTGTGCTAAGGGGTTGTCGATGTCTGTAACTTTGAATCACTATGTGTAGGGAGTACGTGAACGGATTCAGGGCCAAAGTGGCCTAGGTACGACTATAGGGTTATAGACCAATGAAGTGGGGTCATTTGTAAAGATTGGTCATGACTCCATGTGGTAAGCTTGGTAGTAGCAGTAGTTGTATAAGTCGAACTCTGTCACTACTTCGATGGGTCTAATGGTTGACAGTGGTGGACATCGTATGCTTTACGCACTGAGTGAGAGATGTGATGATGGTTGTCATGGTTGATTTGTTTTCCATCATTATGACATGCACACCCCCACCCCCGTTATCTTACACCATTTGTTCAGTGGCACCTTAGAGTATTGTACGGTATGTAGTGCTAACTCTTTGGTTACAGGTTCAGGTATGGTTTAGTATACCTGTTATTGTTCTGTTTTGCTGCTTATTGCTCATACCAGACTTTTTGTCTGACCCAGAGTTTTATGTCTCTTCTTATTACTCTGGGTGCTCTCACGAGCAGACTAGAGATAGGTTAGATGGTGATGCACGAGTAGCTGATCTGGAGGAGAGCAAGAGGCTTCTACGTATGATATATATAGATATTCTCCCTGTGTCGTTGGCGGTCACTACTTGGGCATTAGTAGTGTACCTTCCTTATTTTGCTTTCACCTTTAGAGACACTTTGAAAGTTGTAATAATGATGATGTGGAACATAAGCTGTATTTGGATTTTCCGCGGCTATGATAGTTTGTTTCAACTTATGCACTGTCTCGCCTGTTTTATGTCAAGTATATGTTATGATTATATTTTATTCCATGCGCTGTGAGACATTCTACAGGTTTCTTTGTTAGTTCCTTCATCTTCTTTCCTTTGTTTGGCGACTATTCCGTGCTAGTTAGGCATGTGTACAACGCACTATCGGAGGAAATGTTGACTGGTGCGGGGCGGGCCATTACAAAATTAAACCCACCGACTGTCGTCTCTAGCTAATTACACCCATTCCGAACCCAATGGGATATGTATCGTAAGCTAATTCGATCGTTTCGATCAGTTTTCGTCAAAATCAAAATATAACTCTATATATTTAATTTGAACGCACATTTCAATTTACCGGTGCCACATACTATCTAGAAAAATTCCCGAAAAATATTTTATAGCTTCGTATTGATGATATGGTCCTAACAAAACTAATTTTGTCAAATTCTGAGATCATTTGAAAAATGGCCATTTTCCTGTCGATTAAAATCAACTGAAGTTAGTCAAACGCGTTTTCCATTGCCACGCTCACATATTGATTCGAAAAATTACGAATTTTGGAATCTAGCAATAACTTGACATCACGGACCCAAAAAAAGTGGTTTCGTCGAAAACCGAGGTCGTTTGCAAAATTTTCATTTTTAAGGGCCCGAATTCCATAACGACTATTTTGAATTTTCAACTGGACGTATCTTTTGATTCCCGCTATGAAATTTCAATTTTTCGGATTCGTTGGAAAGATATTCTCAAATAGATTCTAATATTTTTGGTTTCACTAAAATTCGGTTTATTTTTAATCCTGTACATTCATTTGAAATTTGAAATCGAATTTTCGAACTACCGCGCCATTTTCAATTCCTTCTATGATTAAAATAAAATATTTATATTCAAACGGCGATCTATATAAATATATACGTTCTATTTCTATTCAAAATAAATTACTCGTCGTTATTATTTAAAATAATTCATTTTAAATAATCAAAATTTACTAAAATTGCAAAAATAAAAATTTTAAATTGGCTCAGATTTTCGGATTATTACAATCTCCCCCACTTAAAACTTTTCGTCCCCGAAAAGGAAGGAAACCGAAAGTTGTTTCACAAACCAACTCAACTTTCATTATTTCCATTACGGCTTAAGTTCTTCAAATTTCAGTTTTTAAAAACTTTTCAAATTTTTCAAAAATTTGGCTAACACCCTAAATTTTCGAAAATTTTCGCCATAACCTCCCCTGCACCGGGGACTTCGGGATATTTCAAATAGTCTCCTATGGCCCTTATCAATCCAAAAAGAAAAAGAAACATCCAAGCGGCTAGCCAATCGGCTCATAAAATCATCCAAACCCAAAGAAATACAATAAACATGTACCTATTTGTCGGGAAAACAACTTTATTCTTCTGCTCTAGCCTCCTTGCTATGACCTGTTCAATGTCAGTACAAGTTCAAGCATGCAAATGTGACTAATTTTCGATACAATCCACTATTGGGTTCAATTTGGCTAAAGGTTCAACATTTAATTAATCAAACTATAATCAAACAACACAATCAGCAATCAATTAGTTGATTAGCTTTTCAAATTCATAACTTGGATACATAGTCTAAAAATCAGATTTTTGATGCCAAATCACAACAATAAGCCCTATCTAGTTTTGGTTCTCACACCAGTCTAATGGAAATATATAGACATCACACTTTCGAAACTCGAATATAAATACTGATGATGCACGTGCTATCATCAGTACCATCTCCGGGCGACTAGAGTGTGATGCTATATCTACCCAATATATTAAAACTTCGAATACACGCGGATCAGATGTATACGCAAAATCTTTATATACTGCATTGTCCAAATTCAACATAAATAAATAATCAAATACGAATAATTGATTTAAAATTTCGAAACAATTTTTTTTTCACTTTAAAAATATACTCCTCACACTCGTTCTAGGATACTACTGATCCCATCTCTAACGAGTCATTCTTATATTACTAATCCAATTTCTGATGAATTCTTTCGTATGGTTCTAATGTGTCTTGTTCTCGAGCTTTGTAAACCAAAGCTCTGATACCAAATGTAAAGACCCGTAACTTCCCCGTGAAGGAAAGAGCAGATACTTCGAGGACAACACACAAAAGAACACAGACAGAAGAACATTTCATTGTTTATTACAGCAATTCCATCAGAATACAAGAATATACAGAGTATGAATAAATATTACACATTTGATAAATATCAAAGATTACAATAAATTACATGGCAGCGGAAAACAATACAAAACACAACCAGAAGTAATACACGGATACAGAGCTTTCCGAGTATCGTTCCAGCTATAAATCAGGTTCCTGTGAATATAAATCTACAAAACCAAAACTACTAGTTGCCCGTGCGGAAATAGGGGCACCCAGAGTTTAGATTAAAACAATAAACTCCAGGTCGGTCATGTGACTGGTGTGAGAACTAAAACAATTATTAATCTTTATTTTAATGTTAGGTAAATCAAGGGACCACGCCGTATATCACTGAATGGTTTCCTCCCAAGAATACCAGTGCATAAAACAATAGCGCAATGCTAAATAAAGAACAATGAAGCTATTATAAGACCCAGGCCCCATCACACAATGCAACACAAGCCGGAGGATAGGGTTTTTACCTTATAATAGCCAAGAATGCTTGATACGTTTAAAACAAATCATTTGATACTATTATAAGTGCATAGTGTATAAAACAACTTCAAATCATAAGTATCAATCATAGACAACATAAGTGCCCTATACCACTATGTCGCCATACAAGGCTCTACAATCAAAACTGCAAAGTCACGTATTGGAAGTTGGATTTCCATCTTTGAACCGAGGCAAAAGATAGTCCTCTACCGATTCGAGACTGTCTAGCCCGAGTCTCAGGCTACAGACGCAACTGCACCTAGGAGCCACAGGGCCGGTCCACCGATGTGGATTAAAATGCCTTAACACTGCGTTTCCCCGCCCTTTGGGGCGTAAATGAGCCAAATGACTCCATCGGCTCCACACAGTCACCGATTATCCGAGGCACCTCGTAACAGCAATAACCACATAGGTGAAAAGTATATAAATGTCTGCCAGTTTAAGCACTGACACCAACACTAGCTAGAAAGAAACGCGTGCCCTCCCTGGATCCTTCTCCCGTTTCTGGTTCACAACCGGGGTGTGAGGCTCGTGAATCCACGATACACAAAGCTATGCCACACAGGTCGTGCATTGATCATCAACCACAAGACTTTGCTTTTCAACAGAAGCCTTGATCATATTGCCACTTAGGCATGCCACACAGGCAATTCACTCCATGCGATTGATATCCATCGATATATAACCCCTGAGCTCGTACGTCTCAGAGAAGGGGGTTAAGCAAGAGAATAAATTCTCCGCCGCCAAACAGACATATATTTAATAGAAATCAATCACACAGAATAAAATCCAATGTCAGACACACAGTCCATTTGCAAGTTCGTTCTGGGTCTGAACGAAACCGGAGGCACATAGTACCCCGCATATCCATCGATCTCCAAGTACGTCTGGACGATCACCAACTGATTCCCTCCTCTTGGGTGTACAGCCCAATCAAGATCATCAGTAATCACCCAAACGACGTGAAGACCTCCGGTCTTCGACCACCGTCTTCATCCTCGACACCACGTCGAATTAGTTATTCAGAATGGGATAAACCTGGTCTTTCCGAATAACTCGCATATATAATAAACAAGTGTTACACGAACACAACATACGCCTCATTGCAATTCAGAATATTCATTTTATTCAAATTATTCTTTGGGAAAGGTTCCCATTAATTTTATCAAAGATAAATTCTTTAAATTTATTCTTTAATCTTCCTTTGAATATCAATTCAAATTAGTCAGGATTAGTGAACCACACCGAAGTAATCATTTATTTTATTTCCCAATCCCAACCTATTCATCCCATGAAGTAAAATTGGTCATACTTCATATCTAACACCACGGTGTTATCGGTAAATTCAATTACCATTTCACGTTCAAATCTAATTAAAGATTTAACTATCGCCTGGAGCAAAACTGGTGATACTCCATTCTCGATTATTTCAATCTAATTAAAGATTCATTTAAACTCCACTTAGTTTTAATCCTCCCAATAATCACTATCAATGATTATTTAACTTGGGAAATCACATCCTGTCTTTAACTGGGTTAAAGAACCAATGTCATTTAAAACATGGTTCACTATAATCCCAAAATCACATTACATTAATTATCGGATTAAAGAACAAGTGTTATTTAAAACACCGTTCACGATAAACCCAAAAATCAATTCAAATTCAAATTCAATTCCAATTAAATACCATTTAATGGGTACACTTCATTAAATCTAAACAAAAAGATTTAATCTTTTTCTCAACTGGGTTTAAGAACAGCGTTAATGAAGACACCATTCACGGCAAACCCAAATCACATTTGATATTAAATACAAGGCTCTGAATAGAAAATATATCGGCTTATATTCAATATCAAATTTTACGACCAACAAATATCGTATTGGAAATAACGATATAAATATATCTTTCAAATTTCCATAACAATATTTGTATCATCACGAAATCCAACATTGAAATATTCCAAAAAAAAAATTCAATTGAAATCCATTCCAATTCAATTATTGGAAATTCTGGTTATTTTCAAAACCATTTCAAATCCACTTTATTTATTTTAAAAATAAATAGAATTATAATTCTAGTTCAAAACTAGTTCATTTCGATAAAAATCAATTTTTATCTTTTCAAATTTGGGATTTTTCATCCCAATTCTTCACAAATCATTTCTTATGATTTTACACAAATTATTAATATTTTTAATAATTTTATCAAGGCCCGTACAGTCGATTTCCATCAACGGCCATCGAACTGCACTTACAGCGACCTTTTCCAAATTTGATTTGGACATAATTCCAAATCCAACCGTTGGATTTCTAATTTCTAATATCCGTTAGAAAGCTCTTTTCGATGCGAACCCAACGGTTCCGGTTTTAGGAGAACCCGACGGTCGGATCTCCTGTAATATCTGTTCAAAGTCAATGGTCGAAGGTCGCGAACTACCGTGGCGCGGCTCGTTCTATTCAGGCCATTATACTGTATATATAATATATATAATATATATTTCGTCGATTTCCTTTTAAAACGTATTTTATAAATTGTTTTAAATTCGTTTTCAAAATGATTTCAACTTCCTTTTCAAATCAAGATTGAATTTTTCAATATAAATTCGTTTTAATTTCATTTCAAATCGATTTCAATTCGATTTCAATTCAATTCGAATTTCGATTCATTTCAATTTAATTCGAATTTCAGTTCATTTCAATTTAATTCGAATTTCAATTCAATTCGAATTTCAAATCTATTCAATTTAATTCGAATTTCAAATCTATTTAGTTTAATTCGAATTTCAAATCTATTCAATTTAATTCGAATTTCAAAATATATTCAATTTAATTTGAATTTCATAATCTATTCAATTTAATTTGAATTTCAAAATCACTTCAATTTAATTCAAATTTCGAATCGATTCAATTTAATTCGAATTTCAAAATCACTTCAATTTAATTCGTATTTCAAATCTATTCAATTTAATTCGAATTTCAAATCTATTCAATTTAATTCAAATTTCAAAATCACTTCAATATTCATTGAAAAATGAATAAAATCGATATAAATATCGTTCACGTCAAAATGGCGTCAATCTATCCAACACGACTTTTATTCAACACATGAATTTATTTTCAATTCAACACATGAATTTATTTTCAATTCAACACATGAATTTATTTTCTATTCAACACATGAATTTATTTTCTATTCAACACATGAATTTATTTTTCAATTCAACACATGAATTTATTTTCAATTCAACACATGAATTTATTTTCTATATTGGAATGAGGCCCAATCAATTACCATATAATGTTAATTATATGGATTTTCTACAATACATGTACATAACAGAAACTATAAACAATCAACCATCATCCAAAGTGCACCGCATAACTGCATAAGCATTAAATATAAATAATTAACGCTTACACAGTCTGTCAACCCATCGATTGACATACAACTAAACAATCGGGATTAGTCTACGTCAAATCTCATCCCAATACCTGTGTGGGGTTTCAAATCAACAAACACAGATTTTATTTGTGTAGTTGGGCGATGTGTAAAATTTATCATCCCAATCAATATCAATCAAATCAGTGTATACAAAACAAATCTCCGATTTGTTTATAAATATTTATTTTATATACACGTAAAAAATCATATTTTTAACTATAAAAAATATTTTCCACAATAAAATATTTTATTTCATTTCACATCACACAAACAAATTTCACAACACAGCAACCAAACAAACAAGTCATCCATGGTCTGTGGACGATGGGTGTCGGGTGCTGCTAAGCACCGTCTGCATCCTAGTATATTTTTCAAACTAGAAATAAAAATAAAAGTGAGGAGTTATTACCGACTAGCTAAACCAAACACCACGACTCTTCATATGTAGAAATCTTCGTCATGCTCGCCTTTTGTCAATTTCATTGTCCGTAGCCACTACATATATAAAAAATAACATTTTTATATTGTTGCTATGTATATAAAAATCACAATTTTATACCGCTACTATATAGATAAAAATTCTATTTTTATACCCTTAGTAATATAATAAAAATTATATTTTTATCACGCTATTTCAATAAATAAAAATCATATTTTTTTATTTCTTCTTTATATATTTTTACAATGCTTCTTCCAATATAAAAAATCAAATTTTTATATTCTTCATATATATAAAAATCGAATTTTTATATTCTCTACCTTATAAAAATCATATTTTGTATACTCTTCATAAATAAAGATCATATTTTTATTATACTAAAACTATAAAATTATCATATTTTTATTACTCTAGTATATGTATAAGAACCACTTCTTTGATCATATAAAAAATCTAATTTTTACACCAACGCTACATTCACAAAAATCATATTTTTATTCTTTCTATAATATAAAAAATCATATTTTTATACTTTCTGTAATATAAAAATCGTATTTTTATACTTTCTATAATATAAAAATCATATTTTTATACTTCTCATATGATAAAAATCATATTTTTATCCTTCTAAAGATATAAAAATTACATTTTTACTACTCTACATACATATAATAATTCAGTTTTTATTCCTAGGCTTTTTTAAAATTAAACTGAGATTAAAACCTAATTTAAAACTAAAAAAAATCACCTTCGCTTGAGGGCTGCTGCACTATCGTCGGAGGGGGCCAGAGCGGAGGCTGTGGGGGTGGAAACCGGCGCCGACGAGCTTGGGGGGGCGAATGTCTTCTTCGATTTGGGAGGGGTTTCGCGGTTTTGGGGTTTGGGGCTGCGCGTTGGGGAAGGAGGAGGGGGAAGGGGTGCGGTAGCCGACCCGAGCTCGGCGATGGCGGCGTTGGCGATTTGAGGGGGGGCGATGGCAGCGGCGGTCCTCCCGTCGCTCTCCTCTTCCTTTTTTTTCTTTTCTTTTTCTTTGAAGTCGGGTTTGAACGAGATGGGGGAGGGATGCGGTTTGACTGAATGGGGAAGGGGGGATAGATATAAAGTAGGGTTGACTTTTTATTTATTTAATTATCCCCAAAAAGCAACTTTTATTTTCGAACTCGAAATTAAACCCACCGACTATCATCTCTAGATAATTACACCCATTCCGAATCCAATGGGATATGAATCGTAAGCTGATTTGATCATTTCGATCAGTTTTCGTCAAAATCAAAATATAACTCTATATATTGAATTTGAACGCACATTTCAATTTACCGGCGCAACATACTAACTAGAAAAATTCCCAAAAAATATTTTCTAGCTTCGTATTGACGATACGGTCCTAGTAAAACTAATTTCGTCAAATTCTGAGATCGTTTAAAAAATGGTCATTTTCCAGTCGATTAAAATCAACTAAAACTGGTCAAACGCGTTTTCCTTTGCCATGCTCACATATTGATTCGAAAAATTACGAATTTTGGAATCTAGCAATAACTTGACATCACGGACCCAACAAAAGTGGTTTCGTCGAAAACCGAGGTCGTTTGCAAAATTTCCATTTTTAAGGGCCAGAATTCCATAGCGACTATTTTGAATTTTCAACTGGATGTATCTTTTGATTCCCACTATGAAATTTTAATTTTTCGGATTCGTTGGAAATATATTCTCAAATAGATTCTAATATTTTTGGTTTCACTAAAATTCGGTTTATTTTGAATCCTGTACATTCATTTGAAATTTGAAATCGAATTTTCGAACTACCGCGCCATTTTCAATTCCTTTTATAATTAAAATAAAATATTTATATTCAAACGACGATCTATATAAATATATAAGTTCTATTTCTATTCAAAATAAATTTCTCGTCGTTATTATTTAAAATAATTCATTTTAAATAATCAAAATTCACTAAAATTGCCAAAATAAAAATTTTAAATTGGCTTGGATTTCCGGGTTATTACAGGCGACATCAAAAGAGTTGACCACGAAACTTGGACTTTGGCGTAATTTAGGGTTCTTAACGTTGGGTATATATAGGAATGGGGTATAAATATTAATATTTTATTTTATATGAAACTTGCACACGAAGTATCGGATCAAAACACTCACATACAATCGAGACGAAACTCCTAATCCTAGCATAAAAACATATTCCGGATCTGATGGGACAAGTTTTTGTTGAATTCCGAGGTCATTTATAAAAATCCCTTTATAATTCACAGGTGAAAAATCACACGTTTTAATTTCCCATGGTCACAAAATAAATCCACTCAACTTGAAACTTTGAAATTATACTTGTCCTTTTCCTTACGGATCCATTGAAATTTGTTTTGTTAAAATCGGAGTTCGTTTGGCCAATCATTTAATCCTCTAAAGTTACCCCTGTCTAAATTGGCCAAAATAAAATAAATGATTAAATAAAAACAAGGGCATTTGATGCTGCCACGATCACATGGCTAATCGAATTTCTACCAAATTTGAAACTAACAATAATTTACTAGTATGGATCCAAGAAATGTCATTTGGTCGAAATTTGACTCTGTTTGGAAAATGACGATATTTTATAATTTAAACTGTTTGTCGGTTTACAATTAAATTCTGTATGCTCACATGTTAAGTCAGTTTATCCCCAAAATTTGCAACGCGCTATGTTTTGACGTTCTAGATCCAACTAAATTCATTTCATCGCAAACGGAGGTCATTTGAAAATTGCCTATTTCTAAGGCTTATATATTATCGATTAAATATTATAAAATTCCAAAATAATTCCATTTTAATAATAATAAATTATTATTTCGTATGTTATCAACTAGGACAACATATATGACTTCAAAATAAACCAGCTACAGATTTCGAACCTCATATTAACAAACTCGTATTAAAATGATACCTAATATATATAAATATAAATATATATATATATAATAACGCTTTGGTTTACAAACGAATTCCATAGCGACTTTCTGAAAATTTAATTTGGACAAAACTAACAATCTATACTACAAAATCTGGAATTTTCTCTTTCATTAGAAAATTATAATCAACAAGATTCAAACGTTTCTTATTTCATTGAAATTCGACTTATATCGGATCCTGTATATTCAATAGAAGTTGAAAACTCAATATTACAAACTACCACGCCATTTCGAGCTCGTTTTAAATTATATATGAACTTAACGTTCAAATGTCATTTTAAATAAACGAATTCAATTTTAAAATCCATTAATATTCCAAATACAATATTTAAAATAATAAAATAATTTATATATTTGACTATAAAAATACGGGGCATTACATTCTTCCCCCCTTAAAAGAATTTCGTCCCCGAAATTACTAAGGTGAGAAAAATGCTACAAATCCCATTAACTTTAAAATCCAATTTATTATTGTTAATGAAATTTCAAAAATATCGAAAATAGTCTAACACTTTAGATTCCCGAAAAAATTCGGCAGAGTCTTCCATGTACGGGGGGACTTCTGTGATATCGCAGGAATAAATAATATATATACATCTACCTGTATGGTCGGAAACAAAACTCAAAAACCCAAAATTTTATATTTTCGCGTAGGTATATCTTTTCCGAGTGCTATTGGGCATACTTGCTCAACTTACGTACAATTTATGCAATCAAAATCAATCCTCAAGCCATCTGGCACTTTTACTTAAATCAGTTCAACATATAAGTAACAGATATATAAAATTCTTAAACAATATTTCACTAATTAAATTATAACTACACCAATCTCCAAAATCAAACATGAAGTATCAATTCGTTTGCAATCACAACGTTAAATAATTAATTTCATTTCATATGCAGTTTCATTCTAGTTTATAATATTAGAATTCGTTCCTCTTGGTTTCCAATTCATTTAACTTACTTTTGTAACGGGCCAAAAATTCCCGATCCTGATCATCGATACTAATACATATCTTTTATGACATATTGACAAATCAAACACTAGAAATTAACTGATCGTTAATAGAAAGAAGTTAGAGGTGAGTAGTAGGAAGAAAGAAGGCTAGAATAGAAGAAAAAGAAGAACAAAACTCAACAAAATCAAAGTAATCATGAATCTCACAGCGGAACTGAATAAAATATATTATATAACAATACTTGAAATACAAACTGGTGTTTACACTTACATGCGTCATCAGAGTAAAACATATACAATACAACGGAAATAAACTCTATCTATCAAATGCTGAAGCTTCCTGCTCCAAGCTTCTTCAAGTGAATCTATAAAAACCCGAAAACACTTGACTGTCCATACAAATTTGGGCACCTAAGAGTTTTGGGAAAACATAGGAAAATAAATTTTGGGTCAGTCATAGGACTGGTGTGAGTAAACGATTTTAAAACAGCTTGATTTAATGTTCAAAAATCCTTTTTAAATAAAAGATAATTGTTGTAACACCCCATGTATTTTATAACAGTGAAATTCACGAATTAAAGTATAATAAATTTCAAATCAAAGAATTAAGGGAAACGGGATATGCCATTGCGTTCGTCTCGGAAAAATACGCGAAATAGAGTCCGAGTTTTCGAAAAACGGAGCCTGTATGACCAAATTATGGCCCGGTGAAGTTTCAGAAAATTCAAATTTCGAAAACAGATTTGAATTTCAGCCCAATCAGAGTAGGAGGGAAAATTCCCGCCCAAACCCACCAGGTTGACCTGGGGGTCGACCCTAGGGTCGACCTGCCAGGCCAGGTCGACCTGGGAGTCGACCTAGGTGTCGACCTGCCCCAGGCAGGTCGACTCTAGAGTCGACCTGGGGGTCGACTGGGGAGTCGACCTGGCCCCTGAGCCAAGTCGAACCCAACCCACCCTGGCTGGCCTGGTCTGTGTTTGGTCGATTTTCTGAGCCTTGCCTTGTCACTAGGGCTAGGTGTCAGCTCCTGATTGGCCACTCCTTTGAACGAACGACTATTATTAGACCAAGCTCCATCGACGGTCTAAATCAACTCACAAACTCTATAAAAAGGACCTAAGACTAACCCTAATTTACACAAACTAAAATGGAGATGAGAACGTCATGCTGTTGAGGAGAGACTGAGGATAGCCGTCAGAAATAGAGAGACAATTAGGAGATAATTCAAAGCTTAAAGCAACGTTAATCAAATCAAAGCAACGCCTACAACAAAGGATAGCATCTCCAAATTCAGAATTCAGATTCCTGAATTGAAGATTCGTCATACGTTGTAAGAAGAGTGCTATTTCGATATGAATTAAATAATTGTGTTGATTTGTGTAAAGTAAGAAATGGAATTGTGACGATAATAATCTATATTTGTACGTTGCTTTGATGCTAAACGATTTGGGAATATTATGGTATACGATTGGATATTTGCAAGTATGCGATTTGCGTTGGAAGTTAACAACGAAATGGAATTGTGGCAATAATAACCTATATTTGTATGTTATTTTGATTCTAAACGATTTGGCAATGCTATGGTGTACGATTGGATTCATACAAGTATATGGTTTATGTTGACAACCACATGTTGTGGAATTTTAATTGGGATTCATGCAAGCATATGATTCATATTGAAAACTACATGTTTGTGGTAGTTATTTATAACACCCATTTAATAATTGCAAGTATATGATTCATGTTGAAAATAACAACTATATGTTGTAATAGTCTGTTTGAAATTTATGCAAGTCTATGACTTATTGTTATGCCAACATGATGTATAATTCAATGGCCATCTTTAGTGTAATTTGATCCACTTAAGTATTATGATTCATATGAAGGTTATGTTGGAATTGGCATCATAGTTCAAGTATAAAAATCATGATTTTGTGATAGTGACAAAAGCAAGCATCTTTGTAAGCTTGTATTAATTTTATGAACATGACTAAACTATGTTTGTTATTATGCCTAGATGAAAACATGTTTTTAGGCTTATGTTATTATCTTAATCATATGATAATATATTTGACACATAAGTTACATTAGAATTACACTAGAATTACTTACTAGTTACATAGATAGGATAAAAACCATGATTATATGAATAGTAGGATTCATGTTCAATTATGTTTATGCCATGACTATATGAATAGAAGGACTCATGTTCAATTATGATTATGCCATAATTATATGATTAGAATGGTTCATGTTTAAGTGCTATTTATGCCATGACTACATGAATAGAATGATTCATGTTTTGTTTATACCATGATTATGTGAGTAGAATGATTTATGTTTAAATATTGCTTATATTATATGTTGTTACAATTGCAAGTTCACATGTGCCTACCTTATGTTAATTGAATCGTTATGTTGCAAGTTCATGCGTTCACACTCCCCTTTTTATGTTACCTTATAAACACCATGTTATAAGCCTCCTCTTTTCATATGGCTAAATTGGGTTTAAGTGTTAAACCCAACACACCTTACATTGGAACGAACGTATAAAACGGGGGTAATGACGTTTGGGCTAAAATATAGAACATATGTGTTGGCATGTTTGACGCATGCCAACAACCTTGAAAAACAATTAAGTGGCATAAATAAATCTTAATCAATAAAGATTAATTTGAATAATGGGCCGCAAATATTTACATATAAAAAGAAAAGAGACAAAGTATGTAAATGTAGAAAATACGATGTGTTTAACCCGAGGTTGGATTGAGTTGTGATGTAAACCTGCCCGGAACCGCCCGGTTGTCCAGTTGTCACAACAATACCTATCCAATGTGGGTGGTTATACACAGAGCCCAGTAAGGACCCGAGGTTAGACTGAGTTGTGGCGTAAGACTGCCCGGACCCAACCGGCAACAGGCAGCCACAACAATACCTATCTAATGTGAGAGGTCAAGGCTTTAATAAGACAATTAAGGCTGAGTCAAGATTGATAGGATTAAGTGAATTAAGACTTAATCAAAATGGAACAGGCTAAATTAAACAGACTGATTGGGGGTTAGGTTTATAAAACACTTAACCAACTTAGCATGTTGGCTAGAAATAGAAAAACCTAGTCGCGGGGGACCCTTTTCGGCAGTAACCCTACAAGGTATCATGATACCCTGAAACTAGGCAGGGTGGGGCACGATTACTGGGCTGACTGTAAGAGGTCAAATCGACGGCGGTGGTGCAGCAGTGTAGGTTCTAATGGGGTGCGGGCGTGCACACACTCCGGCGTAGAAAAATAAGGCACTGGGCACAAGTAGCATACCTGTGCATTTTAGGATTGTGTCGGCCCGCCACCATGGGACTTGATAAACCCCATGGTGGGACCAGCATAGGTAACTACAACAACGGGGGCCGTAAGACACATGTAGCTATGCGAGTAGGAGCCGATCATCATAAAATGGATCACTTCACCCTGAGTATGGGGTGCCTGTTGGGAACTAGTTTATATGGGTACAGAGATTAATATGGGGTACGTTAGTATATTCGACTCTAGACAACTTAACTTAGTTTATAATGCTTTCCCATTTCCAGTTTATACTTTTCATACCCAGTTCTTTATTCATAGACTGAATAGTCCTAGACTTACTCAGGCTTTATGTCTGACTCTACTTTTCTCTCGTCTTCTTTTCTTCCGTTGCCCCCCCCAGGTCCACAGGGAGGGAATACCGCAGCTTAACCAGCCTTCATATCCAGCTTGAAGAGAAAGAATGTATTGCTTGGATCTTTTCGTTTTGGACTATGGCTTTGGACAGCAATTATGGGACTTTTGTAGTTTATTTATGTTTTCTTTATGCTTCTTTAAATAATGTAATCAAGACAGTTATGAAGATGTTATGTTTTTTTAAGTATTGTAAGACAATTATGGTATGGTTGATGTAACACGTATTTTAGTGAAATAAAAGTTGTTGTTTTCCGCTGTTCAAAAATATGTGTTATTATATCTGTCTTGTATATCTGTGACTTATACTTATAAACCTCCACCAAAATTAGGGCATTCCCTTTGAGAGTGATCCTAATGGAGGTGGGGTGTTTCACTTGGTATCAGAGCATAGGTTTACCAGATAAGATAAAAAGTTTTGAAAATTTATTTTCAAAAAGGAAATTTAAAGAAGCATTTTTAAAGGATAAAATATTATTTTATTTTAAAAAGGCAAAGTCCCCCCAAAAGCCATAGGTACTATCTTTTATCCTTCGTTTTGAATCTATCCTTTTTGTTTCAGCATGTCCGAAGAACTTAACTTGCCCGAGGGTGTACCGATACCTAGTTGGTTTAGACGGTTCTTAGAAGCAAGGGCCACTCAGCCAGGTCCTACCGTTCCTCCTCCCCCAGCTGCAGGAAATAATCCAGCTGCAGCAGCACCTCTTCCTCCACCTCCTCCGTGGGGAAACACCTTTGCTAAGATATGTAAAGATTTTAAAGCTATGGGAGGAAAGGATTTTCATGGAACTGAGTCCTTCGTGGCAACTAGAAATTGGCTGAAAGAAACCGAGGACTTATTCATTATCTTTGAGGTAGAAGATAGGCAGAAAGTACAACTGGCAGTGTGGCTACTAAAGGGCGAGGCTTCCTACTGGTGGGAAGTCACTAATGCAGAAAGACCAGTGGAAACATGGGAGGACTTTAGGGCAAGGTTTGAGGCTAAATTTCTCTCAGACGCGGAAAGGAGTTTGCAGTTGGAAAAATTCTTATTTCTTAAGCAAGGGAACAAGACAGTTAAAGAGTATGTTAATCAGTTCGATGAGCTGGCTAGATTCGGACTGGACCTAGTCAACACCCCGCACAAGAAGGCTCTCCGTTTTGTTAAAGGGTTGAATGAGCCGTTACACAGTTTGGCCATGACCCATATACCCATGGGAGCTACGTATGAAAGGTTGGTACAGATGGCGTTGCTGAACGAAGAGGATAAGGGCAAGAAGGAGACAAAGGCAGAAAACTCTCAAGGGAAGAAAGAAGGTTTGCAGCCTAAGAAGACAGACTTTAAGAAGGGCGGGAAAGGAAACAAAGAGAAGAGGAAGTGTAATTTCCGTGGCAAAGTGGGGCACTTAGTAAAAGATTGCCGGAAAAAGAAGGCCAAGATGAATGGTGGGTGCTTTTCTTGCGGTGAGACAGGCCACATGGCTAAGGACTGCCCAAAGAAACGAGGACAGGGGCAGAGGGCTGAATCCACCTCAGGGGCACAAGTTCATGTGCTAGAGGCGCCACCTCTGCAACAACGAGCTATAAATACTTCTGTAGAAAGTGTAGTTTACCTTTATGATCACCCCGTTCGCACTTTATTTGATTCTGGCGCATCACACTCCTTTATCTCGTCTGCTTTAGTAGAATCTCTACACCTAAAAACTAGTATGGTAGAGGACCCCTTAATTGTTTCAAACCCAATTAAGGGCCCAGCTCATTTGTCTATGATCTGTTTGGGATTGAAAATTTCTATTCTAAGCGTAGAATTTAAATGTAGTGCCTTTATTTTGGGATTTTCGGGATATGGTTTGATTTTGGGCATGGATTGGCTATCCAGTAATGGGGCCATCCTTGATTGTGAAAAATGGGTTGTTGGGCTCCTGACCCAGCTCGGTAACACTTTGGAAATTACTTGTAATCCCTCGTATGCGGTTATGCTTAGTTATCTTGAATTGTTAGATGCCTCCGTTGAAAATTTGCAATCGGTTAGAGTGGTCCGGGAATATCCGGATGTCTTCGAAGAGGTGAAGGGCTTGCCTCCGAAGCGGGAGATAGACTTCCGCATATATCTTGTAGATAATGCAAAGCCCGTTGCGTTGCCCGTTAGACACATGGCTCCACGGGAAAGGAAAGAGCTCAGTAAACAGATTAAAGAGCTTCTAGAAAAGGGGTTCATTAGGAGGAGCATTTCAGAATGGGGCGCTCCAGTGGTGTTCGCTACAAAGGCGGATGGTTCACTCCGTCTATGTGTTGACTATAGGGAGCTCAACAAGCTAACGAAAAAGAATAGGCACCCTCTCCCCAGAATTGACGATTTGTTTGATCAGCTTGTAGGAGCGTCTGTTTTCTCCCAACTCGATTTAGCGACCGGTTTTCGTCAGCTAAGGGTGGCTGAAGATAGTATCGATAAAACGGCATTCAGAACCCCAGACGGCTTCTTTGAATGGCTTGTCATGCCTTTCGGCTAGACAAATGCACCTGCTTACTTCGTGGACCTGATGAGTAGGGTATTCAGAGATTTCCTCAATAAGTTCGTAGTGGTCTTCGTAGACGATATCCTTATCTTCTCAAAGAGTGAAGAGGAACATGCTCAGCACTTAAGGGCAATCATGGAAACTCTGCAAGCCCATCAGCTAAAAGCCAAATTCTCCAAATGCTACTTTTGGAGAGAAGAAGTGAGGTTCCTTGGGCACATAGTATCCAAACAAGGGTTAGCAGTGGACCCTGCTAAGGTAGTGGCGGTACAGGATTGGAAGACACCACGGAATGCAATTGAGGTCCGAAGTTTTCTAGGACTAGCAGGTTTCTATCGAAAGTTCATAAGGGATTTTGCGAAAATCTCAGCTCCGCTCACAAAGTTGACCAAGAAGAATCTAATGTTCAATTGGGACTTGGATTGCGAGTTTGCTTTCCAGCGACTGAAAAGGGCTCTTACAACAGCCCCAGTTTTGATGTTGCCAGATGGAAGCAAGATGTTCACCGTTTATACAGATGCATGTGGGACTGGGTTAGGCACCGTCTTAATGCAAGAAGGAAGGGTAGTAGCTTATGGCAGGAGACAATTGAAAGTGCACGAAAAGAACTACCCGACCCACGATCTTGAGTTAGCTGCCATCGCCTTTGCACTCAAGTCTTGGCGACACTATCTCCTAGGTGAGAAGTTTGAACTTTACACTGACCATAAATCGTTGAAATATCTTTTCTCGCAGAAGGACCTTAACTTGAGGCAACAGAGGTGGATGGATTTTCTTGCCTCGTATGATTTCGAGATCTCCTATACTCCGGGCAAAGGCAACGTAGTGGCAGACGCGTTGAGCCGAAAGAAACTGACCCTAAGCCCGGTGTTTGTTGAAAGACAAAGCCTAGAGTTTATAGCCAGCTTCGACTTTAGGCCTTCCTCCGATTTTGTACCAGGCTTGCTAGCATCTCTCGAAGTACGCCGACTTTAGTGGACTCGATAGGGACAACACAACGCGAGGACCCTCAGCTTGTGGAGACGATTGATAGGCTAATTAGGGGTGAGACTTCAAGTCACCTCAACAGATACTCCATCGACGATAAGGGTTGGCTAAGGGGAGACGGAAGACTATGCGTCCCACCGACAAGGGATTTAGTTAAGAAGGTTCTCGAGGAAGCACATCACTCCAAGATGACGATACACCCAGGCGGAGATAAAATGTACAAGGACATAAAAAGAACTTTCTTTTGGAACGGCATGAAGAAGGACGTGGCAGAATTCGTTTCTAAGTGTATGGTGTGCCAACAGGTTAAGGCGGAACAGAAAAAGCCTGGCGGTCTGCTACATCCTCTAGAGGTCCCGCAGTGGAAGTGGGATAGCATCTCAATGGACTTCATCGATGGGCTGCCTAGGTCTAGGAGAGGCAACACTAGCATTTGGGTAATAGTGGATAGGCTTACTAAAAGCGCCCACTTTTTACCTGTCAAAAGTAAAAGAACTGCCTCATCCCTAACATCTCTTTACCTCAAGGAAATCGTTCGACTCCATGGAATACCATCCAGCATTGTTAGTGACCGAGACCCTATCTTCACAAGTGAGTTTTGGCGGAGTCTGCAAGAAGCGGTAGGCACACAGTTATGCTTGAGCATAGCCTATCATCCCCAAACCGACAGCCAAACAGAAAGAGTGAACAGAGTTTTGGAGGACCTTCTAAGACTGTGCATCCTTGACTTCGGGGGGACATGGGAAGACCATCTTCCTTTGGTGGAATTTGCCTACAACAACAGCTATCAAGCAACCATCGGAATGGTGCCCTTCGAAGCTTTATATGGAAGACCGTGTCGATCACCCACTTGTTGGTGGGAGTCTACTGATAAGCTCATACTTGGACCAGATATGATCCGAGAGACTTCAGAGAAAGTAGACTTAATACGAAGAAGGATGAAGACGGCCCAAGACAGACAAAAGTCCTACGTCGACAAGAGGAGGACCGACCTTGAATTTGAGGTTGGAGACAGAGTTTTTCTTAAGGTATCTCCGCTAAGGAACGTTGTTCGTTTTGGAACCACAGGAAAGCTAGCACCAAGGTTCGTAGGGCCATTCCCTATCATCGAGAAAATTGGGAAAATGGCCTATAGATTAGAGCTACCCGAAAAATTGGCCGGAGTTCACAACGTCTTTCACGTTTCACATCTCCGAAAATGTCTACATGAGTCTGCTGAAGTGGTAGAGCCAAATACCTAGAAGAAGCTGAAGTGGAGCGCGAAGCAACCATAAGGAAAGTTCCAACCCGCATATTAGGAACGGAAGTGAAGAAGCTACGCAACCGCGAAGTCAAGCTCGTCAAAGTTCAGTGGAGCGACGCCGAAGGAGATGCAACTTGGGAAACTGAAGCTAAAATACGCGCAGCCTACCCTTTTCTTTTCGAGGGTACATCTTTGATCTTTCCTTTTTCCTTAAGTTGCGCTTTTATCTATCTTTTTAGGTATATCTCCTCGACCCTATCTTTTAGGTAGAAACCCTTTGGATGAAAACATGTAATTGAAACATGTTATGGATGATGATTGCAAGTGGTTGCAAGTGATTGCTAGTGGTTGCTCGTGGTTGCATATACACACACAATCTAGGTTTTAGATCGGCTAAATCACTTCATATTGCATATGCATATATGTTTGCATTCGTATATGGTTGAACTTTAATATGTAGTCATATGGATGTTGCATTTGTATGAATGATTGTGCACTCATGTAGAATCATGAATAGGAGGATTTGCATACATAATGGATTCATAGCACTTACATAATTCGCATTAAGGAGGTCAACTGAATCAGTAGACCTCCTGATTTTGCATTAGATAAGTACATGTACACACACACTTTGCATATTATCATGAAGCATTAGAAGTCTTTTAAGGACAATGGATGCTCGTGCTTGATGGATGAGTAGATGGATGTTTAGATGTTAGGATGTATATTCTTCCCGAACTTGAAGATTTCGGGACGAAATCCTTTTAAGTGGGGGAGAATGTAACACCCCGTGTATTTTATAATAGTGAAATTCACGAATTAAAGAATAATAAATTTCAAATCAAAGTATTAAGGGAAACGGGATATGCCATTGCGTTCGTCTCGGAAAAATACGCGAAATAGAGTCCGAGTTTTCGAAAAACGGAGCCCGTATGACCAAATTATGGCCCGATGAAGTTTCAGAAAATTCAAATTTCGAAAACAGATTTGAATTTCAGCCCAATCAGAGTAGGTCGGAAAATTCCCGCCCAAACCCACCACGTCGACCTGGGGGTCGACCCTAGGGTCGACCTTCCAGGCCAGGACGACCTGGGAGTCAACCTAGGTGTCGACCTGCCCCAGGCAGGTCGACTCTAGAGTCGACCTGGGGGTCGACGGGGGAGTCGACCTGGCCCCTGAGCCAGGTCGAACCCAGCCCACCCTGGCTGGCCTGGTCTGTGTTTGGTCGATTTTCCGAGCCTTGCCTTGTCACTAGGGCTAGGTGTCAGCTCCTGATTGGCCTCTCCTTTGAACGAACGGCTATTATTAAACCAAGCTCCATCGACGGTCTAAATCAACTCACAAACTCTATAAAAAGGACCTAAGACTAACCCTAATTTACACAAACTAAAACGGAGATGAGACCGTCATGTTGCTGAGGAGAGACTGAGGATAGCCGTCAGAAATAGAGAGACAATTAGGAGATAATTCAAAGCTTAAAGCAACGTTAATCAAATCAAAGCAACGCCTACAACAAAGGATAGCATCTCCAAATTCAGAATTCAGATTCCTGAATTGAAGATTCGTCATACGTTGTAAGAAGAGTGCTATTTCGATATGAATTAAATAATTGTGTTGATTTGTGTAAAGTAAGAAATGGAATTGTGGCGATAATAATCTATATTTGTATGTTGCTTTGATGCTAAACGATTTGGGAATATTATGGTATACGATTGGATATTTGCAAGTATGCGATTTGCGTTGGAAGTTAACAACGAAATGGAATTGTGACAATAATAACCTATAGTTGTATGTTATTTTGATTCTAAACGATTTGGCAATGCTATGGTGTACGATTGGATTCATACAAGTATATGGTTTTTGTTGACAACCACATGTTGTGGAATTTTAATTGGGATTCATGCAAGCATATGATTCATATTGAAAACTACATGTTTGTGGTAGTTATTTATAACACCCATTTGATAATTGCAAGTATATGATTCATGTTGAAAACAACAACTATATGTTGTAATAGTTTGTTTGAAATTTATGCAAGTCTATGACTTATTGTTATGCCAACATGATGTATAATTCAATGGTCATCTTTAGTGTAATTTGATCCACTTAAGTATTATGATTCATATGAAGGTTATGTTGGAATTGGCATCATAGTTCAAGTATAAAAATCATGATTTTGTGATAGTGACAAAAGCAAGCGTCTTTGTAAGCTTGTATTAATTTTATGAACATGACTAAACTATGTTTGTTATTATGCCTAGTTGAAAACATGTTTTTAGGCTTATGTTGTTATCATAATCATATGATAATATATTTGACACATAAGTTACATTAGAATTACACTAGAATTACTTACTAGTTACATAGATAGGATAAAAACCATGATTATATGAATAGTGGGATTCATGTTCAATTATGTTTATGCCATGACTATATGAATAGAAGGACTCATGTTCAATTATGATTATGCCATAATTATATGATTAGAATGGTTCATGTTTAAGTACTATTTATGCGATGACTACATGAATAGAATGATTCATGTTTTGTTTATACCATGATTATGTGAGTAGAATGATTTATGTTTAAGTATTGCTTATATTATATGTTGTTACAATTGCAAGTTCACATGTGCCTACCTTATGTTAATTGAATCGTTATGTTGCAAGTTCATGCGTTCACACTCCCCTTTTTATGTTACCTTATAAACACCACGTTATAAGCCTCCCCTTTTCATATGGCTAAATTGGGTTTAAGTGTTAAACCCAACACACCTTACATTGGAACGAACGTATAAAACGGGGGTAATGACGTTTGGGCTAAAATATAGAACATATGTGTTGGCATGTTTGACGCATGCCAACAACCTTGAAAAACAATTAAGTGGCATAAATAAATCTTAATCAATAAAGATGAATTTGAATAATGGGCCGCAAATATTTACATATAAAAAGAAAAGAGACAAAGTATGTAAATGTAGAAATTACGATGTGTTTAACCCGAGGTTGGATTGAGTTGTGATGTAAACCTGCCCGGAACCGCCCGGCTGTCTAGTAGTCACAACAATACCTATCCAATGTGGGTGGTTAAACACAGAGCCCAATAAGGACCCGAGGTTAGACTGAGTTGTGGCGTAAGACTGCCCGAACCCAACCGGCAACAGGCAGCCACAACAATACCTGTCTAATGTGAGAGGTCAAGGCTTTAATAAGACAATTAAGGCTGAGTCAAGATTGATAGGATTAAGTGAATTAAGACTTGATCAAAATGGAACATGTTAAACTAAACAGACTGATTGGGGTTAGGTTTATAAAACACTTAACCAACTTAGCATGTTGGCTAGAAATAGAAAAACCTAGTAGCGGGGGACCCTTTTCAGCAGTAACCCTACAAGGTATCATGATACCCTGAAACTAGGCAGGGTGGGGCACGATTACTGGGCTGACTGTAAGAGGTCAAATCGACGGCGGTGGTGTAGCAGTGTAGGTTCTAACGCGGTGCGGGCGTGCACACACTCCGGCGCAGAAAAATAAGGCACTGGGCACCAGTAGCATACCTGTGCATTCTAGGATTGTGTCAGGCCGCCACCATGGGACTTGATACACCCCATGGTGGGACCAGCATAGGTAACTACAACAACGGGGGCCGTAAGACACATGTAACTATGCGAGTAGGAGCCGATCATCATAAAATGGATCACTTCACCCTGACTATGGGGTGCCTGTTGGGAACTAGTTTATATGGGTACAGAGATTAATATGGGGTACGATAGTATATTCGACCCTAGACAACTTAACTTAGTTTATAATGCTTTCCCATTTCCAGTTTATACTTGTCATACCCAGTTCTTTATTCATAGACTGAATAGTCCTAGACTTACTCAGGCTTTATGTCTGACTCTACTTTTCTCTCGTCTTCTTTTCTTCCGTCCCCCCCTCCCCCCCAGGTCCACAGGGAGGGAATACCGCAGCTTAACCAGCCTTCATATCCAGCTTGAAGAGAAAGAATGTATTGCTTGGATCTTTTCGTTTTGAACTATGGCTTTGGACAGCAATTATGGGACTTTTGCAGTTTATTTATGTTTTCTTTATGCTTCTTTAAATAATGTAATCAAGACAGTTATGAAGATGTTATGTTTTTTTTTAAGTATTGTGAGACAATTATGGTATGGTTGATGTAACACGTATTTTAGTGAAATAAAAGTTGTTGTTTCCCGCTGTTCAGAAATATGTGTTATTATATCTGTCTTGTAAATCTGTGGCTTATACTTATAAACCTCCACCAAAATTAGGGCATTCCCTTTGAGAGTGATCCTAATGGAGGTGGGATGTTTCAATTGTAAGACCGTTCCACACATAATTCGGATGGTTTTTACCTTATGATAACCCAAAGCATTTTTGAAATCATATCTTGTCTGATATTATAATAGTGTCTAAACGCAAATAAATAGCAATCTAGGGAACACTTGCAAATCACGCTCCACATACATAGTATACAATTAAAATCGCAAGCGCTTATTGGAGATTGGATTCCGACTATGATATGGTATGAAACCAACTATCGATAGTGTATCTCTAGAGGGCAATACACTGGGTTCGACAAGAACATCTTGCAACCCAGCCACACATGACCGACCACTCATTTCGCTTGAGTGTATCGAATGTATATCACCAATGGTTGGGCTCAAACCACCGTTTCTCGAAAAGGGACAACATCGGAGTAGATTAAAGAAGGAAATGGATTCTCTAGATAGGTGCTTATACAAACTAATGGGACATACCCATATAGCCATGCTGCCTGCCCGATTTTTGCCATTTCCCAATTGATGAGGGTTGAGGTTAGAATTTACCTTTAGAACATCTGGTCATCATTTACTTTGAATGCCACATTGTCAGATCCGTCAAATCACTAACTGACATCCACAAATATATTCTGGGTGCAAAAGAAGTACCCTTCTTTGCCATCAAATTGGTATATTTGTAAAAATCAACGTATGTGGTTTTCAGGAAATATTATGTCAGACATTCGTGCATACAATTCATCTAGGAACAGGGTGAACCGAAGGTACTCTCCTACTACATCCAATATAGGTATCACCCCATGGATAAGTAGTGAGTAGTCCTTGCAATCCGAAGACAATCACTTTAGAATCACCGTCAAAATATATCCAGGAGCTACCCAGAGAATTTCAACAAGTAGTTTTTCCACTCATGAAGTTTTCTACGGTCTTCAATTCTTTAAATTGTATAATCGTCCCTGCAAGTTAGTATACGTAAAGTCGATTCGAAGTGGTTTTGGGTCCAGCTTCCATCCCGGTCTCTTCGAACTAACATGTAGGGATATTTATTTGATAGTTGGTGTTTTAACTATCAAATTTAAACAGTGTAATCAAATAAAACTATTTATTTAAATTTATTTCATTCCATAAAATTTTCCATAACATGTTTATCCATAGTAATTAACTTATAAAACTCTTAATTTTAATTCTGGAACACAAGATGATTAATAATATAATTAAACGTGTCAACGTTTATTTTACCTACTTTTACATTCGTTTAGTCACTTCATAGCATAACATATGATTAATAACAATATATTCATCAACATTAATAATGATTCGACATTTAATTTCAAACTAATAATAGTTTGGAATTATTTGGTCTCGTATAACACTTATTTCTCACCAAATGAATGATCGATTTTGCTTTCAACATACTATATAGTTGAGGTTCGAATTTGAGTTTATATGACATTGTCTATTTTGCAGTCACAAAGTACTCAACAGATTCCCAATCCTTACTTCTTCTTATTTACCTCTTTATTTACTTATTATATATATGTGTGTGTTGTGTATGTGTATGTATATGTTCAACTCCTATTTAAATCAAATTATATAGATTTTGTTTAAATAAAATTTCTTAACAGGCTAGATATTACCCTAGCTCGCGTAGCCAAGCAATTTCCTGTTGACCTCCTTAGATATTACTTTCTTTACTTCTTCTTCACTCATATAATATATATAGTATATATATATAATGGTTTAATTAAATCTCAAGGAATTAAAAAAACATGTCTTTTTTCTTTTAATTTTAAAACTTCATGCCCACCTTGCCTGTTAGCACAGAAGCCCACTTCCTCAAACTCTTCTCAGGCAACCCAGTGCAGTTTGGTTTTGGCAACACAAAATGACCCACTGATCACACATTAACCCCTTATTCTTCGTTGTCCATTCTTTTTTCTTTCTTTTTCTATTACAACCGTTCTTCGCCATCATGTACATATGCACCCCATACATCTGCACCGCCCTACCACCGATGAACCCACCTCGTCAACAATCGCCACAAACTCCATCTCCTTTATATATTCCATCCCTAACTGAAAAATCTTGATCCTCCCCTCAAAACAAAATACGCTGCCTCAACCCATAGTTTGCCAAAACCAGCTCCTACAAGAACGCCTCGCATCACCGCTACCTACGTCTGGTTGCCACCATACTACCGCAACTTGAAACCAACTGTTTCCCCCCTTCCAATTCCCTAGGTGCGATCAATTCATGTCCCCTGTAGGAGGTACTGTTCGACATTGTTCTAAGAAAGAAAAACGAACCCAATTACACTAATTTTGCCTCGTTCTCAAAAATTAGGGCATTAAAAATTCAATTTCTATTTTTCCTACGATCTTCCATTCACCACCTTTCTCCAGACGCAGTGCTATGATCCACAACCTCCTCTCTTGCAGTGATTTGCTCAAAGTTCAATTCTTAGTTAAAACAGAAATTCTCACTCCCTAAAATACTAAAAATCATGTTTTTGTTATCAAAATTTGGGATTTTCTAATACGAATCCATTCCTATATCTGAATCGAAGTATAATGTTTCTCGAAATATTGGGTTTTATAACCCTCTTACAGTGAGTTGATGGATTCTGAAGATATATGGTATTGTTTTGAAGTAAAATTATTTTTAAAATATGTTTAAGATATCAATGAACCATTTTCATTTTAATCTTTCACTAGAACTTGAATTATTGATTTTAAATTATTTGAGCAAGAATACCTATATTTATTGTTAAATCTACAAGTATCAGATAATTATTTATAGGTATAATAACAACATATGTGTGATGTTATATAGAGTAGTAGCACTCCATGGAGATGTTTATTTGAGTCAATGTATATATATAATAATGAATTAAATTTACAGGGGAAAAGTTTAATGTTTACTCCCTGTATATAAACTACTGTGTTTTCTTCTGTTTTTTGTCTCGTTTAAACATACAGATTACATATATTTATATCCCATTCATACAAAAGGAAAACATAATCAAATTATATTCTACATATATATGTTTGAATCAAGACAAAAACAATCATGAATTCAAATAAAAGAAAAGAGTAAGGGTGTTTACTCACTTTATTTAACATCACTATCTTTTGTATTTGTTCACAGTTTCCAGGTTTTGATCAAATTCTAGTTTTAAACCATCAAATTTTAGAGATTACCCTTACACAACTTTAATGATTAAGTTTAATAGAATAGGTACATACATGGTTTGAGTTCATAGGAGCTAAATAGTAGACAATAATGGAAACTGTTGATATTTACTCACAATACAAGTTCACCGTTTTTATTTTTCTTCTTCTTGTTCTTTTGCATCTTTGTTACTCAGTTTTGTTTTCTTTAAATAATCATTTCCTAATCTAACAAGTTCTAGAGAATTACCCCTTCCAATAACTTATATATTCGAATTCGGTGTGATGTGTACTTATCAATATATATAGATTGGATCTATTTTGATAAATTATAACAACAAGGACTTCAAGTGTTTTACTCAACTTAACTCCTACTTTTGCTAGCACTTTGTCCACTATTTCTAGTGATTTAAACAACAAGAATAGTTATATATATACCAGTAATCCATGAACACATAGATTTGAATACCATATACATATAACTTTAAATTAGATTGAAGTGAAGTAAATTTAGAGTTTACTCACATTGTATTTAACTATTGCTTCATATTTTTATATTGTCTTTTGTATATTATCTTTGCCATTGTATTTTAACTTCCCAAGTTACTCAACCTGATTATTTATATCAAATCTAAGCTAATGCTTATATATCACCATACAACTAATTTAAATATAAACTGTAAACTAGAGTTTAAGTGTTTACTCACAAATGGGCTACTGTTGGTATTTGTACACTGCCTTTCCATTACCACTTCAGGATTTGAGCTCTCTGTTTTCACCCTTTTCTCCTACAATTTTTCAATTGATTTCCAGATATTGATGTGTGAATCGGTAGAGTTTCAATTGGTATTTATATGTGCAAGAGTTTAGGCTTTAGGCTGGGTAGGTGGTTAAGCAAGAAGGGACATACCCAGCAGCCATTAAAGTGAAAGTGATGTTTGATGTTACAAGCCAATTACTATCTCCAAATGTAACGTCCCGGTTTTTGACTACTTTTGTAATACAATTTATTTTGATTTATTTTGTGTAATTGATTTAAAATAATAAATTTTAGTATGGTTTTAACATTTTTATTTGAATTCAAACTTGTTTTTTATTCTTGTAAATAATAAGTTTACATATGAATATAACGAATGAATACTTGGACTTCACATCTAAGTATTTACGACATGGCAATTGAATAAAAGAAGACATAGCATTTTTAGGATTAGAAAAGTGAGGTCATAAGTATTCAATTGTTTGAAGTTGCTTAGAAAACTAAGTATAGAAATATTCAAAACATTTATTACATTGGCATTTGTGGCTTGAAAGCTAAGTTCGGTTTTAAAACGCAATCTTTGCACATGGATTGTACTTACAACTGCTGCAAACAAATGTTCTAACAGCAGATGCCACATCTACCCGAAAAGCCTAGTCTTTAAAACATATCAAAACATGGTTTTGTACCCAAATATTTGCATGTGCAGGCAAACCAAATATATTGTTGCTCCTTCTTTTCATAGCCTAAATTAGTGACAATATATGACATGCTACCCTTTCACCCTAGCAAATCATAGCCTCTAACAACCTTCAGCAAATGTTTATACACCCTCATGCAAATCCAATTCAATGCTACAAGTATAGAAGGACGTGCACAATCACATCATTTATACCTTATCACATTTCTCTCAAGACAATTGAAAACATTTTAGGCTAAAACATCACCTACTAAGCTAGCTTCTAGAGACCCTTAGGCACATGTTAACCATAGTTGTACTGAAAAAGGTATTGCTTGACAACCATGTATAATTTTTTTTAAACATCCTTAGCACATAAGCAAGGTACAAATGCATGTGTTCTCTCAGCTAGCCGTACAGTGCAATACTGAAAAGAGTTTTGAAGAGAGCCTATGTAACACCCCACCTTCGCTAGGGTCACTCACAAAGGGAATGCACTAGTTTTGGTGGAGCATTATCTAGGTAAACATACACAGAGATATCACAAGACAGAACATAAATAAAGCAGCGGTAGAAATTAAAAACCAAATCTTATTACTTTCAAGAAAAGAGTCAAAACCTCATATATCTAAAGTACAAGTTGCCATTATTCCATTACATCAAGTTCAAAATAAAGAAGCATAAACTTAAAAATAACAAAAGTAAATTGTTCCCCAAAAATAGCAGACGTGCAGCCATAGCATAGCTCAAGTCCAAACCGTATATGAGCTGACAGAAAGCAAGCTAAATCCAAGATAAGAGCTAGAGTTTCCTCCTTGAGAACCTGGGGGTAGAAACAAAAGAAAAAGAGGCGAAAGGAAACGGGTCAGTCATAAAGACTGGTAAGTCCAAGTGACTTTCAGCATAAAAACTGGTAAAGGTAACATGACATGTATAAACTGAAAGTAAACATAAGTATGATGTCAAGATGGATAAGATAGACTAAGATAACATGATGAATCAAGTATAGGTCAAGTATAGCATCGCATGTTCAAGGTTCGCTGCACCAACTGTACTAGTAGCCCAACCCATGTCAAGTATTAATCATGACATGATCCCTTGGCCCAAAATCGTTAAAGACCCATTACTAGGTCCAACGGAACGATCCACTAATCGATCGGCTCCCTACAAGTTCTAGCTCATTGTGTTTCTGTGTCATACGGCCCTATCACGAATGTAGACACCTGTGCTAGGTCCACCATAGGGTGTATCAAGCCCTGTGGTGCCAACCACCGACATGAATCAAGCATGCATAGATAAACCTACCAATGCCCAATGCCTGCTTTTTCGACTCCGGACCACGTGCACGACCATAGCCCGCCTGAACCTACACTGGCGCACCCACGCAGCCGTCGTTTTGGTCGCTTACAATCGGCCCAGTAATCGTGCCCCACCCTGCCTAGTTCCAGGGTACCATGATACATCTAGTGGGTTACTGCTGAAAAGGACCGCGTAACTAGGGTTTCTGTCCAGCAGGTTAAGTGTTGTCATTTAAATTCGAGACTTAACCCGTCTACGTGTCATGTCAAATTGGCTAAGTGTTGTCGTTCAAGTTCATGACTTAGCCCTACGAATCATGTGTCAAGTTGGTTAAGTATGTTCAAGCGGTTCATGACTTAACCCTATCAAATCATGTCTCAAGTTGGTTAAGTATTGTCTTTCATGTTCATGACTTAACCCTATAATGTGGCATTAATTCATTAATGCACCCCAACCTCTCACATCAGACCTGTTGTTGTGGTCACTGGATATGCCGGGCGGTTCCGGGCAGAATTACACCACAACTCAGTCTGACCTCGGGTTTTCAAGTGCGATATGACCAACTACCCACATTGGATCCTATTGTTTGCGGTAACTGGATTTGCCGGGCGGTTCCAGGCAGATTTACACTGCAAACTCAACCCAACCTCGAGTTGGCCATTTTCAAGTTCATTCTAGTGTCATGTCAATGTTCAAGTTTTCATGTCAAGTTCGTGTCAAGTTTTCAAGGCAAGTTTCATGTCAAGCTTCCTATGATTACCAATTTTTCCCAACGTCACCCCATCTTAATATTAGGCTAACAATCTTAGCCTAATTTTTCGTTCGCATGATTTTTGGCATATAATATTAGGCTAAAACTTGGCCTAATTTAACGTACGCAAAATTGGCATAAAGCAATTTATTAACATAAGCATGACATAGGCGTAAACTTGGCATCATCGGCATAGTCAATATGAACGTCATAGGTGTGAACTTGCAAAATAATCAACATGAATATCATAGGTGTGATCTTGCAGCATAGACTGAACCAACATACATATATGTGAATTTGTAACATAGACTAAATCAACTTACATATATGTGAACTTGCTAATCAATCACGAACATATGAATAAGTGTGAACTTGAAATATGACATAGGTTTAACATATACACATAAACATGTAGATCTAACATTTGGTCACATATGTGATATGATTTCACAATCTAAAACTTGCATAACATGCTAAACTGCACAACTTGTCATCACGGGTTATATTTCAAGTTCATATACATATGAATAGACTTATTCACTAATTCCCAGTTCAATATGATAATAAAATAGAACCACAGGCATAGATCAATATCATTCAATTCCACATATAACATAATAAACATTATTCTATTATCAATCTATTTTCAAGGCATAACATAACTAAATTGACTAAAACATCGCAGGCATATAGATCTGATAACATTATTGATCATGAAAATGGTTTGAATAATAATCTAGTTTCAAGAACATGGATAGATCTAACTTAAATAGAAAAATCGCCAAAATCAAGATCCAAGGATAAATAAAGAAAGTCAAGCTTAGATCCAATTTCAAAGTTATAATCCTAGGCAATAACCTCATGGTCATGAATCTTAGGTAATTAGTCACAATTGTCCTTGTCATAGTCATAGGCATAGTCTCATTGTTCATAGTCATAAGCGGTCTTATGTTCACCGTCATAGTCATAGGCATAGTCTTATGTTCACCGTCATAGTCATAGGCATAGGCAAACTATTATGTCCACAGTCATAGACATAGTCATAGTCTTAGGCCATTAACAATAGTTTCAACGTCGTAGGCAATATTCGCAATAGTCAAGATCCAAGAAGAAAACAAGAATAGATATGAATCATACATAAATCAATTCCAATTTACAACATGCCCATATTAGATTTATAGTTTTATCTAAAAGTAACTGGAACTTACAGATCGTAGTCTAAGAAATTTAGAAGTCAAGTCTAGAAATTAGTCGTCGAATTGTTGCGGTGTCGCTGATCTATTCTCTTGAATTGTTGTAGAAGCGTTGATCTTTGATTTGAATCGAGTTTGAATGCTTAAGCTTTAATTTGGAGGCGGCGGCAATGGTTCAAGAGGTGAATTAGCAGCATAATATTGTAAGAATGATTTGTATGAATTAGGCTAGGTCTTAGGATGTATTTATGGGGGTAACAACTAGTTTAGGCCCTTAGATTAACCCTAGAATCAATCCGGACCATCAAAACACGTCTCAGGTTTCAAAAATGAGTTCTGGGTCAAAACAGGTCGACCAGGTCGACCCGTAAGGGGGGGGGGGGGAGGTCGACACTATGGTCGACCTGGGGGGTAGGTCGACCCTATGTTCGACCCTATGGTCGACCTGGGGGGTGGGGGGGGGTAGGTCGACCCCCTGGTCCAGTCCTGCCTGAAAACTGCTGAAACTTGTACAGGCCATAACTTCTTCATCCGGACTCCGATTTTCGAAAACTCGGACTCTATTTCATGTAAAATTTCGAGACGAACGCATTGGCGCAACCCGTTTCCCCTAATTCTTAATTTAAAATTTAATTCTACCTTGGATTTACGACTTTAACATGTTTTAAAAGTACAGGTTGTTACATTCTCCCCTCCTTAAAGGATTTCGTCCCCGAAATCTTCAAGTTAAGAAGAATGTGTCCTACCATCCAATCATCCAGCTACTCAATCATCAATCACAGGCATCCATTGTCGTTAAGATATTTCTAATGCTGTATACTACTGCATTCCTAAGGTTTCTACTAGGTAATAGAACAGATACCGCCTAGAATACCATGTAAATTCGCGAACCCCTCGCTCATATTCTAATCATATGCTCAAAATCCTAGATTGATCTATATCCCCTAGATCAGATTTGGATCAAATTTCCCTAGATTACAAACCTGTAACCCCGTATCCCTAGTTTTTACAGACTTTAGTAAACTGCCTAGTTTTACAGACGAAACCAGGAAACTGCCTAGATTTTACAGACTCTAGAAATTGTCTACTTTTACAGACGAAACAAGGAAACCACCTAGATTTTACAGACTCTAGAAACTGTCTAGTTTTACAGACGAAATTAGAAAACCAATTCGATGGTTACAAATAAAAAAATACAAAACAATATAAAAAGAAATTCAAAAACCCTAGTCCCTTTAATAAAACATTGTCGGCTTCTTTTCAATTGTTAAACCCGTTTTTCTTTCTCTCTGAAGAAAAATAGAGGCGGCTCAAATGTTGTTAGGATTTTCTGAAATCCCCACTCGTGACTTTAATTGGTTGCTTCTAAAATATGGTCTCTGGTACTCGAATTTGTTGGTCTTGCTTTGTCTACAATTTGGGAATTGCTCGATCGAAAACAAAGAAAAAATGTGAGCTTTCTGATTTTATTCTATGCTTGAATTTGTTGCTTGTGGAATCGATGGTTTGTGCCTACGATGTAATGGTGTATTTATAGGATTTTAAAATCCTTAATTCTCTGATTTCCTTGATTATGACTTGGCCTGATTGCGTGAAAATTTACTCTTTTATTTCTTTGATTGAAATGAACCTGGACTTAGAATCAGGCCTTCAGTGAATCTGGAAATATAATCCCTTGTGTGATTTCCCCCTTTGATGCCTTGAATAAAAATGAAACGGCTTTGATGGTTGAATAATTTTGAGATATTATGAAAATATATTATTTGTTGCCTTGAATGACTTCCTTCGGTTTTGAAAAATATTTAATTTGCTGCCCCGATTAAATTTGGCACTGAACCATGATTTATATATGCCTTGAGTCATTCTGGAAACTGTTTATGATTTGTTGCCCAAAACTGGAATGAAATCTTACCAAAACTGATTCAAAAAAACCGTTTTACAAAATATTGATTAATTTGCAAAATTCCTGAACCAAAAGCAATCTCTTACCAAATATTATTCACTGAGTTTGCTTTACTATGCATTTCTCATGCATATGTATTAACTGCCATGAATGAATCGATTTAAAACTGCCTTAAAATCACACTACAATTTCTGGAATGCAATAATAAGCAGATTTGAGTTACTTGCCATATGTTTCTCTCTGTATTTATTCCCTGATTTGTTGACTTGAACATTTTCACACCATACTGTATTACTTGTACCCTGAAGTTTAAAACTGACTCTATCTCAGCCTTGTATATGTGCATTATCCCATACTTTTGTATGCATTCAGACCATATGTGAGCACATGAACTTGTAGTTGTTGCACCCATATTCCTATATACAGTTGCATGTAGTTGATCATTTGTTGATGTCCATATATTCTTGAACTTGCTGTTTGAGATGATACGTGCACTTGAACTGTTTTGACCATATTGGCTTGCTGTGTATTGTTTTGATGCACCCATGTGCATGTCTTTCCACTATTTTGCTGACCTGAAACTTACTACGGCATATAGTTGAGTTTGTCGACATTTGCTTGTACTTGTCTTGGCTTCACTATGGTTGCTCCACCTGCCATGCTTAAGCTTCATTACTGTTGCACTTGTACATCTTGATGTTGTACCTTTCTGTTGAACCGTGAACCTGAGATTTTTTCACCTTTCCCTTGTTATGTTGAATCATGTTTTGAACCATGTTGTGATGTACTTGAACAATGAACTGGCTCGACCACTTTGGCTATATGTTTTTCACTGTAGCACTAATATCTGTTCATGTTGCACCATTCTGTCCATATATTTGAGTTTGAGATTTCTTATGCATGATCCTTGTAACAACCTAGAAAATCGGAACCAAATTAAAAATTTTATTTTAGCAATTTTAAAGAATTTTGAATATTTAAAATAATTTATTTTAAATAATAGCGACGAAAAGTTTATTTTAATCGAAGTTAGAATATAAATATTTACTTTAATTATAAAAGGAATTGGAAATGGCGCGGTAGTTTGAAAATTCGATTTCAAATGAATGTACAGGATTCAAAAGAAATCAGATTTAAGTAAAACCAGAAATATTTGAATTTGTTTGAAAATATCTTTCAAACTAATGTGAAAAATCCAGATTTCATAACGAGAATAAAAAGTTATGTCTAGTTTAAAATTTAGAATAGTCACTATGGAATTTATATAAATTTAATATGATATATAGCCCTTAAAAATAGAGATTTTGCAGACTACCTCCATTTTCGATGAGACCACTTTTGTTGGATCCGGAATGTCAAATTATTGCTGGATTCTAATTTTCATAATTTTTGGAATTAATATGTGAGCGTGTTAAATTTAAACGTGTTTGGTCAATCCAGTTTGAATTTAATCGACTGGAAAATGACTGTTTTTCAAACGGTCTCCAAATTCGATGAAATTAGTTTTGTTAAGACCACATCGTCAAAACATAGCTAGATAAATTTTTATGTAATTTTTGGAGTCAGTATGTGGCCCCGGTAAATTAAAATGTACGTTAAAATTCAATATATATATTGATTTATATTTTAATTTTGATAAAAACTGATTGAAACAGTCGAATCAACATACAAAACATATCCCATTGTGTCTAGAATGAGGGTATTTGTCTAGGGGCGACAGTCGTTGGAGTTCATTTGGAATTCGAATTGTTAAACTTCAATGTTCACAAATAATTGAATTAAATATTATAAAAATAAGGATAAATAACAACACATTCTCATTAACCCTAAGTCAAATAGAAATTCTTGGTCAATCCTAAAAAAATTCGCTGCCGCCTTCTGTAGAAGAAAATGTGAGTTTTAACTCTCCAAAAATCCAAAACAAATAAGATAAAAATCCATAAATCATCGAATATATATATATATATATATATATTGGTGATCCATGAGAGTTGCTCTTCAATTCTACCTATGTATTACTGGTTGTGAAAATCATTTTTGAAGCTCGAGTTTTCAAAACGCAGCACTAGGGTTGAATGGTTTATGGATTTAAGGCATCGATTTGATAATTCAAGTAGATAAGCGGATTCAGGGTGCGATTTAGAAGTTGGTTGCATTTTTAGTGGGAATGGGTTATAAAAAGTTTCGATACCTGTAGCGTATGCTACAGTTATGTTCATCGACGCATCTTGGGGGTGCCACGCAAGTTTGATGAAATTCATACAGGAGGAAGGAGAGTGCGAGGAGATGAAAGTTGGCGGAATTCTTCTTGAATTTGATTAAGAAATGAAGGAGTATTGGTGGAGATTGTTTCAGCAATGGCGTGATAAAGCCGCATGAATGCCTGTAGGGGGAAGAAGAATTAGGAGCTTAATCTCTTCATTAAGGTTTAAATAATTGTGTAATTATTTAATGTTAATGACCGTTATGTATTTAACCTTATAAAATACATATCTTCATACGTTATCAGAAATTGACAAAACTAAATCCGTTGGAACCGCATCGACGAGAGCATCACAACAAAACTTACTGGGTCCAATTTGGAGCTCGTTTGAATTTGAGGCAAATATATATCCAAACGGTACTAAAACCATCAATTAAAGACCGACGGAGTGGAAACCAAATGTGAGAAATCCTTCTCACTCTATTTATTTTCCAGTAAAATATATACTAGGATGCAGACGGTCCTTAGCAGCACCCGACACCATTTATTGTACAAACCATAATTGACAGTATTGTGTTGTTATTGTGATGTGAATGAAATATATATATTTGCGATGTGAAAATTTATATATATATGTAACACCCCACGTCCATTAATGTCACTCACAAAGGGAATGCATTAACTTCCATGGAGGTTTTAAGTGAATATATAACAGAAAAATTACAACAAGACAGATAATAAGTAGTACTTGGAAATCTAAAACTTCATTTTATTGCAGTGGAAATTAAACATGTTTGTTACATCATAAAAACCATAAATCAGAGTCAAGTACAATATCCATCTTGCTAAAACAAAATACATAACCCCATTACATGAATAGCCATTAAAGAAGATAACAAGTTGGACTTTACTTCAGCGGTCCAAGCTTTTCCAAAGAGATAAAGCAATCCAATCAAACTCCACTAGGGCTGGGTCCACCCTGAGGACCTGGAGGGGGAAAAAGGATAGAAATAGAGGGGGTCAGACATAAAGTCTGGCGAGTATGATAATTCTAACATCAAAATAACTAGACTAAGGCATAAGCTAGAAAATAAGGAAATGTCTATGAACTATTGGGTATGGAAAAGCAGATAAAGATAACGTTAAAGGCACACCTAATTACTAACGAATAATTACTACACTGCACTGCACCAGTCACCCTAAAGGTCGATCTCACTTGCTTCACCTAGAAATTAAAGCTTCGTGTACCCCTAGCTGACTACATAGGTGCCGCCTGCCCCTATCTCCACTAGGTGTACCCCACTACCCACTTGCGATCGGCTCCCTACTCGTAAATACCCGTGCTGGCCCCACAGTGGGGTGTATCACTCCCCTAAAGTGGCAACCCGATACAACTTGAGAATGCACGGCTTATACCTACACGATGCAACAACGTCTTACCTACCAGCCCGGGTCCACACACGCATATGAAACCCGTTGGACTTGCATTGCCACCGCTACCCCGTTTTGGCCTCTTATAGTCAAGCCCAGTATGCGTGTCCCGTCCTCGACTTGGGTCGAGCCCACAAAGATACGTTTGGGTTACTGGTTGAAATGGGCCCCCACAAGCTACCCACCTAAGCTTGTCCACTAGTACATCCCACTTAACCCTCTTAGTCATGTTCATTTACATGTGTGTTTGGTTAAGTCTTACTAATCGTATTTCACATGCCACTAAGGGCACCCACTAGATTCCTCATGCCACCCAAGGCACCTACTTAACCCTCATGTCCCACCTTACATGTTTATCTGGTTAAGTATTTCTTAATTCATTCAGGCCATAACCTCATAAAGACCTCTCACATTAGACTGGCATTTATGGCAGCTGGATTTGTCGGGCGGGTCCGGGCAGTCTTACACCATAAAAGAGTCTAACCTCGTGTCTTTACAACTGTTATGCTTTAATTTGGGCCTAGGACCTCTCACGTTGGGCTGACATTTGTGACCACTGGATTTGTCGGGCGGGTCCGGGCAGGTTTACGTCACAAACGAGTCCAACCTCGTGTCCTAAGCATTGATTAACACTTATAATCTTTTACCCCAGTTTTAATAATTTCCTATTCAAATTTTTAATTAAGTCCGATTTTAATGATGTCCATAATTGACTCAATTATGGCCATCCATTCATGGCATGCAAAATCATATCAATTGCACCCCAACTTCTTAATATTAAATCCTTAATATTACCCCTACCCCACGTTATACGTTCGCTTATTCAACGCATAATATACGTTAGACTCGAATAGTCTAACTCATAGCACAAAGATAAATTATCACAACATATAGACAAATAAAAATAGATCTAATCATGATAGGGGTGGAACTTGCATGAAACTACACATGTCATGGATCTAAAGGTGTCAACTTGTTTGGTAAAATGTCACAATTCACATAATGTGATCATAATCCAAATTCATGTATGGACTAGCATATATGGTTTAGGCAACATAATGATGGTGTGAACTAGCATCTAATACATAGAATTCACATATGTCATAGCATAATTCTAGATGTCACAATTCTAGACCTGAATAGATGTCATGGCATATGTTCATAATCTTTACTGATCAATCTAAACTTGCATACATGATTTGTCATATAGATCAACATAGCCCAAACATTATGATTTGATTAACATGAACTAATTAGCATAGATAACAACATCATGATTTTATAACATGTATGATTTACCACAACTTAGCATAGAAAATTAAAACCTATACAATAACATCATAGCATGATTCACAACATATAGGATATCATCATCACATAACATAGGATTTACAACATACATGATAGCATAAGGTTTTCAACAACATATATGACAATTCACATCATTCACTTATAATCCATTCATAACTTAATCCAATTAGTTCAATAATAATCTTGTTAAGATCGTCATACTCACAATTAGAGAAGAAAGAGAGTCTTGATTTGCTTTAGAGTTGAGTAGAATTAGAATTTTTATTAGCTTTCTTCCTTCTTAGTTGGCGGCGGCTAGACTGAGTTCCATGGCGGCGGTATGACGGTGGCTATTCTATTTTTCATGTGAATTAGAGTGAGAGACTACCTAGGTATTTATAGAGTTTAGGATTTATTTAGGCCATCAGATCAACTCAGAACTAACCTGAACCGTTTAATTTGCCAACTCAGCCCTAAAGGTACATCAGCAACTCAAGATTGGGCTCAGTCAAACCCTAGCCGACTGGACAGGTCGACACCCAGGTCGACTGCCCAGTCGACCTGGGGGGTGTCGACTCCCCAGTCGACCTGGGGTGCTGGGCGGGAAATTTCCCGCCTAGCCTGTTTGACTTTGAATTTTGAATTTTAATTTTCTAAAATCTATTTTGAATTTTTTGAAACTTCCGATGGCCATAACTTCTTCATACGAAGTCCAATTCACGCAAACTCAGACTCTATTTCAACCAGAATCCCGAGACGAACACAATGGCGCAACCCGTTTCCCACAATTCTCACATCTGAGATTAGTTATTATTTGGTTTGTGAATATTAATATTAATAGAATTACGGGGTGTTACATTCTCCCCTCCTTAAAGGATTTCGACCCCGAAATCTTCAAGTTAAGAAGAATGTATATCCTAACATCCAATCGTCCATCTACTCAACCATCAAACACAGGCATCCATTGTCCTTATAGACCTCTAATGCTTTCATGTTTAAATGCACAGTGTGTGTATATGTCCATATCTAATGCAAAATCAGGCGGTCCACTGATTCAATTGACCTCCTTAATGCAAATCATGATAGTGCCATGCGTCCATTATGTATGCAGAAGTTCCCTAATGCTACATATTATCTCTATATGCGTGCACAATCATCATCTGAATGCAGCATCCATATGATAATACAATCGTCATACATCCATTTTAATAAATACATCCATTTATATGCAATATGCAGTATGAAGTGACTGAGCCGATCTAGTGCCTAATAGTGTGTGTATATGCATCCACGAGCAACCACTAGCAAACACTTGCATCCACTTTGCATCCATCATACATAACATGTCTCAAACACATGTTTCAACCATAGGATTATCCTAACTAAAGGTCAAAGATACTAGCGAGAGGATACTTTAAAGGTAAGATAAGTACAAGATAAGCGATAAAGGAGAAATTAAAGGACATACCCTCAAAAAGGAAAGGGTATCGTGAACGCATCTTCTCTTCTGTCTCCCAAGTAGCGTTGCTCTCATCATCTCCCCATTGCACCTTGACTAGTCTGACCTCTCGATTTCTCAGCTTCTTAACCTCTGACCCTAGAATGCATGTAGGAGCTCATCGAATCGTCGCATCACACTCTATCTCCACCTCTCTAAGAAAGCTCGGCTCTACCACTTCCGCGGTCTCGTGCAAGCACTTCCTCAAATGTAACACATGGAATACGTCGTGTACACCACTAAGTTTCTCAGGCAACTCCACTCTATACGCCATTTGTCCAATCTTCTCCTTAATAGGAAACGGCCCTACAAACCTTGGTGCTAATTTCCCAACGGACCCAAAGCGAACGACGTTCCGTAATGGAGACACTTTGATAAAGACCATGTCCCCAACATCAAACTCAAGATCGGTCCTCCTTTTGTCTGCATAAGATTTCTGCCTATCTTGCGCCGTCTTCATCCTCCTTCGAAACAAGTCGATCTTTTCTGAAGTCTCTCTAATCATATCGGGCCCAAGTAAGATCTTATCCGTAGATTCCCACCAACATGCAGGTGAACGACAAGGTCATCCATAAAGAGATTCGAAAGGTGCCATGCTAATGCTAAACTGAAAGCTGTTATTATATGCGAACTCCACCAATGGAAGATGCTCTTCCCATATACCCCCAAAGTCTAGGATACATAGCCTCAAAAGATCCTTTAGAATGTGTAACACCCCACATCCGTTAGTGTCACTCACAAAGGGAATGCACTAAGTTCTGTGGAGCATTTAGGGTAAAAGATGCAGATAAATTACAAGACAGACAGAAATTAAACAGCGGAAAATAAAATTTTGCTTTATTGATAAAATAGTTTGTACAGTGATTTCTTTACAATATCAGAGTATCATCTGTCTTACAAAATAAAGAAGCATAAAACAACATTTATATTCCCCAATTTTAGCAAGAGCCAGCCATAGCATATGAAAGGAGAGTCCAAGCAAAATTTCGAAGAATCTTCAAGCTGGGAAAGTGTGACAGTCCAACTTAATCTGAGCTATACTATTCCCCTTCATTACTACCTGGGGGGGAATGGAAGAAAAGAAGACGAAAGAAAAACAGAGTCAGACATAAAGCCTGAGTAAGTTCGGTAACTTCTAGCATGTGAACATGGAAAAACAAAACGACATGAATTAACTGAATACAAGATAACACCATGACAATAGGGTCAGCAAGATTAGACAAGATAAACACAAGATATGCTAAGACAAGATAAACTGGATATGCTCTAATACTTTCGCCGCTTCGCTATTTCCTTGTTATACTAATTTCTATATCTCCGCACCACCTAACTAGTGTCCCAACTAGTAACGATAACGTGATCCCAATCCCTGTAGTTTTTGTTGCCTTCAGGCATACATTTATTATTTATTACCTAGATCTAATCTAGGGTTTTCTATCAAGTGCTTTCTAGATTCAACTAGAGTTTACAATATCTGCTGAACGCTTCTTGGATTCTGGGTTTATGCCACCTAGTCCAACTAGGGATTATGCTACCTGTCGAACGATGCCCCCAAGTCTAGGACACACTACCTAGAGTGGTATATGTTCCTATACTTCCCCACGCATGTATCACGAATCGTTTATCGCTTGTCTAGATGCACATGTCCTGTAATGTGCGGCCCGAGTCCTGTGGCAGGGCAAATCAAGGAATACAGAACTCGGTCGGGAGCTTTCAGATATCTGCTGATGCAGATGCTAAGGTCTGTTTTTGTTCCAGTGGCTATGGTCCCACTTGACCCCTCCCTCAACTAATGAAAGGCACACCTTGAAAAATGAGAACTATACGCAGGCCCCCGGTGCCCCACTATCCTATGGCCATCCTCACCCATAACTAGATATCAAGTATATGGTCTTTTGGAGTTCTCCGCCTTTCCGCTTCACGTATCTCGATTGACTCAAGATGGATGGTAGACGACGAGTTACTATCACAGGGCTACCGTTTTCTCGCCAAATCACGCTAGTCCATCCTAGTCTTTAGGTTGCCATATTTTGCAACCGAGGCATACCCTTGGTTCTTCTAACGTAGACCTTAACCTCTGTGAGCCCAGGAGGATCATCTGCAGCCTCACAGAGGGATACCAAGAGTACCCTCACGTCCCCTCGAAGCCTCAGGCTTCGTAACCCAATTCGCTGGAGCCTTCGTTTTAATCAGACGGATGTTCGCTCCTTCCTGTGTTATACTAAGAATTACTACTTAGTTCTGCTAACTAAGGTTTACCACTTAGTTCTCTTTCTCGCCAATTTGGATTGGTTAAGTGTCATTAGTCAATTCAAGCTAACTTAACCCTCTTCATTCATCCTGATAAACTGGTTAAGTGTTATCAGTACTTCATGTTGACTTACCACAAACCAAGTTATATTGGTTAAGTATTTCTTATTACTTAACCCTACCCATTCACCCTGTATTGGTTAAGTGTTCCTCTTTAACTTAACCTTGCCCGTCTATTTTACCTAACATGTTATTAATGGTTAAGTATTATCCCTTTATGTTTCAGACTTAACCCTATTCCTTTATCACAGTCTGATGGTTAAGTGTTCAAGTTTACTTAACCCTACGGTCTAGCCCAGCTAACATATCAAATTGGCTAAGTGTATTTACTTAACCCTAACCTCTATGGCTAAGTGTATTTACTTAACCCCAACTTCTAGTCTAGTTAACATGTTAATTTGGCTAAGTGTATTAACTTTACTTAACCGCACCTTCTAGTCTAGTTAACATGTTAATTTGGCTAAGTGTTTTCTTAGTTACTTAACCCCTACAAATCTTGTCTTGTTACCATGTTAAGTTGGTTAAGTGTCCCTATGGACTTAGCCCTTCCCATTCTAGCTTAACTGTGTTAAGTTGGATATGCGTTCCTATGGACTTAACCCTCCCATTCTAGCTTAACTGCGTTAAGTGTCTGCATGAACCTAACCCCCACCCATCAGTTTTGTTATCATGTTGAATTGGTTAAGTTCCTTAGTTAACTTAACCCTACCATTCTTGTTCTAGCTTTAACTAAATAAATTAAAGCCGCGACCACTCACATTAGACAGATATTGTTGCGACTACTGGATGTGCCGGTTGGTTCCGGGCAGGTTTACATCGCAACTCAGTCTAACCTCGGGTTAGGCATATTCGAGTTTTCTAAGTTCAAAGGGCTTTGATTAATTTTCAAATCAGGTTTTGAAAGTAACCATCCCGTCCGTCGGATCAGTTAGGGATAACCAGGGAGAGCAGGAAACTTGTATTTTCCAAACCCAAGCCTAGACACTATCCTCTCTGTCACCCTAGAACTTTCTGGTGTGTTATTAAAAGAGATGTCGTTAATAAACCTTTAATTTGTCTAAATTTACATTTTCCCATTCAGGAAAAATTCTATAAGTAAATTATTCCTAATTTACTTATTTCATAATTACTCTTTTAATGTAAATTGTCAACATTTATTCTTATGGCCCATTTTCCCCTCTATATCATATTTATGCTTTTTGGTATGTAAACTATACCAAATTAAGTGTCACTAACCATGATTTTGCTCAACCTGACAATTATTCCCAATTATGGCCAATTTCAAATTTATGCCAATGTACTTATCATGCCAAATTAGCTAATCCAATTTTGATTTAACATTCTAATTACAGTTCATGTCAAACTAGACCTATTATTCTAGTTCACAATTCATGTAAATGCTAGATTTACACGTCAATACTAGATTCAAATTACACATCCTATAATTCATGTCAAATTTATCCAATTTGCCTTTCTATGAACATGCCATAATACATGTTCCCAATTTATGCCAATTTCCAAGTTTATAACTATGTTTTTAGTAAATTTCATATTTTGCCCAAATCGCATTCCCATCGTTCGCATAATCGTGATTCAATCTAGATTATAGATAAATCTAGATTCGTAGATAAAAAGGGAATGAACCAAAGATGCTATGAAAGATAGACATAATAACTGGCATAAAATGATAATTTACTAATTACAGACCTAACGAATTTCACTGAAATTGATCTAAAACATCGAAGGCCTATAGATCTGAAAATCCATTGACATAAAAAGGGTTGAATAACGACGTAAAGAACATGGGTAGAGCTAACTTAATAGGTAAATTCCCAAGGTCTAAAACCAAAGAAAACCAAGGATAGATAGAATAGAGACGCAGGTTCAAGAACATGGGTAGACCTAACTTAATAGGTAAATTCCCAAGTTCTAAAACCAAAGAAAACCAAGAATAGACAGAATAGAAAATCAGATTTAGACCCAATTTCACAGTCACAAAACTTAAGCAACACTTTCCTAGTCATGAATCATAGGTGCTTAATCACAGCTGTTCATGGTATGTCATAGGCAATAGTTTATGTTTTCCTAATCAAAAGCATAGGTTGGTGTCCATAGTCAAGGAAATAATTCCCATAGTCACAGTCGCAGTCATAGGCAGTGTTCATAGTCATAGGCAATGTTCATAGTCATAGGCAATGTTCATAGTCAAAGAGGCATATGGTTCTAAGGTCCATAGTTTCATAGTCATAGTCTTATTTGTCATCGAATCATAACAGTTCTTAGTTAGGTCCAAAGATATAGGCACAGATTCGAATAGAAAGATTTGGCATATTCTTTTATTCCTTTAATTTCATGTCACGAACAGAGAAAGCATTCAAATCTACAAAGTAACTGACTTACAGAGATTAGATTAGATACGTAGAAAAACCGTCGTTGCAGTTGTTTGAATCTTCACTTGAAATCCTAGCATGACTTGAACCTCTTCTTGAAAGTCTTGAGCGGCATTTCCTCGTCTTGATTTATTATATATATATATTATTTTATTTATTTATACATTTTCTCAGAGGCAGCATAAGAATAGAAAAGAATTGTGAATAGAGAAGGAGGCTAGGGCTGTTTATATAGTGTTAGGCGGACGAACCTAGGCAAAAAACGTGACCAAATACATAAGAACGAACCAGGTGCAGAAAACTGGAAAAGCGGGGAGGTCGACCCCCAGGTCGACTACCCAGTCGACCTGGGTGCCCCAGGTCGACTACCCAGTCGACCTGGGTGCCTTGGGCGGGAAAATTCCCGCCCAGCCCAATCTGGGTCCGATTTTTGAAATTTGAACTCGTTTCTGAACTGTTTCTGCCTGTTTGGATTTTAAACTGAATTCTGAAACATCCGGAGGTCATATCTCCCTCATACGGAGTCCGTTTTACGCAAACTCGGACTCTATCTCATGCAGAATTCCGAGATGAATGCAATGGCGCAGCCCGTTTCCCTTGATTTTAATTTTAAAATTTAATTCTGCCTTGATTTGTAAATCTTAGTGTTACAGAATTACGGGGTGTTACAGAATTCGATTCACCCTCTCGGTCTGGCCGTCCGTCTGAGGATGATATGCGGTGCTCAAACATAACTGAGTCCCTACTGCCTCTTGTAAGCTTCTCCAAAAATCGCTAGTGAAAATAGGATCGCGGTCGCTCACTATGCTAGAAGGAACACCGTGCAAACGAACTATTTCTCGAACATATACAGAAGCTAACCATGGAGCAGTCCTCTTACTCTTCACGGGAATGAAATGGGCGCTTTTAGTAAGTTTGTCTACTATAACCCAAATCCCCGTATTACCCTTCCTTGATCTTGGTAATCAATCCACAAAATCCATCGAGACACTTTCCCATTTCCATAATGGAACCTCCAATGGGTGAAGCAACCCACCGGGTTTCTTTTGCTCCGCTTTTACTTGTTGGCACACCAAGCATCTAGCGACATACTCGGCCACATCCCTCTTCATACCGGCCCAAAAGAAAACTCGATTCATGTCTTTGTACATCTTGTCCCCGCCGGGATGAATGGTCATCTTCGAATGATGTGCTTCGTCAAGAATAGCCTTCCTCAAGTCCTCGTCTCGTGGTACACAAAGTCTACTATCCCTACGTAACCAACCCTTATCATCTAGGGTATACCTACGGAGATGGCTTGATGACTCCCCTCTTTTGAGCTTTTCTACTAACTCAACCAACTGTGGGTCGTCTCGCTGTGCCTCGCCAATCCGTCCCAAAAGCGTAGGTCTGACCTCCAAGGATGCTAGCAAACCGGGTACAAAGTCAACGAAAGGTCTAAAGTCAAACATTGAAATGAATTCTAAGTTTCGCCGCTCAACAAACAAAGGAGTTAAGGATAATATTTTTCTACTTAAGGCATCGGCCACTACGTTACCCTTGCCAGGGGTATATGCTATCTCGAAGTCGTAGGATGCTAAGAACTCCATCCACCTTTGCTGCCTTAAGTTCAAGTCCTTTTGAGAGAATAAGTATTTTAAAGATTTGTGGTCAGTGAATAATTCGAATTTCTCGCCAAGAAGATAATGACGCCAAGACTTAAGCGCGAAAACAATAGCGGCCAACTCTAGGTCATGTGTAGGGTAATTTTTCTCATGCGCTCTCAACTGCCTTCCACCATAGGCTATTACCCTTCCCTCTTGCATTAAGACTGCGCCTAGTCTTGTCCCACAAGCATCGGTATAAACAGTAAACGGCTTACTCCCGTCTGGCAATACAAAGACTGGGGCTGAAGTCAAAGCTCTCTTCAAACGTTGGAACGCATCATCACAATCTACGTCCCATGTGAAAACTGGGTTCTTCTTCGTCAAACGTGTTAATGGAGCTGATATCTTTGCAAAGTCTTTGATAAACTTCCTATAGTAGCCAGCCAACCCCAAGAAACTTCTTACTTCGGTAGCATTTTTAGGGACCTTCCAATCTTGGATGGCCACCACCTTCGCGGGATCCACAGCTATCCCTTCTTTGGAAACCACGTGCCCTAAGAATCGTACTTCCTTCCTCCAGAAGTGACACTTAGAAAATTTAGCTTTAAGATTATGTGCTCGTAGGGTCTCCAACACTTCCCTAAGATGTAGGGCATGCTCTTCTTCATCCTCAGAAAAGATCAAGATGTCATCTACAAAGACCACCACGAATTTATTAAGGTACTCCCTAAACACCCTACTCATCAGATCAACAAAGTATGTGGGGGCATTTGTCAAACCGAAGGGCATCACTAGCCATTCATAGAAACCGTCCGGAGTCCTAAAGGCAGTTTTGTCAATGCTATCCTCAGCCACCCTCAACTGATGGAAACCAGTGGCTAAGTCCAACTACGAAAACACTGAGGCGCCAACTAACCGATCAAAGAGATCGTCAATCCTCGGCAGTGGGTGTCTGTTCTTCTTAGTAATCTTATTAAGTTCTCTATAGTCCACACAAAGTCTAAGGGACCCATCCGCCTTCGTAGCAAATACTACTGGAGCACCCCACTCCGATATACTACATCTTATGAACCCCTTCTCAAGCAACTCCTTCACTTGCTTATCAAGTACCCTCCTTTCACGAGGAGCCATGTGGCGTACTGGCAAATATACTGGTTTTGCATTATCCACAAGATATATTCAAAAATCTATCTCCCGCTTCGGAGGCAAGCCCTTCACCTCCTCAAACACATCCGAGTATTCTCGGACCACTCTAACAGATCGTAGATTTTCCTCAGACGCATCAAGCGATTCTAAATAACTTAGCATAACAGAATTTATGGGATTACAAAATATTTCGAGAGTGTTGCCAAGGCGAGTCACGAGCCTAACTACTCTCCTTTCACAATCAAGAACGGTCCCATTTCTGGATAACCAATCCATTCCTAAAATTAGCCCATAGCCCGTGAAGCCCAAAACATAAGCATCACATCTAAACTCAACGCTAAGTATAGAAATTTTCAAATCCAAACACATCATGGACAAATAAGCTGAGCCCCCAATTGGATTCGAAACAACTAAGGGATCCTCTACTAAACTGGTGTTTAAGTGCAGTGATTCAACTAATGACGTAGAGATAAACGAATGCGATGCGCCCGAATAGAATAAGGTACGGACAGGATGATCAAACAGAAAAACTAAGCTTTCAACAGAAATGGTTCTACCTCGTTCTTGCAGCGTAGGGACTGCGAGAGCCTGAACTTGTCCCCTTGCCTGCCCTGGTGCCATAAGAGCCTGCACCTGTCCTCCTGAGGTAGACCCTGCCCTCTGCCCCTTCTTTGGGCAGTCCTTTACTAGATGTCCCGCTTCACCACAGTGAAAACAGCCAGTCTTCTTTTTCTTTCGGCAATCCTTGCTGAGATGGCCTTGTGTCCCACAGTTAAAGCATTTCTTCTTTCCCTTGCCATTATTGTCTTTACCACCCTTCTTGTTTTGTTGTTGTGGTTTCTTCTGATCCCCTTTCTTCTCGGGTGCCTTATTAGCATTAGCGCCTTTCTCCTCGTGCATGAGTGTCATGTCTACTAGCTTCTCAAAGGTGGCCCCCATAGGGATGTGGGTCATAGCCAACCCTTGCAACGGTTCATTCAAGCCATTAACGAACCTCAGAGCCTTCTTCTCCGGCGTGTTCACTAAGTCCAAGCCAAACCTTGCTAACTGATTAAATTTGTTGACATATTCTTTCACTGATGAGCTTCCTTTCTTCAATGTCAAGAACCTTTCCATATATAGATTCTCTTCTGCCCTTGAGAGAAACTTTGCCTCGAACCTACGTCTGAAATCCGCCCAAGAGTCAACAGGACGCTCCCCATTAGTGACCTTCCACCAAAACGAGGCCTCTCCCTTCATTAACCAAGCTGCTAATTTGACTTTCCTCCCTTCTTCTACTTCAAAGATTTCTAGCAATTACTCCACCTCCTTAAGCCAATCTCTAGCTTCCACAAACGTTTCTGACCCTTGAAAAGGTTTTCCACCCATAGCCTTAAATTCCTTGCACGTCTTTGCAAAAGTATCAGCGCGAGGAGGAGGAGGAGGAACGGGTGCAACTGGTGGTGGAGGAACATTGGCTGGACCTGCAGCGGCCCTAGCCTCTTATAACCTCCTATACCATCCTGGTATTGTTACACCATCCGGAAGGTTAAGATCTTCATCCATGCTGAAACGAAAAAGGAAAGATTCAAAATGGAGAATTCGAAAGATAAAGATATATATGGCTATTGGGGATTATGTTTTTCATAAAAACTTTCCTCTTTAAATTACTCATTAAGACATGTTTTTGAAAACACTTCTTCCAAAAATACTTTAGAAAAATAGTTTTTCTAAAAAAAATTCTGTTCTGGTAACCTTAAGCTCTGATACCACGTGTAACACCCCACGTCCATTAATGTCACTCACAAAGGGAATGCATTAACTTCCATGGAGGTTTTAAGTGAATATAGAACAGAAAAATTACAACAAGACAGATAATAAGTAGTACTTGGAAATCTAAAACTTCATTTTATTACAGGGGAAATTAAACATGTTTGTTACATCATAAAAACCATAAATCAGAGTCAAGTACAATATCCATCTTGCTAAAACAAAATACATAACCCCATTACATAAATAGCCATTAAAGAAGATAACAAGTTGGACTTTACTTCAGCGGTCCAAGCTTTTCCAAAGAGATAAAGCAATCCAATCAAACTTCACTAGGGCTGGGTCCACCCTGAGGACCTGGAGGGGGAAAAAGGATAGAAATAGAGGGGGTCAGACATAAAGTCTAGCGAGTATGATAATTCTAACAATACTATTATCAAAATAACTAGACTAAGGCATAAGCTGGAAAACAAGGAAATGTCTATGAACTATTGGGTATGGAAAAGCAAATAAAGATAACGTTAAAGGCACACCTAATTACTAACGAATAATTACTACACTGCACCGCACCAGTCACCCTAAAGGTCGATCCCACTTGCTTCACTTAGAAATTATAGCTTCGTGTACCCCTAGCTGACTACATAGGTGCCGCCTGCCCCTATCTCCACTAGGTGTACCCCACTACCCACTTGCGATCGGCTCCCTACTCGTAGTTACCCGTGCTGGCCCCACAGTGGGGTGTATCACTCCCCTAAAGTGGCAACCCGATACAACTTGAGAATGCACGGCTTATACCTACATGATGCAACAACGTCTTACCTACCAGCACGAGTCCACACACGCATATGAAACCCGTTGGACTTGCATTGCCACCGCTACCCCGTTTTGGCCTCTTATAGTCAAGCCCAGTATGCGTGTCTCGTCCTCGACTTGGGTCGAGCCCACAAAGATACGTTTGGGTTACTGGTTGAAATGGGCCCCCACAAGCTGCCCACCTAAGCTTGTCCACTAGTACATCCCACTTAACCCTCTTAGTCATGTTCATTTACATGTGTGTTTGGTTAAGTCTTACTAATCGTATTTCACATGCCACTAAGGGCACCCACTAGATTCCTCATGCCACCCAAGGCACCTACTTAACCCCTATGTCTCACCTTACATGTTTATCTGGTTAAGTATTTCTTAATTCATTCAGGCCATAACCTCATAAAGACCTCTCACATTAGACTGGCATTTATGGCAACTGGATTTGCCGGGCGGGTCCGGGCAGTCTTACACCATAAAAGAGTCTAACCTCGTGTCTTTACAACTGTTATGCTTTAATTTGGGCCTAGGACCTCTCACATTGGGCTGACATTTGTGACTACTGGATTTGTTGGGCGGGTCCGGGCAGGTTTACGTCACAAACGAGTCCAACCTCGTGTCCTAAGCATTGATTAACACTTATAATCTTTTACCCCAGTTTTAATAATTCCCTATTCAAATTATTAATTAAGTCTGATTTTAATGATGTCCATAATTGACTCAATTATGGCCATCCATTCATGGCATGCAAAATCATATGAATTGCACCCCAACTTCTTAATATTAAATCCTTAATATTACCCCTACCCCACGTTATACGTTCGCTTATTCAACGTAAAATATACGTTAGATTCGAATAGTCTAACTCATAGCACAAAGATAAATTATCACAACATATAGACAAATAAAAATAGATCTAATCATGATAGGGGTGGAACTTGCATGAAACTACACATGTCATGGATCTAAAGGTGTCAACTTGTTTGGTAAAATGTCACAATTCACGTAATATGATCATAATCCAAATTCATGTATGGACTAGCATATATGGTTTAGGCAACATAATGATGGTGTGAACTAGCATCTAATACATAGAATTCACATATGTCATAGCATAATTCTAGATGTCACAATTCTAGATCTGAATAGATGTCATGGCATATGTTCATAATCTTTTCTAATCAATCTAAACTTGCATACATGATTTGTCATATAGATCAACATAGCCCAAACATTATGATTTGATTAACATGAACTAATTAGCAAAGATAACAACATCATGATTTTATAACATGTATGATTTACCACAACTTAGCATAGAAAATTACAACCTATACAATAACATCATAGCATGATTCACAACATATAGGATATCATCATCACATAACATAGGATTTACAACATACATGATAGCATAAGGTTTTCAACAACATATATGACAATTCACATCATTCACTTATAATCCATTCATAACTTAATCTAATTAGTTCAATAATAATCTTGTTAAGATCATCATACTCACAATTAGAGAAGAAAGAGAGTCTTGATTTGCTTTAGAGTTGAGTAGAATTAGAATTTGATTAGCTTTCTTCCTTCTTAGTTGGCGGCGGCTAGACTGAGTTCCATGGCGGCAGTATAACGGTGGCTATTCTATTTTTCATGTGAATTAGAGTGAGAGACTACCTAGGTATTTATAGAGTTTAGGATTTATTTAGGCCGTCAGATCAACTCAGAACTAACCTAAACCGTTTAATTTGCCAACTCAGCCCTAAAGGCACATCAGCAGCTCAAGATTGGGCTCAGTCAAACCCTAGTCGACTGGACAGGTCGACACCCAGGTCGACTGCCCATTCGACTGCCCAGTCGACCTGGGAGGTGTCGACTGCCCAGTCGACCTGGGGTGCTGGGCGGGAAATTTCCCGCCTAGCCTGTTTGACTTCGAATTTTGAATATAAAATTTCTGAAATCTGTTTTGAATTTTTTGAAACTTCCGATGACCATAACTTCTTCATACGAAGTCCAATTCACGCAAACTCGGACTCTATTTCAACCAGAATCCCGAGACGAACACAATGGCGCAACCCGTTTCCCACAATTCTCACGTCTGAGATTAGTTATTCTTTAGTTTGTGAATATTAATATTAACAGAATTATGGGGTGTTACAATATATAAGATGTGGAAATATATATTTGCAATGTGAAAATTTTATATATATTTGCGATGTCAAAATTTTATATATGTACGTTGTGAAAATTTTATGTATATACTCGTTCTGAAAATAATATATATATGAAATGAAAATATATATATATATATATATATATGAAGTGAAAATAATATATATATATATATGAAATGAGAATAATATATATTAAATGTGAATATAATATATATATGAAATGAAAATAATATATATATGAAAAGTGAAACATATATAAATATGAAATGTGAAACATATATATATGAAATGAAAATAATATATATGAAATGAAAAAATATATATGAAGTGAAAATAATATATATATGAAATGAAAATATATATATGAAATGAAAATAATATATATATATATATATATGAAATGTGAAACATATATATATGAAATGAAAATAATATAGATGTAATGAAAATAGTATATATATATATATATATGAAATGAAAATATATATATATATGAAGTGAAATAATATATATATGAAATGAAAATACATATATATATGAAGTGAAAATAATACATATATGAAATGTGAAAAATATATATATGAAGTGTGAATAATATATATATATGAAGTGTGAAGAATATATATATATATATGAAATGAAAACAATATGCATATATATATGAAATGTGAATATTATATATATATAAAGTGTGAATGAAATAAATATTGGTTGGTTAAAAATATTATTTTTATAATATATATGAGATGTATAAAATTGTCATGTAATGGAATATTCCATTTTGATCTAAAATTGAAATGGAAGTTGAAATCGTTTTTGAAACGAATTTAAAATGATTTAAAAAAACGTTTTAAATGGAAATCAATGAAGTATATATTATATATTTTAATGGCCTAAATAGAATGCGCCGCGCAGCGACCTTCACGAATTTCGACCATTAACTTCAAATGGACATAACGGGAGATCCGACTGTCGGATTCTCCTAAAACCGGAACTGTTGGGTTCGTATCGAAAAGAGATTTCCAACGAATAGAAGAGATTTGAAATCTAACTATTGGATTTGGAATTATGTCCAAATCAAATTTGGAAAAGGTTGGTGTAAATGCAGTTCGGTGGCCGTTATTGGAAACCGACTGTATGGGCCTTAATAAAATTATTAAAAATACTAATAATTTGTGTAAAATCATAATAAATGATTTGGAAAGAAATTGGATGAAAAATTCCACAATTGTGAAGATAAAAATATATTTATATCAAACTGAACTAGTTATTAACTAGATTAATAATCCAATAATTATTAAATAAATAAATTGGATTTAGAAAGGGTTTTAATCTAACCAGAAATTCCCAATATATAAATTGGAATGGATTTGAATGGAAATAATCTTCGGAATATTTCGGTATTGGATTCCGTGATTATACGGATATTGTTGTGGGAATTTGAAAGATATTGATATCGTTATTCCAATATGATATCCGTTGGTTTCAGAATTTGATATTGAATATAAGCCGATATAATTTCTATTCAGAGCCTTATATTTAATATCGAATTGGATTTTGGGTTTGTCGTGAACTGTGTTTAAATGACATTGTTTCTTTAACCCAGTTAAAGCAGGATTAATTTCTAGAAAGTTGAACAATCAATAAGAAATCATTTTTGGGATTGAAACCAATTGGAGTTTGAATATATCTTTAATTAGATTGTGAATGAATAAATGGTAATTGAATTTACCAAAACACGTGATGTGATTAAACCAAATTTACTTGGTTATCGATAATGATTATGGTTGATTGATTGTTTGGATGGTGCTCGACCAGTTTATGAGCCAAATATGCTTTTACATTTAGCATTGGGTTGTGTAGAATATTTATATGCTAACATCTTGTGAAAAACTTCACGATTTGACTATGAGATGTGTGCAATGTTGTTGTGTTCATTTCAAATTTAATGAATGATTTTGAAATGATATTTTTCTTTAGTAAAAAGAAATGTATTCCTGATTTTGGACAAGGAATGTTTAATAAAAAACAGAAAGGATTTCGAGGACTAAAACCCGATGATTTCGAAATGATTTGGAAATGTATTATAGTTTAACATTTTGGTTCATCGCTTATCCGATTAGTTGCTATTGATGATATATCTGTTTGGTGGTAGAGAATTTATTCTCTTGCTTAACACCCTTCTTTGAAACGTACGAGCTCAAAGGTTATGTGATTAATAGTGACTGATCATATGTGTGAATTGCTGACGTGTGGTTTAGATTTGATTATGCTTGTGATTATGTTGTGAAATGATTTTCCCTACTTTGGGATACAAAATGGTTTAGTGTGTGGCTAAAGATTCGGGTGACCCGAGAGCGATTAAAAGTATGGGCTGGATCTAGTGCCTTAGGGTGAGTGGTCATCAGTGTAGCCTGCTCCATGCGTGGGAGTTGCACATATATATGTATATCGAGTTGGATGGGGCGCTTACTGCCCTGTCTGAGGGAAGATTCCCTATATTTGGTTGCATGCTTGTCTGTATGCATTGTGATGTTTTGGAATTCATATTTCCAAAGATTTTGGTTTGAGATCCCGAAGTAAAATCTACTTTGATATGAAAGTTAGATATGTATTTCAAAAGATTTGAAATACGAAATCAGGAAATAAAGTCCAAAGGAATAATTTCTGTAAACTGAATTGGATTTGGAAAATCTAAGTGTGGAGATTAATCTAAATGGGTAGATTGGGATATTGCATGTTGATTGATGCATAGTAGATCCATATCTCTATTACTGATAGTTGTTTGTACACTGGAATTCATGGTAAACCCATTCTGTGACATACGGCGTGGTCCTGTGATATGCTTCACATTTATATAAGTTGATTTTAAATGTAGAGTTTCTCACACCAGTCCTATGACTGACTCGTAGTTTGCTTTTTTTCTTGCAAACGATGGTACCCCTATTTTCCACACGGGCAGTCGAGTGGTTTGTTTTGCAGATATTTATTTATTGAGCAGGATTCTAGATTGAAGCTTAAAGTTATGTCCAGAGCGTTGATAGCCTCCCGCTGTGCTAGTTTATTTATTTTCCATTGTGCATTGTATTACATTTATTGTAAATAAATCTTCCGTTATATTATTATTTTCGATCTACTCTGATATTCTGTACTCTAATGTAACATTTTTATGATGTTTATAAAAGTCTTCTGTTATTTTTTCTGATGTGTGGTATGCCCAGAGTTAGCGTATTCGGGTTTCGAACGGTCTTGGTCGATTTAGCGATCAATTAGGTCCGAGTGAAATCCGTATTGTTACACATGGTATCAAAGCTTTGGTTAACTCAAATCTTTGGGGTGCAACTCTTTAGAATAGAATAAAAAACCAATATGATAATGTAAGGTAAATTCAGTCAAATTGAATAAAAATTTGAACTGCAATTGAAATTGTTTGGAATTGCATGCATATACATGTATATACATTGAACAGGTCATGGAAAGGAGGCTAGAGAAGAGGAATAAAATTGAATGCCCGACAAATAGGTACATATTTGCTATTTTGTTTGGGTTTGATGATTTTATGAGCTGATTGTCTTTTTATTTTTCTTTTGGATTGACGAGGGCCCTGTGTGGCTAGTTGCGGTTTTAAATATCTCCCCGTACAAAGGAGGTTATGGCGAATTTTTTCAAAATTTTAGGGTGTTAGCCAAATTTTTGAAGAATTTGAAAATTCTTAGAAACTGAAAAGTTGAACAATGAAAGCCAGAATGAAAGTTGAGTTGATTAGTAAAACAACTTTCAGCTCTATTCCTTTTCGAGGACGAAAAGATTTTAAGTGGGGGAAATTGTAACGACACGGAAAATCGGAACCAATTGAAAATTTTTAATTTAGCAATTTTAATGAATTTTGAATATTTAAAATAATTTATTTTAAATAATAGCAATGAAAAATTTATTTTAATCGAAGTTAGAATATAAATATTTATTTTAAATATAAAAGGAATTGGAAATGGCGCGGTAGTTCGAAAATTCGATTCCAAATTTCAAATGAATGTACAGGATTCAAAATAAATCGGATTTTAGTAAAACCATAAATATTTGAATTTGTTTGAAAATATCTTTCCAACGAATGTGAAAAATCTATATTTTATAATGGGAATAAAAAGTTATGTCGAGTTTAAAATTTAGAATAGTAGTTATGTAATTTTTATATATTTTATATAATATATATCCCTTAAAAATAGCAATTTTGCAAACGACCTCCATTTTCGACGAGACCACTTTTGTTGGATCCGGAATGTCAAATTATTACTGGATTCCAATTTTCATAATTCTGGAATTAATATGTGAGCGTGGTAAATTTAAACGTGTTTGGTCAATTCAGTTTGAATTTAATTGACTGGAAAATGACCGTTTTTCAAATGGTCTCCAAATTCAACGAAATTAGTTTTGTTAAGACTGTATCGTCAAAACATAGCTAGATTATATGGCCCAGGTAAATTAAAATGTACGTTTAAATTCAATATATATTGATTTATATTTTAATTTTGATAAAAACTGATCGAAACAGTCGAATCAGCATACAAAACATATCCCATTATGTCCGGAATGAGGGTATTTGGCTAGGGGCGACAGTCGTTGGGGTTCGTTTGGAATTCGAATTGTTAAACGTCAATGTTCACAAATAATAGAATTAAATATTATAAAAATAAGGATAAATAACAACACATTCTCCCTAACCCTAAGTCAAATAGAAATTCTTGGTCAATCCCAAAAAAATTCGCTGCCGCCTTCAGTAGAAGAAAACGTGAGTTTACACTCAACAAAAATCCAAAACAAATAGGATAAAAATCCATAAATCATCCAACATATATATATTGGTGATCCATGAGAGCTGCTCTTCAATTCTACCTATGTATTACTGGGTGCGAAAATCATTTTTGAAGCTCGAGTTTTCAAAACGCAACATTAGGGTTGAATGGTTTATGGATTTAAGGCATCGATTTGATAATTCAAGTAGATAAGCGGATTCGGGGTGTGATATAGAAGCTGGTTGCATTTTTTTGTGGGAATGGGTTATAAAAAGTTTTGATACCTGTAGCGTATGCTACAGGCATGTTCATCGAAGCATCTTGGGGGTGCCACGCGAGTTTGATGAAATTCATACTGGAGGAAGGAGAGTGCGAGGAGGTGAAAGTTGGTGGAATTCTTTTTGAATTTGATTAAGAAATGAAGGAGCGTTGGTGAAGATTGTTTCGGCAATGGCGTGATGAAGTCGCGTAAATGCCGTAGGGGGAAGAAGAATTAGGAGTTTAATCTCTTCATTAAGGTTAAATAATTATTTAATTATTTAATGTTAATGACCTTTATGTATTCAACCTTATAAAATACATATCTTCTTCATACCTTATCAGAAATTGACAAAACTGAATCCGTTGGAACCGTATTGACGAGATCTTCACAACAAAACTTTCTGGGTCCAATTTGGAGCTCATTTGAATTTGAGGCAAATATAAATCCAAACGGTACTAAAACCGTCAATTAAAGACCGACGGAGTGGAAACCAAATGTGAGAACTCCTTCTCACTCTATTTATTTTCCAATAAAATATATACTAGGATGCAGACGGTGCTTAGCAGCCCCTGACACCATTTATTGTATAAACCATAATTGACTGTATTGTATTGTGATTGTGATGTGAATGATATATATATATATATTTGCAATGTGAAAATTTATATATATATATATATATACGACGTGAAAATGTATATTTGCGATGTGAAAATTTTATATATATTTGCGATGTGAAAATTTTATATATATACTATGTGAAAATTTTATATATATACGCATTGTGAAAATAATATATATATATATATATATATATATATATATGAAATGAAAATATATATATATATAAAGTGAGAATTATATATATATATATATGAAATGAGAATAATATATATTAAATGTGAATATAATATATATATGAAATGAAAAATTTATATATGAAATGTGAAACATATATATATGAAATGTGAAACATATATATATGAAATGAAAATAATATATATATGAAATGAAAAAATATATATATGAAGTGAAAATAATATATATATGAAATGAATATATATATATATAAAGTGAAAATAATATATATATATATATATATACGAGATGAAAATAATATATATGAAATGTGAAAAAAAAATATGAAGTGTGAATAATATATATATATGAAGTGTGAAGAAAATATATATACGAAGTGAAAATTATATATATATATATATGAAATGTTAATAATATATATATATATATGAAGTGTGAATGAAATAAATATGGGTTGGTTAAAAATATTAGTTTTATCATATCGTTGAGATGTATAAAATTGTCATGTAAAGGAATATTCCATTTTGATCTAAAATTGAAATGGAAGTTGAAATGGAAGTTGAAATTGTTTTGAAACGAATTTAAAATGATTTATAAAAATGTTTTAAATGGAAATCGATGAAGTATATATTATATATATATTATATATTAATGGCCTGAATAGAACGCGCCGCGCAGCGACTGTTCGCGAATTTCGACCATTAACTTCAAATGGACATAATGGGAGATCTGACCATTGGATTCTCCTAAAACCGGAACCTTGAGTTCATATCGAAAAGAAATTTCCAACGAATATAAGAGATTTGAAATCTAATGGCAGGATTTGGAATTATGTCCAAATCAAATTTGGAAAAGGTCGCTGTAAATGCAGTTCAGTGGCCGTTAATTGAAACCGACTGTACAGGCCTTAATAAAATTATTAAAAATATTAATAATTTGTGTAAAATCATAATAAATGATTTGGAAAGAATTTGGATGAAAAATTCCACAATTGTGAAGAAAAAATATTTTTATCAAACTGAATTAGTCATTAACTAGATTAATAATCCAATAATTATTAAATAAATAAATTGGATTTGGAAAGGGTTTTAATCTAACCAGAAATTCCCAATATATAAATTGGAATGGATTTGAATGGAAATAATCTTCGAAATATTTCTGTATTGGATTCCGTGATTATACGGATATTGTTGTGGGAATTTGAAAGATATCGATATCGTTATTCTAATACGATATCCGTTGGTTTCAGAATTTGATATTGAATATAAGCCGATATAATTTCTGTTCAGAGCCTTATATTTAATATCGAATTGGATTTTGGGTTTTTCATGAATAGTGTTTAAATGACATTGGTTCTTTAACCCAGTTAAAGTAGGATTAATTTCCAAAAAGTGGAACAATCAATAAGAAATGATTTTTGGGATTGAAACCAATTGGAGTTTGAATAAATCTTTAATTAGATTGTGAATGAATAAATGGTAATTTAATTCACCAAAACACGTGATGTTATTAAACCAAATTTACTTGGTTATCGATAATGATTATGGTTGATTGAATGTTTGGATGGTGCTCGACCAGTTTATGAGCCAAATATGCTTTTACATTTAGTATTAGGTTGGGTAGAATATTTTTATGCTAACATCTTGTGAAAAACTTCACGATTTGACTATGAGATGTGTAGAAATGTTGTTGTTTTCATTTCAAATTTAATGAATGATTTTTAAATGATGTTTTTCTTCAGTAAAAAGAAATGTATTCCTGATTTTGGACAAGGAATGTTTTATAAAAAACAGAAAGGATTTCGAGGGCTAAAACCCGATGATTTCGAAATGATTTGGAAATGTATTATAGTTTTACATTTTGGTTCATCACTTATCCGATTAGTTGCTATTGATGATATATCTATTTGGTGGTGGAGAATTTATTCTCTTGCTTAACACCCTTCTTTGAGACGTACAAGCTCAAAGGTTATGTGATTAATAGTGACTGATCATATGTGTGAATTGCTGACGTGAGGTAATATAGATTTGATTATACTTGTGATTATGTTATGAAATGATTTTCCCTACTTTGGGATATAAAATGGTTTAGTGTGTGGCTAAAGATTTGGGTGACCCGAGAGAGACTGAAAGTATGGGTTGGATCCAGTGCCTTAGGGTGAGTGGTCATCAGTGTAGCCTGCTCCATGCGTGGGAGGTGCACATATGTATATCGAGTTGGAGGGGCGCTTACTGCCCTGTCTGAGGGAAGATTCCCGATATTTGGTTACATACTTGTTTGTATGCATTGTGAGGATTTGGAATTCATATTTCCAAAGACTTTGGTTCAAGATCCTGAAGCAAAATCTACTTTGATATGAAAGTTAGATATGTATTTCAAATGATTTGAAATAGGAAATCGGGAAATAAAGTCCAAAGGAATTATTTCTATAAATTGAATTGGATTTGGAAAATCTAAGTGTGGAGATTAATCTAAGTGGGTAGATTGGGATATTGCATGTTGATTGATGCATAGTAGATCCATATCTATTACGGATTGTTGTTTATACACTGGCATTCATGGGGGTAAACCCGTTCCGTGACATACGGCGTGGTCCTTTGATATGCTTCACATTTATATAAGTTAATTTTAAATGTAGAGTTTCTCTAGCCTGTCCCATGACTGACTCGTAGTTTGCTTTTTTCTTGCAAACTCGGGTGCCCCTATTTTCCACATAGGCAGTCGAGTAGTTTGTTTTGCAGATATTCATTTATTGAGCAGGATTCTGGATTGAAGCTTAAAGTTGTGTCCAGAGCGTTGATAGTCTTCCGCTGTGCTAGTTGTTTATTTTCCGCTATGCATTATATTACATTTATTTTAAATAAATCTTCCACTGTATTATTATTTTCTATGTACTTTGATATTTTGTACTCTGATGTAACATTATTATGATGTTTATAAAAGTCTTCTGTTATTTGTTCAGATGTGTTCTATGCCCAGAGTTAGCGTATCCGGGTTTTGAACGGTCTTGGTCGATTTAGTGATCAATTAGGTCTGAGCGAAATCCGTCTCATTACAATCCTTGACTTTACTTGACCATGGCTTGACCATAGGCTGCTTACTTCGCTTGTGCTTAATAAGTTGTGCACTGAGTTGAGTTGGTCATCATGGCTGCTCCTCAGTTGCTCGCTACGACATTTTGATTGGCGAGGAAGTGCACACGTGTATGTTTATACATGTGTGTATATGCGGCCTTTCAGAATAGTTTTCCCTATCCTTGTACTGTATATACATACTGTCTGCCTTATGGTATTTACTGTGTATCACTGTGAATATCACAAGCTGTCTAGACATAGATGGATGGGTATATAAATCGTATCAAGTCATGGAAAATGATGAGAAGCACACCGAAATTCTGAGTCAAACAAAATTTAAAAATAAATTTAAATTTGCATGTCTTCAGTTTTATTTCTATTGCAGTGTCCTCTGTGTGTGTTTCGTGTGACAGGTATGGATGACTAGACTGAATGAAGGATGTTATGAAGACAAAAGATAGAAGACAGTAATAGTGTGTTAATATGAAACAATAAATGTGTATAAGCAGTGAAAGTATATAAGTGTATGTGCATTTATATGTGAACTGAATACAAGTGACTGAGTGTATCTGTAGTGAGGAGCTGATGTATGAAATTGTATGTATATGAAATGAAATATATCAGTGGAGTGTACAAATACAGGAGTTATAAAAGTTGTACTGTTTGAATATTGAAATAAAATATTATATTCAAATAAAATACTATTCGAATTTTTGTATAGTCGTATTCTATTTAAATATAAATATTATATTCCTATCTGTGATGTAGTATAACAGTACAATTTCAAACACATTTAAAATAATATATATTTGTTTGTTATCATCAAACAAAAATCATATACTTGTGTATACAACAATGTTATATACAACAATCTCCCCCTTTTGATGATGACAAACAAATATTAAGATTTTGAATATAATAAATGTGTTTGACAGTAAAGAATTGAACTTCCCCTATTTGTATGCTCCCCCTACAACCAAACTCCCCCTATAACTGTGCATGAGTGAAAAGAAAGAAAAAATGGATTTGGAATTTTCAAAATTAAAATATTTATAAAATATTCACTCATAAATCAAAATCAAAATCCATTCTCCCCCTTTTATTATCATCAAAAGGATACAAAAATTAAATTATAGATGAAAAATGACTAAAAAATATATAATATCAGCTTAAGAGGAAGAACGGTCATCATAAATCTCAATCAGTTGAAAAAAAATCATAATATTGTAAGAACTAGTGGCATATTTCACATTGTAGAGAATGACGGATTTACGATGAAATTTATATAAATGGGGAGAGTTAAAAAAAATATGATTCCAATTATTTTCAAAAGAACATTAAAAATTGAAGCACAAAAACAGTGGTGGATTTAGACTACGCTTATAAATTCAACTTAAGTGACAAAATCAAGTAATCTCAAATCCCAGTAGTATCAATCAACAAATCATAATATTTCATTATGTTTCAACACATTTCACAAGTTAAAAGATGGATTGATAGACTGATTTTTACATATCAAGGAAAAATTCATATTAATTTCTATTTATAGCACATTATTTCATTTCTTTTCCTTTTTATATTTAAGAGCACACTGACCACGCATAACCAGAGCTTGGATTTTTAAATGAGGTCAGTTGCATCTTAAATTATAAGCTGTCTCATAACCATGCATGACCAGAGCTTGGATTTTTAAATGAGGTTAGAGACACACTTATGTATTAATTATATTTATTATTTTCAGCTTTAAAGGAGAAAAAACTCCTCATATATAAAACCAATGTGGAAGATAGAAATGTGATAGGTACAGAGATGGTTTATGAAATAAATTTCTAAATTAATCATATTATGAAATATGCTCAATTTTACCGGGATCATTGAAAATTTTCAATTATTACTAATTCTGAAAAATAATATAGTCCCTTTTTTATCCTAAATTTCCACTGTTTATTCAAGATAATTTTATTAAAAAAAATAAATTCTCCACATTAATATAAAAACATGATGAATGGTAGAATGATGATAGATAAAAGAGATGGTCGTGAAATAATTGCCCATTCAAAGATATTATAATAAATGTTCAACCATCATGAAAATCTAAATAAAATCTCCTCTTTTTGTGAAATATATGTAGTCACAATTCATCACAATTTCAAAATCTGATAATAATAATTATAATGAATTATAAATACAGTTCAATTTGGATATTGATTTCAATTTATGAATGAATAATCAATAAATAATTTAAAATTGAAAATCAACTACAAGAGGAATACAGAAAGATTTATACAAGAAAAAAATGTGTGAAATCTATACAAGGCAAAGAAGTGAATCAGTGCAGCAAGCATGGTAAAGATTCAAAACAGATGAATGAGCAAAATATAAGGCACTTCTGATACCAATTGATATCCCAATTAACAAGGAGTTTAATATAACACCAGCGGGTATCAAGGGTATCTTAGACAAAAGAATTTTAAACATGAAGCCCAATCAGACAAGATAACAAATTAGGCACATTTATCAGAGTAGCAGACAGGTCAAAGCAAGCAGCTGTTATCTAAAACAATATCAGAGCAGCACAAAAATCAGTTCAAGGCAGACTAGTCAAGATGACAGTCATAAAAGATGATTCATGATTCAAGATTAAAAATTACAGTTTATTTGAAATCATTTGAGGAAATATGAAAATCTCAAAATTCAATGAATCAATCACTTCATGTTATAAATTTTAGATCTAAGATATGTGTGTGATTCAATAAATCAATAATTTCAAATGATTTTAAACAAACAAATATTCAAATCAAATGATCATGAAGTAACAGAGAGATTTAAGATCGGATTTTCAAAGAATTTTTCACAAGAATTTCTGACAAGCACAACAGAAGTATTGGATCATTTACATCAAGTTTGAGAGATATTCGTAATCCAAAAATTAAGAAATCATTTATTTGAAATCACTTGAATCAATGTCAAGTTTTGAGATATAATGAATCAATCACACAAGATTGATAAATTCAAATTTAAGAGTTGTGTGCTATTCAGAATATCAAGAATTTCAGATGATTTCAAACAAACAAATTTCAAATAAAATGATCATGAATAAAGGTGAATTTGAAGATGTATCACAGTGATTCAAGACAAATCAAAATTTCCAGGTCAATATGATAATCAATGAAATTATCACAACTGAGAAGTAGCAGTGTGCTATAATGAGCAAAATATTTTAAGCTTTTCTAAAATGAATTAGAAGAAACTCAAAATAGCAAAGGTGTGTGAAATTCCATTAAACTTTAAAATCTCCAAAAATTTAGAATTCAAATCAACAGTGTACAAGATATGACAAGAATACATCTACACTGTTATGAATTTAGAAATCAGAAAATAAACTTCAAAACAATTGCAGATATTTACAAGTTTAAGTTCAAGATCTGAAATATCAGAGTTTTATTCAAATGAAGCAAATTTCCAGAGAATCAAGAATTTTGCAATTGGAAGTTAAGAAATCCCATGATAAAAGAAAATAATATGGCAGTGATAAATCAAAAAGACAAAGAAAGTAAACAGAAGAGATAAAAGAAGGGAAAACAGATAAAAGAGTAAAAACAAAGAATGTAAAAAAAGCGAGTCTAGAGATCATACCTGAAATCAGTGTAAGCAAAAAGAATCTCTAACTTAACAAGCTTGGCTAAGGAATCGTGAATAATCTGATGAAATGAAGCAGTTTGAAATCAGTTTCTCTTTCGCAAAGCAGTTCCTTAGCCTCCTCATGTACCTAACAATTTAAGGGATCGAGTGGTCTAACAAAATTTGTAAAAACACTCTGAAATGTGTTCATGACTTTAGGTACCCAAACCTGTTTGTATAACAACCCATTCGAATCAATCTTTGTACCTTTAGAAACCCATATCTGTTTGAATTTAACGAATTTTGTTTTATTTCTTTTTGGAATCCAGGATTGTTCAAACGGATTATTATAAAACAAATTCACGTCATGAAAGAACCCGTAACTTCCCCGTGAAGGAAAGCACGAATACTTTGAGAACAACACACAAAAGGACGCAGACGGAAGAACATTTCATTGTTATTACAACAATTCCATCAGATACAAGAATATACAGAGTATAAATGATTAAATTACATTCGATAAATATCAGAGATTACAATAAATTACATAGCAGCGGAAAAATATACAAAACACAACTGAAAGTGATACACGGATACAGAGCTTTCCGAGCATCGTTCCGGCTGTAAATCAGGACCCTGTGAATATAAATCTGCAAAACCAAAACTACTAGCTGCCCGTGCGGAAAATAGGGGCACCCAGAGTTTAGGTTAAAACAATAAACTCCAGGTCAGTCATGTGACTGGTGTGAGAACTAAAAACAGTTATTATTTTAACTTTAAAGAAGAGTCATTCAAGGGACCACGCCGTATGACACGGAACGGGTTTCCTCCCAAGAATACTAGTGCATATAACAAAACAACGCAATGCTTTTTGGAAAAATGAAGCTATTATAAGACCCAGGTCCCATCACACAATGCAACGCAAGCCGGAGGATAGGGTTTTCCCTTATAATAGCCAAACATGCTTAGTACGTCAAAACAAATCATTTGATACTATTATTAGTGTATAGTGTCAAAACAATTTTCAATCATAAATATCAATCATAGATGGCATGGGTACCATATATCATGTCGCCATACTAGTTCTACAATTAAAACCGCAATATCACGTATTGGAAATTGGATTTCCGTCATGAGTCGAGGCAACGGGCAAGCTCCTCTCCGCGTTCGAGACACTCTAGCAAATGCCTCAGGACCCCACTATGATCCTTGGATCTTCAGGGCCGGTCCTCTCTTACTTTTGAGGATTAGTTATTCCTGAACACACGTTTCCCGGTCCTTACAGACCTATATCCGAGGCGCCTCATATCCAACAACCACACAGGTGAAAAGTATATAAATGTCAGGGCTGGTAGGTCACTGACACCACCCTAGCTAGAAAGAAACGTCGTGCTCTCCCTGCAGTCACTATCCCGTTTTTGACTCATACCGAGGGGTGAGGCTCGCGAATTCACGTTATACACAAAGCTACGCCACACAGGCCGTGCTTTGATCATCAACCACAAGACTTTTCTTTTCAACAGAAGCCTTGATCAATTGCCACTTACGCGTGCCACATTGGCAATTCACTCCATGCGACTGATGTCCATCGATATACAACCTCTGAGCTCGTACGTCTCAGAGAAGGGCGTTAAGCAAGAGAATAAATTCTCCGCCGCCAAACAGATGTATATTTAATAGAGATCAATCAACACAGAATAAAATCCAATGTCAGACACACAATCCATTTACAAGTTCGTTCTGGGTCTGAACGAAACCGGAGGCACTTTCCTCGCATATCCATCCATCTCCAAGTACGTCTGGACGATCACCAACTGTTTCCCTCATCCTGGGTGTACAACCCAATCAAGATCATCAGTAATCACCCAAACGATGTGAAGACTTCCGGTCTTCGACCACCGTCTTCATCTTCGACATCTCGTCGAATCGATTATTCAGAATGGGTATAAACCCGGCCTTTCTGAATAACCCACGTATATGATAAACAAATGTTACACAAACACAATGAACGCCTCATTCCAATTCAGAATATTCTTTTATTCACAAAATCACATTCTTAGGGAAATGTTCCCATTAATTTTATCAAAGATAAATTCTTCTAAATTTATCCTATAATCTTCCTTTGGATATCATTTCAAACTAGTCGGGATTAACGAACCACACCGAAGTAATTATTTAGTTTATTTCCCAATCCCAACCTATATATCCCATGGAGCAAAACTGGTGATACTCCATATCTAACACCACGGTGTTATCGGTAAAATTAATTACCATTTCACGTTCAAATCTAATTAAAGATTTAACTATCGCTTTGGAGCAAAACTGGTGGTACTCCATTCTCGATCACCTTTCAGATTTGATAATTTAAATTATCAATTCACATTTTAATCTAATTAAAGATTCATTAAAACTCCACTTAGTTTTAATCGTTTCAAATAAATCAACATCATGCCTTTAACTGGGTTAAAGAACCAATGTCATCTAAAACACGATTCACGACAAACCAAATCATATTTGATATTAAATACAAGGCTCTGAATAGAAAATATATCGGCTTATATTCAATATCAAATTCTGAAACCAACAAATATCGTATTGGAAATAACGATATATAATATATCTTTCAAATTCCCAAAACAATATCTGTATGGTCACGAAATCCAACATCGAAATATTCCGAAGATAATTTCGATTCAACTCCACTTTCACTTCACCTATTGGGAATATTGATTATTTTCAAAATCACTTTCAAATTCAATTTATTTATTTCAAAAATAAATTGATTTTAATTCTAGTTCAAAACTAGTTCATTTCGATAGAAATCTATTTTTACCTATTCAAATGTGGAATTTTCCAGCCCAATTCTTTCCAATTCACATATTATAATTTTACACAAATTATAGATATTTTTAATAATTTTATCAAGGCCCGTACAGTCGATTTCCATCAACGGCCATCGAACTGCACTTACAGCGACCTTTTTCGAATTTGATTTGGACATAATTCCAAATCCAACCGTTAGATTTCAAATTTCTAATATTCATTGGAAAGCTCTTTTCGATACGAACCCAACGGTTCCGGTTTTAGGAGAATCCGACGGTCGGATCTCCCGCAATGTCCGTTTGAAATAAATGGTCGAAATTCACGAACTACCGCGGCGCGGCGCGTTCTATTCAGGCCATTATATTATATATATATAATATATATAATATATATTTCGTCGATTTCCATTTAAAACGAATTTTATAAATCGTTTTAAAATTGTTTCAAAAGCAATTTCAACTTTCTTTTCAATTCAAATCAAAATTGAATTCTTCTTTATAAATTCGTTTTAAAATTCATTTCTATTCAATTCAAATTTTAATTCAATTTGAATTCATTTCAATTCAATTTGAATTCGTTTTCAATTCATTTCTATTTTATTCGAATTCAAATTCACTTTCTATTCGAATCGAATTCATTTTCTATTCGATTCGAATTCATTTCAAATTGATTCAATAAAATTTCCATTTGAATTTTAATCTAATTCAATTTGAATTTCCTTTCAAAATATTAAATTTTGAAATCACTTTTCAATATTCATTATAAAACGAATAAAATCGATATAACCATCGTTCGCGTCAAAATAACGCATCTCTAATCAACACGGCTTTATATTTCAATAATTCGTTATTCTATTCAACAAATGAATATTTGTTCTATTCAACACATGAATCTATATTTCTTTCAACACACGACTAATCTCAACACATGAGTACTGTCGACACATCACTATTTTTGTTATGTAAAATATTTTATAAAACTATGGTATCTATCGTTTGATTTTCAATTAGACTTCTACTGGGAAGTAGTTCTAATTTTAAATATGATAAAGATGTAAATTTTATTATATAAAATATTTCACTCAACACATGAACATCGTCAACACATGACTATTTTTATATTCAACACATGAATTTTCTTTTATAATATTCATTATTTTCCCGATTGGAATGAGGCCCAATCAATCACCATATAATGTTAATTATACGGATTCCATACAACACATGTATATAATAGCAATAATAAACAATCAACCATCATCCAAAGTGCACCACACTGTATAAGCATCAAATATAGATATCTAACGCTTATAACAGCCTGTCAATCAATCGATCGACATATTTAATCAATCAGGATGAGTGAACTTCAAATTTCATCCCAACACCCGTGTGGGGTTTCAAACAATCAAACACAGATTTTATTTGTGCAGTTGGGCGACGTGTAAAATTTATCGACCCAATCGATATCAGTCAAATCAGTGTATATAAACAAATCGGCCGATTTGTTTATAAATATTTATTTATCCATTTTCACGTTAAAAATTATATTTTTAACGATAAAACATTTTATTTTAACACATGAATTTCTATTCAGTTCATTTATTCAATAAAATGATATTTTTATTTTTCTAACATATTTTAGAAAATTTCGGCGGCATAACGGCACGATACTAGAAACGGGACGAGGCCTAGCCTTATCCCCGGTCTAGTGAAGGCCCACGCCATTCACTCATCAATCAAATCCATTTCAATTCACCAAACAATTCAATTCAAACCAAATAATCTATCCAACTACACAACCAAACAATTTTACAAACAAGTCATCCATGGTCTGTGGATGACGGGTGTCGGGTCCTACTAAGCACCGTCTACATCCTAGTATATATATATAACTAGAAAAAGAGAATTTAGAGTGAGAAGTTCTCACCGAAAGCTATCCAATACCACGACACTCCTATTGTAGAGATCTTCGTCGTTCTCGCCTTTTCCTCTCCTTTGTTGCCCGTAGCCACTACATATAGAAATCACACATTTTTATATTTCGATGTCTTTAAAATAAAAATCACATTTTTATTTATTCACTTTCAATTTAAAAATCATATTTTTATAATCACTTCATATATTTAAAAATCGAATTTTTACTATGCTATTCAATATATAAAAATCATATTTCCTTACCGCTAATATATAGATAAAAATTCTATTTTTATAACGCTATTCTCTATATAAAGATTTCGCCTTTTCAAAAATATAGATTTCATCATTATAAAAATCATCACTTTACTTCAACGTATATAAAATAAAAATCAGATTTTTATTTCGCTACATATACAAAGATGATATTTTTATATTCTCTATCCTATAAAGATTATATTTTTAATACTTTAAAAATATAAAAATCATATTTTTAATATTTCTATATAGTAAAGATTATATTTTTAACATTTCTACTTTATAAAAATCTCATTCTTAATATTCATACTTTATAAAAATCTCATTTTTAATATTCATACTTTATAAAAATCTCTTCTTTTCGATTATAAAAATCTATTCTATTCGATTATAACTAAAAATTGAACCATGTTTTTCATTAGCTAAAAATTATATATAAAAACCATTTCTTTATACCATAACCATATAAACAAAAATCATATTTTTCTATAGAAAAATCGTACCTTTTCTGTTTCTGAACCGGAGCGTCGTCGGATCGAGGAAGGGGGTGCTGGTCAATCAAGGAGGCGGCAGAAATGGCGGCGTGGGCGTTGCTGGTGGCGGAGGCCCATCAGGTGGCGACTGCGGCTCAGGAGGTGGTCGGCGGCCTCTGGTGTTCGGCGGAGGGTGGTGGGCGGTAAAAAGGGGCGCGCTGGTTCGATCGCAGGGGAGGGTTAGGGTTCGAGATTGAAGAGGGTAGAGGGAGGAAGGTCGGAGACGAGGAGGGGGGACCGGAGGAGGATGCGCGGTGGCTGCGGGGTCGATGGCGATCGCCAGGGAGGGTGGAGGCGGTAGGAGGAATCGAACGGTTTTTTTTCTTTTTTTTTCCTGTTCGGTTTGATTTTGAAGGGGGGGGGCCAGAATGAATTAAGGGGAGGAGAGAAGATATTTTTATTTTTAATTATTTAATTATTTTAATTCCTAAAAAGTTGACTTTTACATACGACCCCGAAACGAGGCCCACCGCCTGTCGTCCCTAGCGTATTACCCCCATTCCGAACACAATGGGATGTGTATCGTAAGCTGATTTGATCGTTACAACCAGTTTCTGTTGAATTTACATTTAAACCACTATATTGAATTTTAAACGTACATTTCAAATTACCGGGGTCGCATACTAACTCTAAAAATTCTCGAAAAATATTTTCTAGCTTCGTATTGATGATACGGTCCTTACAAAACTAGTTTCGTCGAATTCTGAGACCGTTAGAAAAATGGCCATTTCCCAGTCGATTAAATTCAACTGAAATGGTCAAAACGCGTTTTCCCTTGCCACGCTCACATATTGATTCGAAAAATTATGAAATTTGAAACCTAGAAATAACTTTACATCACGGACCTAACAAAAGTGGTTTCGTCGAAATCCGAGGTCGTTTGCAAAATGTCCATTTTTAAGGGCCTGAATTCCATAGCGACTATTCAGAATTTTCAACTGGACATATCTTTTGATTCCCGCTATGAAATCTCGATTTTTCGGATTCGTTGGAAAGATATCATCAATTAGATCCTAATGTTTTTGGTTTCACTAAAATCCGGATTGTTTTGCACCCGGTACATTCAATTGAAGTTTGAAATCGAATTATTGAACTACCGCGCCATTTTCAATTCTATTTATAATTATATATAATTTTTATATTCTAACGACGACGCGTGTAATATATACGTCGAATTCTATTCAAAATAAATTTCTCGTCGATATTATTTAAAATAATCCATTTTAAATATTCAAAATTCGCTAAAATTGCCAAAACAAAAATTTTAAACTGGCCCAGATTTTGCGGGTTATTACAATTTCCCCCACTTAAAACTTTTCGTCCCCGAAAAGGAACAAAAGTCGAAAGTGGTTTGATTATTATGCTCTACATTCGATCTGGCTTCCATTCTCCAACTTTTCAGTTTCTGAGAATTTTAAATTTTTCAAAAATTTGGCTAACACCCTAAATTTTCGAAAAATTTCGCCATAACCTCCCCTGCACCGAGAGCATCGGGGAATTTCAAATAGCTTCCTCGGTCCTTCAGATCTCAAAAAGAAAAAGAAAAAGCCAAGCGGCTAGCCAATAGGCTCATAAAATCATCATCACCCAAACAAAACAGTAAATTATGTAGTAAACATGTACCTATTTGTCGGGCAAACAAATTTTATTCTCTGCTCTAGCCTCCTTGCTATGACCTGTTCAATGTGAGTACATATATATGCAAGCATATGCGACCAATTTTCAATACAATTCAATATTTGATTATATTAGGCTAAATGGTTAAAAATTAGCAAACAAATAAACAAACAACACAAACATCAATCAATTAGTGGATTAGAGTTTCAAATTCTCAATTTGATATATATATACGGAAAATCTTGTTTTGATGCCAATTCACAACAAAGTGTTCTAGCTATATTGGTTTTGGTTCTCACACCAGTCTAATGGAAATATATAGAAATCACACCTTTGAAACACGAACATAAATACTGATGATGTGGCCACATCACCAGAATTATCCCCGGGTGTCTAGAATGTGATTCTATATCTATCCAGTATATTAAAACTTCGACTATACGTTCATGACGCGTATACGCGAAATCTATATATACTCGATTGTCCATATTCAAAATAAATAAATAATCAAATACGTATAATTGATTTAAATTTTCAAAACAAAATTGTTTTCATTTGAAAAATATACTCTTCACACTCGTTCTAGGATACTACTGATCCTATCTCTAATGAGTCATTCTAATTGGATATTACTAATCCAATATCTGATGAATTCTTTCGTATGGTTCTAATGTGTCTTGTTCTCGAGCTCTGTAAACCAAAGCTCTGATACCAACTGAAAGAACCCGTAACTTCCCCGTGAAGGAAAGCACGAATACTTTGAGAACAACACACAAAAGGACGCAGACGGAAGAACATTTCATTGTTATTACAACAATTCCATCAGATACAAGAATATACAGAGTATAAATGATTAAATTACATTCGATAAATATCAGAGATTACAATAAATTACATAGCAGCAGAAAAATATACAAAACACAACTGAAAGTGATACACGGATACAGAGCTTTCCGAGCATCGTTCCGGCTGTAAATCAGGACCCTGTGAATATAAATCTGCAAAACCAAAACTACTAGCTGCCCGTGCGGAAAATAGGGGCACCCAGAGTTTAGGTTAAAACAATAAACTCCAGGTCAGTCATGTGACTGGTGTGAGAACTAAAAACAGTTATTATTTTAACTTTAAAGAAGAGTCATTCAAGGGACCACGCCGTATGACACGGAACGGGTTTCCTCCCAAGAATACTAGTGCATATAACAAAACAACGCAATGCTTTTTGGAAAAATGAAGCTATTATAAGACCCAGGTCCCATCACACAATGCAACGCAAGCCGGAGGATAGGGTTTTCCCTTATAATAGCCAAACATGCTTAGTACGTCAAAACAAATCATTTGATACTATTATTAGTGTATAGTGTCAAAACAATTTTCAATCATAAATATCAATCATAGACGGCATGGGTACCATATATCATGTCGCCATACTAGTTCTACAATTAAAACCACAATATCACGTATTGGAAATTGGATTTCTGTAAAGACCCGCAACTTCCCCGTAAAGGAAAGCGTCGGATAGTTCGAGAACAAACCACAACAGAACGCATACAGAAGAACATCTCATTGTATATTACAACAATGCATCAGATTACAAGAATATACAAAGTATAAATGAATATTACACAGAAATATCAGAGATTTAAATTACATTTAAATACATAGCAGCGGAAAATAATAAAATACACAACTAGAAGAGATATACGGATACAAAGCTTTCCGGATACCGTTCCAGCTGTAAACCAGGAACCTGTGAATATAAATCTGCAAAACCAAAACTACTAGCTGCCCGTGTCAAAATAGGGGCACCCAGAGTTTAGGTTAAAACAATAAACTCCAGGTCAGTCATGTGACTGGTGTGAGAACTAAAACAGTTATTAATCTTTATTTTAAATCATTAGGTAAAACAAGGGACCACGCCGTATAACACGGAACGGGTTTCCTCCCAAGAATACCAGTGCATAAAACAAACAGCGCAATGCTAAATAAAGAAAAATGAAGCTGTTATAAGACCCAGGTCCCATCACACAATGCAACGCAGTCGAGGATAGGGTTTTCCCTTATAACAGCCAAAGGATGCTTGATACGTTTTAAAACAAATCATTTGATACTATTATAAGTGTATAAAACAACTTCAAATCATAAGTATCAATCATAGGCGGCATAAGCGCCCCATCCCACTATGTCGCCATATATAGGATTACAATTAAAACCGCAAATGTCACGTATTTGGAAATTGGATTTTCGTCTATGAACCGAGGCAAAAGATAGTCCTCAACCGATTCGAGACTGCCTAGCCCGAGTCTCAGGCAAGCGCGCAGGCAAGCCTTGGATCGTCAGGGCCGGTCCACACGGAGTGGATTAAAATGCCTGAGCACTACGTTTCGCCGCCCTTTGGGGCGTAAGCGAGCCAACGAATGACTCCATCGGACCCGGATCGTCCGATCTAACCGAGGCGCCTCGCAACAGCAACAACCACATAAGTCAAACTCGTCAGGGCGTGTAAAACCACTGACGCCACTTTTTAGCTAGGAGGAAACGTAGGCACTCCCTGAGGTCCGTCTCCCGTTTTTGGTTCATACCTGGTGTGAAACACGCGAGGTAAACGTTACACAAAGCTACGCCACAAAGGCCGTGCTTTGATCATCAACCACAAGCTTTGCTTTTCAACAGAAGCCTTGATCATTTGCATCTTAGCATGCCACACAGGCAAACCATCCTATGCAACCGATATCAGTCA